>JAFBJU010000156.1:451737-506616 GCA_016785305.1 Colistium nudipinnis
ACATATAGGCCGTGTTGATATTCAAGCACATGCCTCTAACATACACGTATAATAACAGTATTATGGGATGCGCAAACATCATACTTTGTTTGTGAAGAGCTGCCCATGCATATCGCTCCTAATTGCCTTTGTGTGTGTGTGTGTGTGTGTTCTGTCCTTTCAACAATTAGCCATAATGAAGTGTTTCAGTGGGTTGGCAGTGAGATTCTTCCAATTTATTCTCACTTCATTATATTTAATGAATGTATTTGTGTGTGTGTGTGTGTGTGTCGTTAGGCTCCCTGCACATGTCTTGTGAAATGTGGACGCATGTATTCTCTTTCAACGTCAAATAAAAATGTACATATAGTGTGTTTTGCCAGAAAAATGCATTTCTCTCCCGCTTAAAATAGCTCAAGTTGGATTTTGCGCCAAGAAAATGTCGACTTTAAGGTGGAACACAGGATCTGATTTTCTAAACAATCACAGATGATAAACATTATTTTTTTACGAAGCAAAACCGACCACAACACGGGACGCCTCTGTAGGAGCTTAATTCCAGTACATTGACAGGAAATGGAAACGTCTCAGTGAATGTCCATTATTTTCCATGAAGTTAAAGGTTAAAAGTTTAACATTCAGACGTTACTCATTCCATTTAATCTCCGACATGCCGAAGCTATTTAAGAGCAACCTGCCAAACCTGCAGACATCATACCTGGAAAAAAAATCCTCCACTGTATTTTCCATCTCCATTGGTCTTCATCAAGTTCCCATTATTCTTCCATGGAGAACCTCTAGGAGAGCTGTTCTTTGGCTTTAACGAAAAACAAATAGCCCGCCAGTCAATGAGATGAAGAAGAAAAAAAAGTGTCTGCTTGTGAGAAACAATCCAATGGTTCTGTCGGTGGCTGGAATTGAAAACAGGTGTTTGAGCGGAGCGCTGCTCCAGATGTCCGACGTTTTAGATCAAATGAGACCCACAGCCCATGAAGAGGTTCAGACATCAGAGAGACACAATCGCGGGACAGAGAAGCAGAGCAGCAAGAGGGGAAAAAAAAAAACGCAGAGACTGTGTGCATGGAAAAATGTGTCTTCAAACCTCCTCTAATCAATATTTTCTGTGATAATAACATGGAAGGAAATGAGCTTTTTTCATTTACCACGGATTTCTCCAAATTTTTTTTATTTTTTCGTTTTTCGGACTAAGGCCCCTGCAGTTTCCAACAACAACCAAAAAAAGCCCAGTTAATCTCACTTTAACTTAGCTGCCACTCAATAAATGTTTTCGGGTGGTGAAGCTGCCGAGTCCAATCCCATTAGACGTTACCATAGAGAGATGTGTTCATCAGCTGGTCGAACAGAAACACGACACCGGGCCAAAAAAAAGTCCAGAGGCGCCGGTTTATTTCAGCTTTTCGCAAATCTACACGTTGTTCGTCTACTGTAGAGCTAGACGAGTTAGAACCGTCACTCACTGTTTTGCCATTTCACTTCCTTTCCTGTAATTTGAACTTGCCTCTTGTTCTCATTTCAGATCTCTTTACTTCCTGCCTTTGTGGCTGTGTTCCCGCCACGTCAGCCTAAGCCCCACCCCTGATTGTCTCCACCTGTTCCCACTCACCTCAGGTATAAATAGTCCCTTATTTGTGCCCTGTCCTGCGTGCGTGAGCCCAAACCCTCCACGCCCCCTACCATGCTCTTGTTTTTCCTCTTTTTTTCCCTCGTTTTGTTTTCAAAACTGAGCCTCTCTTCAGACAATTTGCCCAAAAATTAAAAATGCAGAAGCTGATGTTTTTTATTTGTCTCCGAGGATCCGTGGAAACAGGCTGTAAACACATTTACGACACAGACAGTTTGTCTTGTTCCTGTGCGTGTGGTGAATGTCAGTCCCCCGACGTCGCTGCCTTTAGATCGGGTTTTGGTCTCCACCGTCGGAAAGAATTTGGCTCTTTGGTTTGGTTTCTCGTTAACTCTGTCCGTCTGCCGTGCGATGCTGGGGAAGGCCACATACAGGTGGTTTTTATACTGTTTAAGGCTCCTGCACAGGAAAAACAGATGCAAGTGGAAAAATGCATGGAGAGTTAACCAAGAGAGTCAAGTTGTGGGCTGAAGGGGGAAAAAAAAAACAATGAGCTGTGGGTTTATTATAGACATCCCATTCAGTGCAGAGCTTATTCAAACTGCATTTTAGCAGGCTTAAAGTCACCGACATGGTCACATTCGCCATCTGCATAAATGAACCAAGCAACTGATTCACATTTCCGAAATCAGGATCAGAAATGATGAAAAAAGGGCAGGAAAAGGTACGGCGCAGGGCTGCAGAGTTGTGTGTTTGTGTATCTGCAGGCAGAACAGAGAAAGAAAAAAAAAATCATTCATCACCACAATGCATCTGTTGTGAGTTTATTTTCTTTCTGAGGATTTCTTTTTTTTTTTTTTTTTTGGAGATCACTCAACAACAGTCAGTGACATGTGAGGAAGCTCCTCTAACACAACTGACATCCCCCATGATTCCACAGGCAGAACTGTCTCAACAAAGAATTGATCCACCAGCGGTAATTTACACTTTTCATGTTTTAAAAAGTGAAAAAATAAAAAAGCTGGTTCATGTTGAGTGCGACCTGGTGTCGTATGAGAGGTGAGCACCTTCCTGACCCCAACCTGGCCCCAGTGCGCTCAGATGTTGACTTAAAAAGCACAAAGCTTCTTTTAATCACATGCGGATGTTACTGTAAGGCCCGTGAGGCCTCCTGTCTACGGGGGGACATGTTTGGACCATGTGGTCTGGTGCTGCGAACCTCCGCGCTCAGTGGATTTATGGGATGTGAAGAAAATCTGCTGTGATGATTATTTTAATCCAGATTTATGTTGGTTTTTCTTGTGAGAATAACTCACATCAAATAGCGTAAAAACGGAAATAAAATTCCCCGATTCTTTGATTTGGAACGCCAAAACCGCACAAGGTTGTGTTAAACTTTGGCCCCAGTTTTTGTGGGTTTGGTTTGTTGCCACGGTGCCAACAATTACTCACTTTACCACTTCTTTTTTTTTGAATTGGTCTGTCCATATTTTATTTGAGCGTTTTCTGCTGTGAAGCCCCCAAAAAGCTTGACACCCTGTGTGTTGACTCATTGAACGAATGAGTGGTTTATTTTCACTGTGGAGAAGAATCCGTCCTTCCGAGATATTTGTGGCAAAGGCCAAAGAATGAGGTTCAATCATTCATCTGGTCAGATTCCAGATGACGTTCCATCCAAGAGGCTTTTTTTCTGGGAGATGACAGAATGGGGATTTTTTTTTCAAATGTTTTTATTTGCACTCTGGCACATTTCCCCTTCTTAACAATAACATTTTACAAACGCTCTCCTATTACATGTAGATGACCCTCAATGTAAAAAGTTATTGCTTTGTTGATATGATGAAGGGGGGGACTGGTCCAAATCAAAGTTTGGGCTGGATAATAGGAATATATAATAATAATAATAATAAAAAAAAGCCACTGGAGTCCAATATGTGACTTTCTTAACCGAGTGTGGACAGCTGTCTCTCTCCAGCCATTTTCCTCTCTCTCTTCATTTCTTCCTCCTCTCCTCATCATCCTCCCTCCGCTCGTCCGTCCCCGTCTCCTCCCCTCGCTGGTCCATCTGTGCCGGTGTTTCTCTCCTCATTAGAGAGTCTACTGATGCATGATGGGAATGAGCTGGCAGGTCACCGAGCGGGTTGGGTATTGAACAGCCTGTGGAAAGTTTCTGAGGGGCTGACAAACATGAAAAAAATCTGTTGGCCAAAAAAACCCCAAATCAAAAAATCCTATGTCTCTGACCAGAAACAGGAAATGCAGTTTAAAAATGAAAATGATCTCTCATTTTATGGAATGAAGGAAAATTGCTCACTTGAGAATATTCTATGCAAGCAAAAGCCAGTGCCCAGCCATCAACATAATCATGCAGGACATGCTCTGTGTCCCGTTCCCAGACTTTGGCAAAGCTTCCGCCCAGCTCCCTCCAGTATCTGCTCAATTCCCCCTGATCACCAGGAATGCAGCCTTTCATTTTCCTGTTCTGTCGCTGACCTTCATCATTTCTGCGTCAAGGGCAACCCGAAACTCCAGAGCCACGGGATCAGTCTGGCTGTGGAAATAATAAAAAAAAAAACTGTGTGCGTCTGTACGTGCGTATGACTGCGTGTGTGTGTGAGGGAGAGAGAGCTGTCTTCATGAAGAGGCCATTTAAAGCGCTGATGATGAATAATAGGTTGGCTGAGGGCGAGCGAGTCCCTCCGGTGTATATTTAAACGGCGGAGTGATGCTCTCTCACTCACATCCAGTCCCCGGTGGTCCTGGAGGTTAATTGCTTTCTCCAGCAGGCGCCTACAGATTAACTATCTCACTGAATGCATCCATACAAATGACTCCGCCTGTGCCACAATGAATGCGTTGGGCTGAGTTGTGTGTGCGTGAGTGCGTCTGAGGACTTACAAGAACGAGACAGATCGGCCCACTGAAATAACGTCTCGGGGTTAAGTGGTCTTTAACGGAAGTTGGAGGGTTGTATGTTATAGAGGTGGTCACGCGGAACATGTGGAAATTCTGTGTTTCCCGCTATGCTAATGATCATAATAGCTCAGACAGAAACTTTGCATTTGGCAGATCTTGATATTCTCGGTGAAAACAAACATCCCAGTCAAAAATAAATCACGACGCTTCACTCGGAGTAGGAAGAGATTGTTCCCCTGGGTGGATAAAAAAACACGGTGCCATCGTGGCTTTATGCAAACCACTTCATTTTAAATGAAAACCCAAACTTAATGGTTGTATTGTTTATACATTTGTTATTGCCCAGGAAAACCGGATAGGGAAATACACAGACGATCCGTCGATACGTCTGCGTGGACGTTTCGCACATATGGATAAAAGCTGCTTAAAGCGTTAAATCTCTTGTCTGTGTGACAAAAAGCAACAACAACAGAAACAACAACTGCTTTCATGTGTTGCCTGTCTGACATCAGAGTCTGAGTGAAACCAAACACTGACGGACGACTCAGCAGCTCTCAGGCTGGCATGAGGGCCGAGGTCAGGCCGAGGGCTGAGAGGTGAACGCCACCAACATCTGGTTTGGCTTATGCGCGCGTGCGCACGCACACACACACACACACACACAAATGTCTGTTTTCAGGAAGACTCCAGTCGTTTATATGAGCATGACAATCCTTTTGGCCTTTCTGTCAGAAAGCGTGGGTGAGCCAGCCCACTCTGATTTTACCATCTGCCGGCTGGCTCGTAAATCACTGTGCACTTTGTGAGAGGAGCAACTCTGCCGTCTTTAAACTTTAGGACACATTTGCTACACTTCTCCCGGCAGCTTTTATCCTCTTTGTGGAACACACACACATACACATACACACACGTGTCTCCGCAGATACTGAGCAGATCGTCCAGGTGACGCTGCTCACGTGGGAGCATCTGTGATCACTGAGAAGATGAAACACGACGGGGGGGCAGGGGGGGGGGGTGAATCTCCAAGAAATGCCAGATCTGCTTCTTTAATCATTCTTCTTCATCCTCTTTGATTTCATTTTTATTCTGTGAAGGGCTGCGATGATTTTTTTCCTTCTCCTGTCGGAGCCATAACGGATTTTAACGAGCGATGTCGGAGGTACGCGCAGATACAGAGACAGAAAGCATTCGCGACTTGTTCACAGTTCAATGTTGTCACATAGAAGCTGGAACCTAAACGCAACACACGCTGGAGCTGCACAGGGGGAACATTCGCTACAGATGTCAACCAGATTACGCGCTGTGGTTATAATCACAATCATAATCATAATAATACAGTCCCAGAGTCTGAAGCCAGTTTTCCCCCTCCCTGTGATGTGGATTGATCAGGTGTCGGGGGCGGACGGAGGTCTGCGTCATGTACGACACACTCGCCCTGCTGTGTGGGAACACTTAGCTGCGATTACATGGCCCATTTGTAATGCTGAAGTCACTCGCTTCCTCTGAGCCGCCCAGATGTTTTCTTTAAAAAACGCCTTATCTCGGCCTTTGTGTCACTTGAGTAAGCCAATAGACTAATTCTCCGTCTGGTGGCGGGTCACGTCTCAGAGAGAGAGAGCGGGTGGACACTCGCTGTTTTATCTTTCTATATCTACTGTATGTGTGTGAGTGGTCAAGATGACGTGAACCATCTGGAAACATTTCACCTAGTAGGGATGATTTATTTTATTTCATTTTTTTTTCATGAAATGATTAAGAGGAAAATGTAAAAATAACAACTGAAAGAGACAGTGATGGAAAATGATTTTATTTGCCAAACATTCTTTATGATAAAAAAAAAAAAAAACACATGCCAAAAAAACGGTGAGGTAGCAGCGCCACCTAGAGAAACGTCAGGAACCTACCAGTCATCACTTCATACATCTTTTAAATTGCATTTTCAACCGGATCGTCATCTTTGACGCAGGCAAATCGTGTCATTTGACTATTTTTAATGTTACAGATGATTATTTCCGGCATATTTTGTGAGACCATCTTATTCTTAAGCCTAACACTGTTGTTTATAGATATTTAAATCTCATCTTTTATGGAGCAAAGGTTCCATTTCAAGCTTATAACTGATTATTAACCACGGGGATATGGAAGAAATGTATATTCTGCATTTGTTTTTTTTATTTAAAAACCCTTAGGTTTCTAAACAGGAACATGGCTGCCACTTTCACTCCGTCCTTCTCTTTTAGTGCACCGTCCAAGTGCCACTTATCAAGTCCTACATTTGCCTCTGAAGGACTTTCTCATCAGGTTATATAACTATTTCTTCTTGTTGTGTGTTTGTGTAACTCTGCACTTGTGTAACTCTGCACCTTTTCCACAGAGTCGCAGAAATACATTATATGTTGTGTGTTTTTTTTGGGGCCACAAATACTACAGTTACGCTTCTGAAATATTTTACTGTTTGTTTTTAAGGGGAAAAAAACAAACAAACAAAAAAAACACATTCAAATCATCTTAGTTTCGACAATATTTATTTCTATTTTCCCAAGAGTAACATATATTTCTGGACAAATGAATGTTTTAGAGAAGCTAGCAAAGAACTTTGCAGAATAAGTCATTTAAAATTGCACCATATTTAGTTCAAATGAATTGCACTCTTAGTAGCCGGGTTTTTTTTTTTCTTTTTAATTGTTCTCATAAAGAAACTAAATGTTTTTTCCGTCAGCAAGAAACCAGGGTACATTTTTCTTTTCTCTGGGTTTCTGCGTTAAAAAGGCGAAAGGACACCTGCGCAAGACAAAGACGCCTGGACCAAGCCGGTCCAACTCATATTCATTCTCTTTCTCATACAACCCCGGCCAAAATCACCCAAAAAAAAAAAAAAAAAGCAGCTGACTTTGTGTGACACCGTGACGCGAGGAAACACTTCCTGTTTCCGCGTGGGACACGTGGGAGGGGCAAAGCCCGCCGGACACGAGGTCACTGCTACCTGAGGGGGCGGAGCCGAAGAGCGAAGATAGAAAAAAGTTGGTTACGAGGAGCAGGAAGCAGAGACGAGCGTTCAGAGAGACATGCTGAGGAAGACTACACGGATATATATATATATATAATACTCTAAGCTTGGAGCAGAAGAGAGAGAGAGAGAAACAGAGGAGAGAGAGAGAGAAAGAGCCAGATCGAGCGCGGGGGGCGAGCGAGGCGAGGTCAGCATGCTTGGCGGCACGGAGAAACTTTTTACAGGAAGCTCAACACACGCACACACACACACACACACACACACACAGATCACACGTAAAGGCCAGAGCGACAGTGCACTAATCTACACGCTAAGCTATACAATAATTACAGGTGCTACACAGACTGTATAGATATATATATATGTATATATTTATGTATATATATTTATATGAATAAGATATAGAGGACACGGTATATCGAACAAGCTGGATAGGCAAGGCGTTGCATGCACGTGCAGAGGAAGCGAGGCTAGCAGCGAGAGGCGCAACGTGTCCGGCTTTCCCACAATGCCGCAGTGACCTCCCTTTTGGCGCCCTAACCTATCGGAGGTTGTGGGCGCCACTGGCGTCAACGCCAGTTGGGGACCAATCAGCTTAAATCAAGCAAATAAAAAAAGCGAAAAAAAAATCAAATACTCTTATTTTCCTACGGACCCTCGATTCACATTCAGACATAAGCGCTTTAAGTTACTTTTTTTGTTTGTTTTTTTTACGTTTTTTTTTACTGGTACATCAACTTATGAACAACCATTGGACATTGCACGTTATTAGGTCATGGTAAATACTCTAAAGTGCACGACCTCCCCTGAGGAGGAAAACGAGACAATACTGGCAAATGTATACTAAGGCAACACAGTTACTAATACACTAAGGTACACGTCGGCACATACCGCCAAGTATCACTTGTCCACACACACACACACACAAAATACACACACACACACGCACACAGGGCTGCAGAGTCAAAATGGCTTTGCATATTTACGGAAAAATCGCTGTTCATCTTTGAGAAAGACTGAGTGAAATCTGTCAATTTCTTTAAAGTCAGTCCCCGAAAGACATTTACCTCTATTAGCAACAGACCAAATCACAATCATGTGACACACACACACACACACACACACATGCTCGCAGACACACACACACACAAACACGCGCGCACAAAAAAAGCCTTTTGGACTGACTGGATGAAAATACAAGTATCTATATATCGGCGATAGAGAAAATATGAATAAGTTTACCTCACAAATAGTCTCTGGTTATATATGTCTTATGTACACGTCGTATGTATACACAAAGATATGTACTCAGGACATCTTGAAATACTATTTACACTCTATGATCAAAAGTGATTGTACACCGAGCGACCATGTTGAGCAAATTGTGCTTTTCTAACGTGTTCTAACGAGAACGCTACAGAACCTCTGCTCTTGGAGTCAGGGTTCACGCTTTAAGCATGTTGATTTTTATATTTTGATCTCTTTTTTTTGCTAACCACAATGCATTTTGGTCTGGAAACTTGATTATCACGAACTCTTAAAATCGCATTTTTTTCTTCTTTTTTCTTACGGTGTTTTGCAGGGTGTATAGTTTGGACCCGCACTCAGGAGATATATTGCTTGTGAATGAATTAAGAAGAAAATCTCTGCTGCGACTTAGTGCAAGTGACCTCAGATATGCAGTACAGCTGCACATGGGGTGTTGGATGGAGTTTCTGGAGATCCTCCATCATGATACGCTAACCAGAGGTTTACCGATGTAAAGTTGTCATTTTGAATTCCTTCATTTACCTCTAGAAATTTAGATCCATTTCACGGTTTGTTTTTTGTGCTTTAAATCTTAGCTTAATAACGTCATTCTCTGAAGCACTGACTATTATGATAATCTGACCACGCCCCTTTTAAAAATCTGCATATACCTGGTGACAACCAATAAAATGACCTTCTATGCCTGCAAACATCCTTGAAATCCACTTCTTGTTTTTTTTTTTGTTTTTTTTTTTACTTGTTGACTACATGATCATTTGTCCAGGGTCACCGTGAGCAGGAAACATGTGCAGATGTAAAGGCAGTTGATTAAGCTGAGGTAAGGTGAAGTGCTTTTTTTTTTTTGGGGGGGGGGGGGGATCTTTTGAAGGTTTTCAAACCAGCAAGTTGAAATTCTAAAGTTACCATAAAACCACAACCACGTTTGGCACTTAACTACAAACTCGGCAAAATGAGAGATGACGATTGAAAACAATTCAAAATAAAACTCTTCTCCCTCATCGACCTATTGCACAGAAGCGTTTTCATATCACAAGGAGATACACATGAGGTCACAGCACGGACACTACTCTGGGATCGACTACACTACGGGAAAAAGCTGACAGAAGCACTTTTACGTCGGCGAGGACCGAGCGTGTCCACGGCAAAAGCTACAATATATAACATATGGATATATCTGTGTGCTCGTAGGTTTTTCTTTTTTCTCAAATATAATCTTAAATATGAGACTTTGGAGGAAAGAGAGAGAAAGAAAAAGGAACAAAAAAAAGGTTTACCGGTTACATTCACCACAAACAATTCATCCGTCACAGGAGGAAGGGGAAGGAAGCGGAGGAAGCGGCGGCGGCGAGACGAGTTTTTATAGATCGTGGCCCAGTCGCTCGATCTCCTCGATAAGAAAGTCGATGTCCTCGAAGGTGGCCGCCGGGTTCGAGATCACCATGCGGAAAAAGTTGACCTTGTCCCCCTGTGGCTGGTAGCTGACCATGGTCGTCCCGTACTCCATCATCCGGGCTTTAATCACCGGGGCCACCTGAGAGAGGACATCGCGTTAGAGCATCCGAGGCGCTGACTTGGAGTGAAAAGCTGTGATTTGGACTCCATGATGCATTGGTAACACAAGACTGCTGATACACGCTTAATTCTCTTTTTCGATTTTTTTTTTTCTGCTCACTTTAATAGCACTGATGGCACAAGCGCACATTTACACTTTTTTTGCTAAATAAATTAGCATTGTAGCTAACCCCGGTCTTTTTTTTTTTTTTTGCACCTGACAGGTTATTTATCAGCAACTGAACGCGGCAAATATTCCCCTCAGATTCCTGAAGCTTTACTGCGCATTATTAAGCGATTTTGGAATAAAAAATGTCTGCAAACTAATTGGATGTTATTTTTGTGAAGGATGTAGAATCTGTGAAATCCAGTTAGGCCCCCCCCCCCCCCCCCACACACACACCCCCCCCCCCACACACACACAGTGCACCTCTGTGACCCATTATCAACTTTCGCATGTGCACATAAAGTTCAGTGAGTGATTACACTTCAGCGCAGCTTTGGCTTAAAGGCTGAGACTCCAATAACCTCCAGGTTTCCGACATAATCCAGCAGGAATTTTTAATAAATGTGTGCGTATTAAGGAGAAACTTGGAAAAGTCCTCAAGGACTTGGATTTGGATTTCAGTCGCGCAATTAGAGTCTGCCGGAGAAGTTAGTCATGCATAGAGGTTTCTAAAAATGCTGCAGTGCCGAGCGTCATTTCTTCTTCTTCTTCTGCTGCTGCAGCCAGTAATCAATCACCTGAGTGTCGTCACTTGTCTTTTCTTTGACAATTTTCCACTCGCTCTCCACTCAGGATGAAAAAAGAGCGAGCTGCGTCTGATGAATTATGGCAGTGATGTTAGTGATTTATGGTGGATGGACTTCCAGGGGGGGGGGGTCTTTTGTATGGCCAACACGTCCAACCTCTGCTTGTCCTAATTGCCAATTAGTGCCCCCTGCTGCTGTGGGCTCCTCTGATTGGCTGTCAGTCACCTCAGCTAACAGAGCAGCTTCACCAACGATAAATCCAATACGTGCTATTCTTATTCCTCTATTTAAAACTACTTTCACGTGGGATGTACATGGCAAAGATTTTTTTTTGAATTTTGTGTGTTATTTGTTGTCTCAAATGAGGACGTTCTTTTGTTTGGTTTTATTTCGGCTTCTTATCTCCGCTCGCCCACCTTGTGCAGCTGTTTCTTTCTCTCCTCTTTGTCCTCCATGTGACGGATCCCAGGCGGAAGGTACCAGAAGCACACGTTGGTGTGCTGAGGCTGTGGAAACACACAGAGGACCAGAGATGAGATGCAGTTGCGCTTGCGGGACTCACTAACATATCGGAAAAATAAAACTGGAGCTTTCCAGATCATTCAGGAGACGCTATAATCACAGAGGAAATAATGATGTATTAAATATGTTCAATTGTGTGTTTAAAGCCGCGTAGAGATTTGAAATGCATCACATGACCATGTGTCATTTGAGCTACTTTTAGCCAAATTGTTTTGTAACATGAATCTATTGATTGGAATATATATATATCCATAACTAAGTCATGCTTTAATGTTTGTGTCATGAGGTTTCAGGTTTTTTTCAAATGCATAAACAAGCCATGATGGTCCTTTGGAAATGATCTTAAATGATGATATTATTGAATTTATTATTATATATTTCAAGCACACACACACTTCTGAGAAATACATTTCAACGGGAGACCTTTTATTTTGTGTTTTTTAAACTCGACACGCTGTGACGAGCCCCTGTGAACCAGCTTTGAGGGATGGGAGGAGTTTGCTGGTCAGACTGATTCACGTCACCTGCTCTGCTGCACTATATAAGCTGCAGGCATTTAGTCCGTCGCGGTCTCCACCCGCACCCCCACTGCCTTTGCTTATGGCTTCATTGTTTATAGCTCAATTTCCTTTTTATTTGATGAAAAACAATTTCATTTCCATGTGTGTGTGTGTGTGTGTGGCGGCCCCTCTTTGAGCCTGCTCTGAGCCAGGTTGTGGCAATAATCTGTGAACACATGTACCGTGTTATTCTAAGAAAAAACGAAAGTCATCCTAAAACCCCCGCCGTACAAAATGAGCCCGTTCAATTTGCCAAGCCAGCAAATGTCATCTCTTTAAAGACAGACAGGTGTAGGTGCAGGCCTCCTCCTGCCTGCCTGCCAGTGAAAAAAAAACCAAACACATTCATTACCAACAGCTGAGTGGCCATGCACACCAGGCTCATTTATCCAGCCGGCCCGCTCTGATGCTCGTGTACTTGACAGCAGATTGATGTAAAAGGCTTAATGGGAGCCTCAGACAAGTGAACACCTGGGCCGAGGCCCAGAGCGCTTGGCTCCCCATCACCCTCTGGGTTACGATGCTCTCAGCCTCTTTTTTTTTTTTTTTGTGGCTCAGCAGGAAAAAACAATGAGACTTGAAACATGAAAGAGCCTTCGCTATGAATGACTCCGGGCGTCCAAGCGCTCGTTTTTGGGAGAGACTTTTTGAGCTGTATAACCCGTCAGACCCGCGTATGTTTTTGTTGTTGCGGCTCTGCTGGGTGGAGGATGTTTCAGACTCGGCGCCATTCAAATGCAGATGAGCAATTACAGGCCATTATGCTATTCATTAAACATAATAGCAGCACATTACACTGGCAGCTAGAGGTAAAAAAAAAAAAATGGTCCAACACAAAGCAAGAGCACTCTGCATGCCAATCAAGTCTACACACTGAAGTAGAAGCAGCTATGTGGAATAATGTTAGTTGCTTTTTTTTTAAATATATATATTTATATTTATATGAATAATTCCTACTTTGCCATTGAAGACCATCTCGTATCCTTCCCGGTCCTTGATCTTGTTGTACAGATACTCGGACAGCTCCAGACACTTGTCAATCTGAGCCTCGAACCCGATGGTGCCCTGTCCGAAAAAAAAAAAGAAGATTCACATCAGTTGTTTGCCTCGTGCATTTGCACTCCTGAAGGTCATGTGCCTGAAATAATGCATTTCTGTTATTTACATTGTTTTTCAACAATTCCAAAGAGAAAATGGAGGCGGTCATATCCCACCTTGGCCCTCCACATGAGCCACAGCTTGAAGATGTCCACGTGGCGTCCGCATTGCAGAGCTTTGTCCCCCGTGTCGTAGGACAGGTCGTAGTGTTTGTCCTGCTGGAACAGGTAGCACGCGTGCATCTGGTTGCAGTTCTGCATCAAACCCTGTGGGGAGAAAAAAAAGTGGCGTAAATGAATAATAATAATAATAATAATAATAATAATAATAATAATAATAATATTATATTATATATAATTATATTATTATATATTATTTAAAAAATAAAAGGGGAGAGTGGTTTCATGGGACACGGCCTCACCTCCTCTCTGACCAGCAGCGCTGAACACTGCAGAGGCACCGACATCATCTTGTGGGGGTTCCACGTCACAGAATTGGCTCTGCAGATAACACGACAACATCATCATTGTCTCACACCCTCATGAACTTCTCAAAAAAGGCAAAAAAAATTAAATAAATAAAAGTAGAGCCACTCACCTGTCAACTCCGTCCAGCTTCCACCTGTGTCTCCTGGACATGAGGAGACTGCCTCCCCACGCACCCTGACACACACAAAACACACACATTTAACGCTGTAAAAACAAGTTTAAGCTCATTTTTCCACAAAAACCTCCCAGTGCTCTCTAGTGGACAAACTATGTCATGGAGACACTATTTCTCAGCGGAGTGATGTTGCGTCTCCTACCAGATTATGTGTATTAACCACACACATTATTTTATTATTAAATGCATCTCTGTCTAGCTCTACTGTTAAATTTGACCTGATGTGATAATATGCATGTATGCATTAAAACCATCATTTTTCGACTTCCACAAACACTTTATGTTTTGGTATTCAAAACACACATTTCATGAGGAGCCGGGTCTAAAAAAAAAAAAAAGAAGGTACACACTGTGTACCAAGTGAGTCAGCAGGTGCCAAAAATCCACCTCAAAGCCGAAAGTGTTTCCGTCCCCACATCCCAGCAAGTTGAGGAATGATGGACAAGGCCAATCCGTGTCTCCTAATAGACGCGTCCCGCCTGTCAGGACTGAATCACCTTCATTATTAGATAGAGAGAGAGAGGCCGTGATGGCCAAGTCAGGGGAGGAGATGATTTACAGCCTGTGCTCCAGTTTTTCTAATCTCCAGTGTTAGATAGGAGGCGGCCGGCTCCTATGTGGGTCAACTGGAGGCAGTTAGGGGCGAGACAGACTTAATAGATTTATCAGACTCACGGGTGAGCTCTGTATTTCTGCGGGTTTTTTCTTTCTGCCCCTGGCCAGGCGTGTGTGTGTGTGGGTGTGTGCGTGGAGTAATAATAATATTTTTGGTGTAATATTCCACTCACGTCCACGTGCATCCAGACGTTGTACTTCTTGCAGATGTCTGAAATGGCGATGAGGGGGTCAAAGGCTCCGTACACGGTGGTTCCAGCAGTGGCGCTCACAAAGAAAGGAACAAACCCCTGCAGCGTGAACGCACAAGAAAAAAAAAACACACAACAAAAAATAAAGCATCTAAAGATGAAAAACATGAGCGGTGTGAAGAAACATCTGCGTCCGTAGCAGTGTGTATCCCTTTACCTTCTGTTTGGCCTCCAGTATTCTCCTCTCCAGGTCGGCCGGGATCATTTTACCACTGTTTAAACACAACAGTGGTAGAAGATAATGCTTTATTCCAGTAAAAATATAAAAAATATTATTTATGAATATGAATACTGTTTAGGGAGGGTCACAAGCCAAAAACAATAGTCTATCTTTAACAATATATGATATTACATGCTTATCATGTAGCTTTTGACCTTAAATTCGAATATAAATGCATGTAAAATATACAGGAATAACGAAACTTGAATATTTATATTAACATGTCAGTGGCTCAGATAAAAGGTCAACGTTACCTTTCATCTGCCTTGATGCAGATCACACTTTCAGTGCCGATGCCGAGAGCTGCCGCACCTTTCTTGATTGAAAAATGGCTCTGGGAAAGAAAAAAAAAAAAAAAAACAGGATAAATAGAAAGGTGTTTAATATATGTGCGGCAGTGGGGTTCACAGCCTCCTTCAAACGTCCTTTAAAGATGAAGGAGGTGATGCATGATGTGAGAGACACACCGGTCACCTGGTGTCCATCTGCGTCTCACACACAAAATGTCAGAAAAAAAAAAAAATATATATATATATATATATCAAGCACGACCTCAGCTAATGTACGTGCGATGACCTTTGACCCGTGATGCCATGAAAAGTGCCACTCATTATTTGATCCATGGAGACACATATAAAAAAAGATCCGCGATGTATATAAATAACGCCTACGTGTTCGGACGTGAAGGCCGCCAGTCTGGGGACGGACGACATTCCTTTCTCCTTCACTTCGGGGAACATCTTGAAGCGGGCCAGCAGCATGGCGTACATATTGGAAATAGCACCCCCTGAAGGACAAAGACAGGTCTCGGTGATGCATGGGGGCCCAGTCGGTCCAGGTTGGCCTGAAGTGGCGCAGGGTTTCTCACCCACACCAAATGCAAAAATTAATAAGGAAACGCCAGCAACAAATGACAAAACTTGGTCTTGGCAGTGTCTCAAACGATGACACAGCATCCAAAAACAAACAGCTCACTTTCCGCAGTGTCACAGCAAATCACAGTCTCTCACTAAATGACTGACAACCAGAAACGAATGGGAGGGGTTTGGAAGGCTGGGGGGCTTACACTAGGAAAAAAAATGAAAATGGTTTTATGCTAATTGGCTTTGAAATGAGTTCCATCAACTGTACATCATCAAAATGCTAATTGACACACTGCAGCACACAACACACACACCGTGGCAGTTCTATTTGCAGTGCAGCAGAGTGGGGGGGGGGGGGGGGGGGGGGGGGGGGGGGGGGGGGGGGGGGGGTGGCGGCCTCACACACAAACATACCAGGAGAGAAAATGCCGTCTCCTCGCCCGTCCGTCCAGCCGATGATTTCCCTCATCTTCTTCAGAGTGACGTACTCCAGCAGCACAAAGACAGGAGCCACCTCATAGGTGAACCTGCGTCACACAACGGGACACCACATGCTGCTGGTTACACAAAATGTGCCATGACTCATCACCAAACAATAACTACATATGTCTTTTCTTTTCTTTTTTCCCCTCCTGCACTGTGTTTGCTTTAGGACATGTTTAGAGTCCATGGCTCCTGCAGAGGTAGATTACAAAAAATAAAATAAAAATGGCTCAAGTTTTAGATGGATAAGAGCACAATTTATTGTGTAGTAAAATGTGGATTTATTGTTGGTTGCTGAAAGGGCAAGTGGAACTAAAATATGGAAATGGTTCTGAATGAAATATTTTTTTTCCCCCCCAGCCATGGACTCACGTTGATGGACTTTTCATCGTCCGTGCTGCATAAAAAAAAAAAAAACCTACCTACATTTCCTGCCTATACATTTTTCTATCAAGCCAGGGCTGACTTTATCAACCCCAGAAACACACACGGTGAAATAAGCCTCAGATTAGTCTGAATTTAATTTCAGAGCTAATTTTCTCCCCTTGAATCCCCACGAGGCTCAGAGGTGAGGGGGAGGGATAAATGGCAGCGGTGGGAGGGGGTGCAGCGGGGGGAGTAAAAGGGGGAGTAAATGGGGGGTTTGCTCTGCCTTTCATTCCACCCCTTTTCATTTGCAATGATTGAGTGAAAAAAAAGAAAAAAAGGAGGAGGGGCGGGTGCTATCAGCCGGCGCAGACACAGAGCAGAGCTCACAGGGACGGACCGGAAATGGAATCCATTGTCCTTTTCATTATCATCATTTAACATCATGATGAAGCAGCGGCACACACTCACATGTTGGTGTTGGCGGTGGACGTCAGCCAATCGGCTGCCAGTCCAACCATGTCTAATCCTGTGGAGAGCTGATTGAAGTACCTGGGGTGGGCTGAGAGGGGAAAAAGCGGGAGGAAAAATAAAGCAGTGTGAGGTTTTATTTTTTTATCGGCTGGCACCACAATTTTATTTAATTTTCATTTTTGCACACAAACTGAGGACCTGGGATCATTAAAATCACGAGAAACAATAAAAACGTGTGGTGTGACACAATGTCGGAATTCAGTTGAGGAAGTTTTAAATTGCAGAGCTTCTACAATTAATTACATTTATCTTTTTTTTTTCTTAAAAAAAAAGATAATGTTTAGTTGGTTTATATAATAAAGCTTGCAATATAATACTTTTACTTGAACCCCCATATTTGATATGAGCAGCATATAAATGGGGTTCATAAATCTGCTTTCATACACCCCCATGCAGTTAAATGCAGTGGAAATATTTCAAACACGACTGCACAACATATTCCATTATTTTCTGCAGGTGTATACACAGATAATGAACAACAATAGTTAATATCATTTGATGCATCTGAAAATTAAATTGCTTTAAATGCTGCTTATAAAATCTAAATTTGTGGGGTTAATGTAAAGATTTGGAACATAAAAGATCAGAAGATCAGTGTGTTTTGTTGGGGATGTGTGTGTGTGTGTGAGTCAGTGGAGAATAATGGAGCTGTGAAGCCTGTTATTAGCCTGTTATCTCCTGCACTTGGTGAACCAGATTTACTGCACCGCCTCATTTATTGGTCTGATGGTCAGGAGGAGGAAAAGTAGGACAGCTTCCAGGATTTTTTTTTTTTTGTTTTACACTGCCATCCTTTATCACCCATCCCTACTACCTTTTATTTTTTAATTCTGAATCGGATGTTGGTTTTATTTTAGGTTTTATTTATATAGAACATCCCTTGATAAAAATGTCAATATTTATTGCCATTTAAAAAAAATATATAGATATTTTCAACACTTATAGAATGTAAAATTTGTTCTGATATTATATGATTTTATAAAGCATGGGCTAAAGGACTGCCAATAGCTTTGTATTATTAACATTTATTTTATTCTTTAATATTTAACCAGATTATAAGCTTCTACTTTTTTTAAGACACATTCAGATTATATTTTACACAGCAGGCCTGAATGTAAGGCCTGAACCTCAAAAAAAAATGAACAGATATAAAAATGGGATGGAGGTGTTTTAAGGGGCTGTTTCTTGAGATGCCATCCTAAAAAAAATCTAATCAAAATGAATACGGTACAATCCTAAATGCATGCTGCAGGTCCCACCTGTCTTGATGGCGTATTTGAGGGTGGCACGGCAGCTGATGAGGATGTCGTCCAGGGAGGCCGGTGCGTCCTGCAGCTCCCAGTTGTTCTTCTGCAGCAGCTCGTTGGGATAATGGAAGTCGATGACTTTGGTTTCCCGGTCGAAGGACTCCACGATGTAGGCCAGTAAAATATCCACCACCTCCTGCAGGAAGGTCATGGTTTTATCGTCACCGTCCATGGCAGGTAACAGGTCTGGGGGGGGGGAAATGGAAATGAATAAAAAGAGATTTTTATTTCTGGATTATTTCCACGTGTTATTTTCCCAGGCACGTGTGCATATAAGCCTTTAAAATGTGGACACGCCATTTTGCTGTGAAATCTTCCTACGGGCCTTTAAATCCGCGAATGAAAAACATAATATAAAAAAGAACATACGTTTTATCTTATTATTAATTTATTATTTTTAAGGAGTTGTTTTTTTTCTCAACCTTGAGAAGCTCAGATTCTTCTGCTGAAGGTCACCTCTGAAAATAACGCCCACCACTGCACACACGCTCAACGCACTATCATAATAATATTAAACATGAAAATGATATATATTTATTTAAAGCATACACGCTCTCTTCGTGGTTTTATATTTATTTTGACGGGGGGCTATCGCATGAATTTTAAAACTCGTGGAAAATATTAATAGAAAATGCAATGAAATACATTTGAATTCAACAATATATATATTTCCAAAATGCACGGACACTGCTCCAGATGTTTTTCCGCCAATTGAAGTATCAAGTCGTACTACATGCAAACAATGACTCGCTCGTGGTATTTTATCATATATCTACAGAGAATAAATGAAGGCCCATGCTTTGCCTCAGACACACACACACACGGAGTTGTGGGGTTGTGTACCTGTTGAATAGAGGTCGGAGAATCCCACAGCAGGTTTGGTGCAGTCGCAGGATTTGTTGCAGCCGCAGTCGCGTGCAGCTTCCTGCGGCTCCTGCTTGGCTGCCGGATCGGCAGATTTCTCCACCTCCGCGACATTTAGCATTGCTTTCCAAAAACCCCAAAATAAAAATCAAACATGTAATATGTGTTTTATTCTCCTGTGCACAAGGCCGTGAATATAAAAACGTAAAATAACAAAGCAAGCCCCCCCTATCCACTCCAACATACCACATAATTTCGATCCAAGTCCTCCAGATAATTTCTGGGCCGCCGCTTGGCACCAAGCCCTTGCTGGAGGAGAGGAAGGATGGATTAAATAAGCATGTGCATCGTGAGTGTGAGCCCAATTTAAAAGATACACGTCATGCGACTGTGATTAAAACCACCGTGCATGGCGGTGGTTGCAGATCTGTGACCAACAAGCATCACCGCTTTGAGACAATGCACTGATTTGTGCTTCGCCAGGGTCCATTCGAATCGAGAGGAGAAACAGACTCACGCGTGCTGGGGCTCTGATTGCCGGTGTTGGCCCCCGCATTATCGCCACCGAGAGACCAGAACCCGTGAGATGCCATCGTTGCCGGGAGTTAGGCGCTGGACACACAGAGACCGACGCAGCCCATCCACACACACTTCTCCCACGACTCCACGCGCATCCGACACGCGCCTCAGCCCCTTCGAATTAAGCCGGCCTGGATGTCACAAAGAAAAAGGTCCACAAAAGGGAAGACTCGCTGCTGTTTTTCCTTTTCTTTTTTTTCCTTGTTGGTTTTTGCAGGTGTCCACAGGTGCACGGAGCATGAAGCTGCGTCCTCCACAAGAGAAATCCGCCAACACTCGACTTCACGGGCGCATCCACTTCGTGGGAAGAAAAAGGCAGAAGACGATTTCTAATAAAAAAAAAAATAAAAATATGGAGCAAGTGCAGAAAATGTCCACTGTGAAATGTCTGCCTCTGGTGAAAACGTGTTACACCTCAAAGTAGGATGAGAGAAAAACAAACAAACCAGGAGGTGATGGAGGAAAGGTGGTTTTAAAAGGCTGAAGATGCCTGCGTGCGTCTAACCTAGATCTCACGTCACGTCATAGAAATCCCATCGTGATTCACTTCAGGTCACGAGGACGAGCTGCGTTGCGTCGTGACTCCAGCTCCATGGCCGACGTTTGGTGCCCTCCGTGCAGACAGTGAATGTCCCGGGGAGCCGCGGCTCCGCTGGAGGCTGAGCGGCGCGCAGTGCGCATGGCTCCTTCCTCTCCTGCGCCCTGCTGCTGAGGCGCGTCACTCCAAAACCTCTCCATCACCCACCGCCCTCACCACTCACTGTGACACAACGAGTCACATGTGGGAAACGTGTCTCTCGTGAATTTAGAAGTGTGAAATTACACCAAAAAATGACTCTGTGTGTGTGTGTTGATTTTGGATATAAAGAAATAAATCACGTGCCAATTTGGGCTCGGATATCACAGTGTTACAGTCCAGCTCTGTCACCTTCTGCACAGTGTGGTGTTTTCTTTTTTTTTTTTTCTTCTCCTGCATGAATGAGAGCAAACTCAGCCCCCGGGCATCAAAACTACACTGAGCCACATCTGTTATGATTCATGGCAGCAATCACCAACAACCGTCTAATGCCAAAAAAAAAAGAATGATTACAATATCCTGACCCCCTTTGGCGAAGCCAAGAGAACCCATGATAATGATGGGGTTATAATAACAAATTAAAAATGCATTTGTAAAGACTTACGTGCTCTGTGTAGGTCTTTAAAGTTTTTTTTTTTTTTTTTTTTTTGCAAAAGCAAACATCATCATTTATCCATGCTTCCATTGTTTGTCCTGTGCAGGGTCATTATAAAACTGGAAAACATCCCGGTTGTTTTCTCTGTTGTGTAATTGTGTGTTTTTTTTCAGGATTTATTGGTGCATGTGGTTTCTTTGTGTCGGTGTGTGCAGTCAAGCTGTTGTCGAGGATTCACCGGCACTCCCTGTGGGGTTTTTCCCCCCCCCCATTAAAATGCCACATTAAAGGTCAAAGTTTGAATCTCTAAGAAATTCTTCAAGTCAATATGAAAAGGAAGAAGAATTTACACCACTGGTTTGATAAACACGACACAGCTGCTGTTGTTGACGTCTGATATCCCGAAAAATCATGTTAGTCATGAATAGAATGGAATATTTTCACTTGGAACAGGAACTTCACGATTTAAGAGGGACGCACAGAACATCCTCCCCCCAGGATGGCCTCATAATGCACAGAAAGAACGAAATGTGATGGATAGTTTATTTTTAAACAGACAAACCGGATGATTAAAGCAGAGAGAATGTACATTTCTTACATCATGACAATCCCTGAAGCTGATTTACCAAAGACGCGTTCAGCTCCAAAATATAGTATGGAAATGCCAGTGCACACTGCGTATTTACATTATAAAATGACATGGGGAGGGATGACCTCACCCAATATCTGAGGAGCCCGCCGAAAAAGGGAGGAAAGCAAGATGAGCATCGGCGAGTTTAGAAATGACATCAATGAAGCAGTTGGTTGAAAACGCCTTATTTACATTGACCTTCCTAAAACCTCTAAATCCTAAAATGTACGTAAAGTTTGTGAGACAGCGTGGTGCAGTTTTAAAGGCTTTCAAGAAGCTGTGACGGATCGAAAACGCAGAATAGTACATATGGTGTGTGTGTGTGTGTGCGCGTGTGTGTGCGAGTGTGTTGACACTGAGAGTTCAGTAGTGTTTGATGAGCCTTCGTCTCTGGGACGTCTTCCTCAGCAGGTGCCTGAAGTCGTACGGGTTGTCGTCGGCGTGGCTCTCTGCCGAGGACATCCTGGAGACGCCGCGTCTATGAATGTAAAAAAAAAAAAACGGAAAACTCAGAAGCAGAGATGGCGGAGAGGGTTTGTTCCAGGGAGGAACGGTAGGGCGGTACCTGATCTGGTCTTTGGCAGGTTTGGAAAGCTCAGATTCAGTGGCGGCCCGTTCCCTCATCTTCTTAGTGGACCCCGCCGGTCTCTGGTCTGCGGGCTTCCCGGTGTCTGCGGAGCGGATCCTGATGGAGGAGCGCCTCCTGTCCGAGGAGCGCCTCCTCCCCGAGGAGCGCCTGCTCTCGGACGCGCTGGCGATGAGAGTCGTGTTCTCGGCTGAGATGCACGGGTCGGACTTGCTGGCGCTCAGGCTGCGGTAGTATTGGTCGTCCACATCGAGAAGCTTCGCTGGACTGAAGGAAGCACACACACACACACACACACACACAGACACACAGACAGGAAGTTAGGTTGGATGTTAGGATAATGTCTCTGTCCAGTATCCTAGTATGAGCTACTCACATAGAAACTTTCAAGATCGAGGCCAAATAGGACACAGTTACAAATACTGTGCAGGAGTACACAACAGAGAAGATATTTTGAAGGTGTTTAAAGTATCAATACCATATAATCATGTCAATCTGGGAGAATTGCGACATCAACACAAAAAACGCCTAAAAAATAAAGCAATTTAAGAACGTCACAATTAAAAATTGCAGGATGTTTTTATTTATGAGATATTTCACTTTGTCTTGCGAAATAATCAATGATTGGATCTCTGATGAAAGCTCTTTTTTTTTTTTAGATGTGTTTTCAGCTGACACACCTGAGATCAGTTCCACTGATTGCAGTGATTTGCTGCAGGTGTGGCCTACATCAGGCCGGTCGGTTCAGCGCCTCTGTAAATCACAAACCGACTGCTGGAGGGGGTTGCAGATGTTTGTTTTTCCACCTCCACAACAAGAACCTGAGAAGAACCACTCAGATCTTTATACAAGCACAAACCTGAGGTTCAGTCTGTGAGAGGCCGTTTATTTCCCAGCTGTGGTCTAATTAAGAAGATAACGGCTTTTTAGCCTCATGTTATCACATCGATGTCAGAGTATGACTTTATTTTGGGACTTTTTTTTTTCCCCAGCTCCAGAAAGAAAAAAAACTTGAACCAAGATTTTTCATTTTTATTTTAATGGAGATGAGAAGGAAAAAAAAAAAAGGTTAATTGCAGAGCCCTCAGTCTGCCCGCATCTGCCCAGCAGACTGTGTAAACCATCCATCCGCGACTCACCGTGGCTCTCTCAGCTCCGGGGTGCTGTTAGAAAGCCCGACCCTTCTGTAGAGTGACCTCCACGTACAAGAGGAGCGAGGGAGCGAGCGAGAGAGAGAGAGAGAGAGGGAGAAGGACCGTTTCCACGTAGAGATCTATATGTCTCTCACGTTATCATATGGCGGGAGCTGCTTTCGGAAATCAGCGTCTTCATGCGGACAGAAACATCGAACCCATGAAAGAGATCATATGGGTCGCTATGTATTCGATTTACGTGAATATATAGTTTTTCGGCCTATTTATCCTTGGCGCGGCCACCAGGACGCGATCCCTGCTCACCACCTCCCTCTGTTTCCAACTAACTGCTGCTTGAAATGGACAAAAAAAGAGGCCCCAAAAAATAAATAGAAATCCTCAGCTTTGACACCAGCTCTAAAACCCGGACCTCTGTGGATCGCATTTTCCCTTCCCATTTCACTGTATGTGCGTCTCCACTCCCATTTACTACGATTACCTCCGTCTACTCTCCGCTTTTCACTCCTCCTCCTCCTGCTGTCAGCCGTCTCTCCCGCCGACCTTCTCGTCCTTAATGATGCATGTAAACTGCTCCTGTCCATCGCCGGGCTTATTTATCTGCTAACAAATGATTACCCTTGATGCTCAGCGCTTTGCTGGACTGTGTGTGCGTGTCTCTTCGGACTGTGATAAAGTACCCTGCCCCTTGCTTGTTCACCCTATCGGTCCTATCTTCAGCCCCACGCTGGGTATATGCATTCCAAAATATCCTCTATTATGTCTACTACTGCCTTTTAGAAAAAACGTTGCATATCCCACGACCCTCGCCGCACAGAGCGCACCCTGAAATACACCCATACACCACTGCATTAAATTTCATCGCGCACATGCGGCGCGTGAAAGGCGAGGCCAATTAATTTCACCGGGGACGTGTGTAACGCTGCAGGTCGTTAAGTTCGGGCCCAGACGCCGTCCTTATGCTAGCACTGGGCTCCAGTCATTACTCTGGACCAGCCCGGGCAGCGCGCCAGCCTCTTAAAAACAGTAGTGATAGGTCATTAAAAAAAAAAAGGAACTTACACTTCTTTCCTGGGCTTGCGTTTATCATCGTGGACGGAGCGCTGCGTGCAGAGAGACGGAGGACAGATTAGAACACGTCAAATAACACTCATCTGTCCTCAAGTTAATCACAGAGACAGGACTCCACTGTTCTCATGACAGGAAGTGGACACGCTACTACTTCCTGTCACCTCCTTTGGGAAGCACGGCTTCAGACGACGTTGTTCGGCTATGAAACAATAATAATATAGCTCAAATCACGTTCGTTTAGAAATGCTCTGTCAATATCGCTCCAATACATTTATAAGGGTGTGAATGAAAGCGTTTTAAATATTATTACACACATTATTACTTTTCCTCAAAGGTTGCTATTCTTTTTTTCCAAATGTTGTGTTATTCATTGATGAAAATATTGCTCAGATTCCTTGTGCTGAACAGAATATAACTAGATCAACAGCCCAAAGGAAACAATTGCTGAACAAAATGACCCTTCAGATACGGCAAAGAAAGTTATTGCCCACGACATTTTAAAACTATAGTGCATAGAGTACTACGGAAAGGGGTACAAAAGAACTAAATCAATAGCACATTATGAAAAACCATTAGGTGGAAAAGCAGTGACAGTCACCCGGCATCAGTATCTGAAATCATTCGCCATCTCACTCACATGAATCAGGTTGTAATAGGTGGAGTCCTCTGGTGTGTTCAGGGTCTTTGGCTGCTGGGTCCTGCGTGGGGTCCTCAACGGCCTCTTCTGCTCTAAGACTAAAAAAACAAAGACAGATTTAAAAATAAAAAAAACAACATAAAAGAGATAGACACAACCGGCCTACAAATCTCAGATTGTCAATCAGCAACTTTCCAGACGATTTAAAGGGAATTTATCAATTATAAATTGGTTTCCAAAATGCCATATTAAGATGTTAGGGGTTGATTTTACACAAACACAGCGCGTTGTGCTCATTTGTGCGGCTGACCATCCAGATCCCGCTGGCTGGAGACTCGGTGGAATGGATCCGCCGCGATCTTTGACCTTGTCGCGCGCATCGAGCTGCTCTCCACACACACACACTGCAGTTTAACCCCTAAGGCCTTCGGTGGGTCTGAATTATTTTCCAACAGAGATTATGTGCAATGACCTCTGACACAAACAAAGGGTCCAGCGCAGTGTTGAACAGGTTTAAAGATTACGTGCCGCACTGAAGGAGGAACTATTTATAATGTATTTATCTATGTTGATGCAATTATACAATTATAACAATGACCTTTGCTTATGGCTCATGATTACTCAATGTTCATCTGAGGGTATGAAACACATGGCAAAAACAATCCATCACGCCCCCCAAATCTCCGAGGTACCGAAAAAGTTTTCTGATATTATTGAGCCACTCAAAGGTCGTCGCGTGTCGCTCGGCCACTTTCACACACCCTGCGATTAATTCCCGCCATAATTGTTGGAGAGCGCTCGCTCACAAAGCGTGATTAACATTTGACGACCTTTCCCATGAAGAACATTGTGAGCGGCGCCCCCCCCCTTTTGCTTTCACTGTCACTGTGTCACAAATGGATCTTATTGAAGTTTATGATGTCAGTGAAATTCACGGGGACGGCTCGGGGACTGTTGATGGACAAATGACCTAGTGGAGCTGAAAAGCATAATAATCTTTTTTTTTCATAGAGAGTTAAAGTAGCCCTCGGAAATAACACAGATAATTCATTCTGCTTTAACTCGGGCGATGGGCTGTGCTAAAAAAAAAAGAAAAAGGCCAATGGGCAAACATGGCCATGTTGGGGGAAAAAAAGGCTCTACGCCACTGGAACATACATGTGGAGTGTGTGTTAAAGTTTTTTTTTGTGAAATTAAACAAAAATCGGATGAAATCCAAAAATCTCTACACTTTTCCCGCTCTTTTCTAAAGTATCCAGTGGCTGGCTCTTTGCCAAGGTGTTTGGTAGGAGAAACAAATGCAATTGGGATTAAAATGTCATCTTGACGTGTCATGTTGACGAGTGCACAAACGTTACCCTGTAAACCCGTAAACTCTACATTTCGTAACACAACTCACAGCCACTAAAGATCAAATGATTTGCAGATTAATCGCGATGTGATCTTTGCTGTTATTCCATTATATGGTTATTACCTCCTGAGCCTATGACAACGTTGACATTTCAACTGCAGAGAGGGTGAACTTTTAATTTGGCGCCCCCCCTTCTCACCACCCCACAAAAGCAATTACACCTTATCGCCGCTACAAATCAAATTTCACATCTGATGACACCCCAGGTTGGTGAAGGAGCGCCTCCGGTGTTCGGCACTTGACTTTCAGACACTTTGGGACCTAATCCAGTCTCACGAGAAAACCGATAATGTTGAGTTCTATTGCGAGACCATGAGGAAACAGGCCCACACACCTGGGATCCAGATTCCAGAATTAAATCTAGATAGATAAGCTTCCTCCGTAGACAGGAAGCCCGTTTTTCTTAATTATCTGATGATCGGGTACACAAACAGAACCCAGACTTGCAAATTATCTTCAAATGAATCCATCCCAACGTAATCTTCATTACACCTGTTTACTTTATAATTGATCTGTTTTTCACCGAGCCCATCGCACTTATCTTACATGATTGGTGGAGAGCGAGGCCGTTGACGGATTTCCCTTTCACGAACATGCCGTTGCTCTCTGGGTTCGAATGATGAGCCTGGATGATCTCGTTCAACTTCAGCTGCACGGCCAGGAGGTCCTGGGTGGACTCCTTCACCTGTGGACACAGATGGATCAGGAATAATGGATGTAGAGGTGATATAGGGTGTGTGTGACCATGCTTTCTGAAGATGTCACCTGTTGGGAGAAGCTCTGGAGTCTCTCAGCTTCTCTCTGAGCGTTTTGCTGGTTGGCCTTCAGGTTCTTCCTGTCTTTGTATCCTCTGAAGTTACTCTGGATCTTCACCGCAGCCTGTTCCTTCTCCAGTCGTTCTTTTCCACCATCTTCCTCCTCTTTGTATTCAATCTCTACGTCGGTAACATCCAGGGCAGCCTCCTCCTCCTTCTTCTCCTCCTCTTTGCTCTCCTCCTCCGCATCATTGGCAGATACTTCCTTCTCGTTCTTCTCTGCCTCTTTCTCTGCCTTCAGCCTCTTCCGGTCCCGTTGTCCTCTAAAGTTACTCTGCAGGACGGTAGCAGCTTTTTCCTCATCCAGTCCCTCTAGGTTCTCAGCAGATGCATCCTTCACCGATTCCTCTGTATGTTCTTCTTCTTGGTTTGGAGGTACAACCTCTTCATTCTTCCTCTTCTTGGGGATCTTCCCTTCCTCCTTGAGGCGTTTGCGCTCCTTCTGGCCTCTGAAGTTACTCTGGAGCACCACGGCAGCTTTGGTCTCGTCTGGGCCATCGTTCAAAGGAACTTCTTCTTGAGCTTGAGTGGGTTCCTTGTTTTCTTTTTCCGGGTCATCTGGAGGTTCTGCTTCCTCACCGGTCGGACCTTCTCTCGGATTCTTAGCTGGGATTTTGCCCTCTTCTTGCAACCTCTTCCTCTCTTTGTGGCCTCTGAAGTTACTCTGGAGAACAGTGGCTGCCTTGGTTTGCTCCTCCTCTGACGCTACCTCTGCCCCTGCGACCTTTTCTTCTCCATTCTCTTCTTGTCCTTCTTTTCCTGCATCTGCTGCCGGCGCGTCCTCCATCACAACCTCGTCTCCTACTTCTGTATGCTCCTCGTCGTCTGGCACCTGAGTATGATCACTGTCATCGTTTTCCTCTGCTTTATAGGTACTTTCTTCATCCTCACTGATTTCCTCTTGTTTATTACCTGTTTTCTCCCCTTGTTCTCCCTCTTCTTTAGTGGGCTCTTGAACATCTTGTCCCTGTTCCTCTTCCACCTCTGCTTTTGGAGGTATCTCCAGCTCAGGCGCGGCCAGTGTCTGTTTCCTCTCCTTGAATTTCTTCCTCTCTTTGTAGCCCCTGTAGTTGCTCTGGAGAACCACAGCGGCTTTAGATTCCTCCTCTTCTTTCTTTGCTTCATTTTCTGGAGAAGAGACATTTTCGTCAACGGGTTCAGGCAACTGTTCCTCCTTTTCTTCACGGGCCTTCTCCTCTTTCTCTTTCTCTTCCCTAGAAAGACAACGGTTACATCTCAAAAGCACATCCATATAAAAAATGTTTCTATACTGTGAGAAATTGCTGTTTTGTCTTACAATTTTCTTTTGAAGCTCTTCCTCTCTTTATGCCCTCTGTAGCGAGCCTGAATCTTGGTTGCAGCCTTGTTCTTTTCGTCTACCATCTCCTTGTATTTCTTTTTTGCTAAATAGCCCCTGCAAACTGAAGAGGAAAACAATTGAAACTAATAAAAAAATTATATTGTGCATTGTGAAAGATATCCGATTATATCTCAACTTGTTCTCACCAGCCTGAAACTGGGTGATAAGAGCTTCAAACTTTGCTTTGTTTTTGTCGTCAGCGACCTTCTTCCGAACTTTATGACCTCTGTAAGCTGGAGAAAAATTGTGTACATTTGTCCGACTGCTCCATTAATATTCTGGGACACCGACATGAGTGCACAGATTGCTAACCTGACTGCAGCACCAGAACGCTCTGTTCTCGCTCTTTTAATATCCGCTGGTAACGCTTGGCCCCCAGCCAGCCGCGGACGAAGGCCTGGAGCTGAACGAGCCGCTGTATGGCCTGCTGCACCATCAGATTCAGATGTTCCACGTGGTAGTACTTTAGGAAAACCTGAGACCCCAGACGCAAACCCCTTATTGATTACGCTATTAAAGTTTGGAATCACATTTCCCTTGAAACCGAGTTATTATTTATTACTATATAAACATAGTTAGTTACCTTAGTCTTGCCCATAGCCCAGTTCTCCAGCTTAGCCTTCTCCAGTATTGCCGCACAGGTTTCTGGGGTGGACGCAGGCTCCTCGTGAGCATGGAAGGCCAAGATGTAGTACCTGTAATAATGAGTGTAATCAACTGCACCCAAATGTGAGGGGTCAATTAAATAGACCTTATAATAGTCGCTTTAATTCAATTGAACCTCTCTTGAACCTCTTTGAATTAAACTTGGTGTGACGTGAGAACCCTGCTGACCTCTTTACGAAGCTGTCAAACAGGATGCGGTGAGAATAGCCCTGCCGTCGGATCTTGGCGGTCTCCAGAACCCCAGTGTACCGCAGCTGAACCAGAACCTTCTCCCGGTCAAACTTGTTGGCTTGGCGATCGTTGTTGGGTTTGATGCAGCGCACAAAGTGCGGCTGACCTGTCACCATCTTGGACAGCAGGTCCATCAGAGAGTACTGCGAAGAGGGTTTAAAATATCAATCTTGGCGGCCAAAGATACATCTCTGCAGTATGACAGACCATAATAACATAATAGGTAATCAAATTAACGTTGCAGACTCTTACCCTGAAGTAAGAGGCCACTGTCTGTGTTCTCATGTTGGTGGTTTCTCTCGGGTGGCAAGGGACGTCTCCCTGTTCTCCCAGCTGAAACAAAACAACACGCACGTCACAAAGCCAAATAATTCATTTCGTACATTAAGATGTATCTATTTACTACCCCACTAATGCTTTTACTCAGAAACAGGATAATTGGTAAGATCTTCACACAGTGCACTTTGGCCACCGAGCTAGTTGAGCGTAAGGAGAGCGAAAAGGAAGCCACTGAACTAAAGGTTTATTACCATTACAAAGTTTTATATCGATAATGGTAAGATCTGATTTTATTTTGGAATAAATCACCATTTGAGCGGTGTCATCAAGAGGTACATCATGAGGCCTGAGCTTTTTTTCCTTAGCAGGCTGCAAAAGAAATAAAAAAGAAATATTAACCAACAAATAATCATGAGGAGGGTCTGCAAAAGAAAACATGTCCTATGTTCCATAGGTCAAATGCTTTCTGATTAAAGCTTATTACAATGTATTTGGTAAAAATACAAGCTCTAAATCTAATACACACACTAAGGGAAACCACCTTCACAAGCCTTGATTCTGATTGTGGCATTTAAAAAGCTCATCGTGGCTCCTTCACAGCGAAACCTTTTGATGAGGCTCTTTGTCTCATATGCAGATACATGGAAATAGATTCAAGAACTCATCAAACACATTTCATTTGAATGTGGCGACTGTCAATTGCTTTTAGGTTAGACAATTGCCTCAGGCCTTAGAATCCAGGCAATCACGTTTTTTCAAATCGTAAACTAATTTACTTAAGGGCGGTTGTGTAATCAAGACGCCGGAAGGAGTTTATTTTTATTTTTATTGGCCTTTGCCAACTGAGAGTGACTGATTACTGAACACTTTGAATGCAACATTTGGAGTTTTGATTTAAGCGATTGAAAAAGACTTTTGGTTACTGGAGTGAGGCATGAACGACTGTTGGGTAGAATGGCTACTGGGACTGTATGCATGACGGAAAAATCATTTGCATACAGTGTGCAAAAAGGAACTGGCTACTTCTACTCTACCCTAAAAAATAAAATAAGGCATCCCAAAATAACACAAATCACTGCAACATAACTACGATACGTTTTTTACCTCACTGAAACTTAAAGAACTGTACAGTACGGTTAGCACTCCCATCTTTTATGGCAGAAGTGCAGAGAGAGAAAACCAAAGAGGAAAAGGTAAGAATATCAAAAACATATAGTTTCAAGCTTAAATGTCCAGTTAAGAGCAGATCCAGGAAGTGTATATATGGAACTTCCTGTTGTAGTGATAATAGAGACAGCGCTGTTGGTACCTTGGCAAAGTTCATGGTGGGTGTCGGGGCGCACATCGTGTTTATGGCTTTGCCCTTGGTGTGGGCAAGGTTACCTGGGAAATAAACACAGAGAGGATGAAGGTCAGTGAGAAAGTGCCCCGGACAGCGAAGAATCAGGAATCATCTACTCAAACACAAATTAGTATTACAACTCCAAAAAATGTTGTGCTTTATACAATACACACAACAACAACAAAGCTCAATAGTACTTGAAAGAGCGTTTATGTGATTATTGGCTTTGTAGTTTGATTTTAACGGAGCTGACGCCCGGCTCTGCCAAACTCCAGATTATTAGAACAAATGTCCCCCTGTGGGAGGAGGGGGGGTGGAACAATAGCCTGTTGTTTCACTGTATGTACCAATTTAGCTCCTCTTGTGACCCATTTAATTAAAAGTCTGGAGTAAACAACCTGTCTTGGTGAGCGGATGGGTGACGAGTTTCCGTATGAGCTCGTTCTCCGACGATCTCAGCAGCAGGACGATGTCGGCAGGAAGTGTGTCTCTGTTCTTGGCCAAGAAGCCGGCGGCATTGTAGATCACCTGAAGGTTTGGTCGAGAGGAGAAAAAATAATATGCCTCAGCCTCTTGGCATCAGTTTAAAAAATAAAAATAAAATGTTTAATAAATTGGTCATTACCTTGCCAGCGTAGTGGTTAATCCCAAAGCCGAGGTCCACCCTCTTAGGTCTCCAGAAGCTTTTGGACTTGAGATTGTCTTCAAATTTCGCTAAAGTGCAAAGTTGCAAAGTTCAGTTCATAGGTAACTCCTCGATGCTTGTGAACGAGGTCATTTTTTCACGTGAAGTGGCTCAGACGACTGACCTACGAGGGTTTGGTCAGTGGCCTGCGGGAAGCGGCTCTCCTCGTCCAGCAGCGAGAGCATCCCCATGGGCTTCTGCAGGAAGAGGTCCAGGAGGGGCCGGTTGTCCTCGTACTCGATCAGCCGAGCGTCCACCTCCTCGTTCAGATACTCATCCTGTGCAGAGAGGAAGGGGCGCAGACACCAGACACCTTTTCAAAAAAAATCTGAATTACCTCCATCAAGAACCTAGTATTGTAATTGATAGTATGAGACCAGGTTGGATGGACTGTGCAGGGGAAAAGACTGGAAGAGAAGCCTATTTTATGGAATAGACAGTCTCTTATACTCTTAAATCAGAAAACTAAATTTTAAAGTTGATTTCTATTCTGGAGACATCAGATAATATAAAGAAATTGAATAAATCAAATTACATATAATATAATTCTAAAATGCTGATTTTACTATAACTATAAGCTGCTTTTTCCCCTATTTGGAGGAATCTGGTCCAGGGGGCAGATTCAGCCCCCGCTCTGCACTTTGTTGTATAGAGCTAACCTGATCACATCAGGGTCGACTGACTCTCACTGCGACAGTGACTCAGCAGCCATGCCAGAGAATCTTTTTTTTTTTTTTCCTTTAAGAAAAAAAAAAGGACAAAATGGGGGACAAACAGCATCAAATCAACATGCTTATTGTAGCACGAAATGTACGCTGTGGAGTAAACCGACCACATCGGGGCGGGGATGTGTAGGGACGGATATGGATGAGGAGGAGAATATGTAAATGCACGTGGGAAACATGAAAATATAAGAAGGAGAGTAATAACCTTTATTTCATTCTCAAGTTGATGCCTATTAATCTCATGGCACATTACATTCCCCTTATGCTCTCCTCTCTATATATACTGTATATATATATATATATATGTTGGCACTATAGGACAAATGTTTCTGGGCCGGGTGCCAACGATACCCAAGAGTGAGTTTACTGTCCAACTGTCTTCAACTTCCTAATTGACCCTGGTTTGGGATGATTTATAGCTTCTCTCCGGGGGTGAGACCAAATCATTTAACATGAGCAAAGCATTCTCTGTCCCCCCCCTCCGAGGCAGCGCACCCCTGAGACGCCATAAAGCAAACCATGTTCTCCCGTAAGCTAAAAAGCGGCAGCCTATATATTCCCCCTTCAACAACTCTTTTTAAAAACACATCCGACTGACAAATGATGACAGGTTATCTCCATTTAGATGGAAATGAGGAAGTGCCAAGGTGGGACTCACCTGTTCCCAGGCGAATATGTGCTGGTTGAAGTAGAACTGGATCTGCTCGTTGGCGATGTTGATGCACAGCTGCTCGAAAGAGTTCTTCTTGAAGTTCTCGAAACCGAAGATGTCCAAGATGCCGATGTTGAGGCCCTTGTCCTCTTCCCTGCAGACCAGAAGAAGGAAAACATCACGTTGACCAATCTTGTCCAGATGAATTCATGGTAATGTCCGATTTTTTTTTCTCCAAATCTGATTCCCTAATCTCACCCCGCGCTGTCAGGCCGCAGCAGCGCGTTGATGCGGTTGACGATCCAGCTGAAGAGCCGTCCGTAGAGCGCCTTGCCCATGGCGTCCCTCACCTCCGTCGCTTTCTCCACTGTGTTGGGCTGGATGATGGTCTCGCCCCGGGCCACCACGCAGTGGGAGGTCAAGGCCTCCTGGAGCTCATCGGAGCGGATGCACAGCAGAGAGGCCACTGTGGGGGACACGAGATAAAAAATGGGAGGGATGTTAACGTTTAATGATGATAATAATAACGAGAGACATCTTTGTAAATTTACCAGTCATGACAAATGTGAAAATAAACAAATTAGTAAAAAATCTGCATTGATGGATCATTTATTGCAGAACAATAGTTTCACTATATTCAGCTCCACCTGGAGTTCATGGAGAAGGAGAAGAAGGAAAAAAAGAAATTCAGAGTTTGGATCGGCGTCATCACCCGGCCCCTCCCCCCTCCTCCTCCTCCCCCCTGCTCTCACCGTTCTCCAGGGCAGAAATGTTGGAGATATTGCTCTTGTCAGTTTGATGCTGGGAGGCCACCGGAGAGAACTCGATGTCTCCAGAGTTGAGGATGGCGGCCAGGGTGCTGTACACACTGCCCAGCTCCTGCAGAGAGACCAACTGTCATACCGCCGCATACCAGTAGAGTCATAATGAAGAATTGTAGGCAAGGCCCACCAGAGAAGGTACAATATTTTCTGCTGAATAATTCCTGCCTTCATCCCCCACAATACGTATTTAAAAATGAATAGATAAAGAGGGATAATTATCTTTAGTTTCCTTAACGCTAAATTGTTGGCTTAAAGTTTGCCGTTTTTCAATTTTCATTCAATCACTGCAACGGCGCAGTCATTTCCGTTAACATTGACCTAAATGTCCTTTCTGTGCACTGCTTGTTCAAATTTTTTTCCCGTCAGAGCCACCTTGAGCAGCATTGGCCTATTGTACCAATTTGAACTCAAACAAGGTTACCAATATTACAAGGTGTCATAAAAAGCAAAACTCTTTCCAAGCGGCAGTTTGCTTCTCACAGCCGAGTCAAAAGATAATGGTGGTCCACGGTGTGCGATTTCACGCGCGACAGGACGTAGCGTAGAGAAAAGGAGGCCCTTCCTCCAGCAGAGCCCCGCCATTACAGGATAAGTGCTATTGACGTGCAGATCCCAGAGGCAATCACTTCTTTTGGGCCTCATTACGCTCCACAATGCCAACAGCTGACTGCCTATGTGTGGCTGTGACTTCATTCTCTATAATAAGCCGCACAGTACACACCTTCAGAAAGTGCCTATAGATTTAAATCTTATTTTTTTGATGTTTGTTAGAGCTCACCGATACTGATAAACATATTTTATATTTTAGAAGTGGGACGGTTGTGTGAGAGCATGTCTGCGTGGATGTTAGGATCAAGGTTATGCTGTGATTGCGTGCGAGCCAATCTCAGCTTTTCTCTCCGTAATCAATGCAGTGATTTTTTTTCTTTCTTTCTTTTTTCTTACCTCCAGGGTGAATCCAATGACTTTGAAACACTGCTCCACTGCATCAAACTGCTCCTTGTAGAAAGTGTTGCTCACGATGTCGGGCCCTAATTTAATGTGCTCGTTGTACAGATACCTGCGGCCCAGAGAGGAAGCAGAGATCAGGAGCGCTGCGGATCAGGCAAGTCCGGAAACAGCAGTGTCAGAGTGGAAGGTGGAGGAAACCTACTTAGGTGTGTTGCTGTCGGACAGCTTGTAGTGGGCTAGTTTCTTCCTGTCAGCCAGGCCGGCGTAGATGTAGAAGAAGATGTGGAAGTTTCTCTCTCCTCTGGCGAAACACACACAAAATTCCAGTCTTAAAATATCTTACAGACATTCAATTAATGTATCTTTGTGAACATATACTGTATAATACATTATAATAATACAATCATTATAATACTGTATAGAACCCAAAAAGTGGAAAATGCAGAAAATGTGGTTTGTGAAAATAATTATTAATATCAAATGGGGTGGCTCAGTTATATATATACATATATGAGCACCTCTTTAATTATAATAAGTATTTTCTAATACATATTTTTTAATTTTTAATTTTTCCCAAAGTTTACATGTTTAACAAACAATCTTATTTTATTTAATGATTTTTATTTTTTTCTCTATTAGAAGCTTTTGCTATATTTCTTAGCTTAAGGTGCTCTAGTCCTCAGCCAGAAAAAAACCCACTCATATAGTCTTCAGTGATGTAATTTGTGCCGACTGTTTTATATGCCTATACCTGCCAACTGTCCTCCTCACAAAATGTGTAAACATAACCCCGAGGCTATGAATTATGGGCAAATCTTATCAGCGTAATTGTGAATAAACATGGATCCACCTTGTTTGCTGTCTGCAACAACAACAATTAGTATCTATCCACCTGAAGAAAAATGCAGCTGTATAAAAAGGCTAGCCGCCAAATTAAACCCAGTTTTTTTTATAATAAACTCGAGTCTGCTTTTGAAGTTTTACTAAGGACCACAATCTTTGATCAAACAGGAAATAAGCCAGTCTCTCCGCTTGGCCTGGTCCAGTCCCAGACACATGATAAAAAGAAAAGAACTGATTGACTTAAGTGGGTATGGAGGCGTAGGCGGCCTGGTTCCAGATGGAGACGCAAAGGTGAAAGAGATGATAAGACACCGCTCTCTGGTCTATACCGGGCAGAAAAACAACCCTAGCGAAAAATGTTCTTTTGGGAAACGAGAGGTTTCATATCTAATTTGTGCAGAGTTTTGTGGAAAGCGAGGAGGTGATATATACCCGGCTTGAAGGATGACTCTGGATTTCTCCAGCAGATACTCAGATATCTGCGCTCCCACCACCGTGCCCTCACAGGTGAACTTCATCTCCAGGTACTTTCCAAAGCGGCTGGAGTTATCGTTGATGATTGTGCAGGCGTTTCCAAAAGCCTCCACCAGGTTGTTCACCAGCAGGATCTTCTCCTGGAGGGTCTGGTTATTGGCCTGAATAAAACATTATGCTCATTTAGACAATCGTCTGTAATTAATTTAATTATTTTCCAATAAAAGAGATTTCTCGTTTTTTTACATATCTTTGTTATTACACAGGCAAATTAAAATTCAACGATAGTCAAGATAAACACACTTTTTTTTTTTTTTTCAGGAAACCTTCAAAGGCTCCAGATGACAAATAAACTTTAATGGGAATGGAGCTGTTGGGTTATGGAATATCACAGCTCACCTTCCCAAGAACGGTCAGCTGCTGCACTAGCAGATGAGCGCTCTCTGTTTTCCCAGCGCCGCTTTCTCCACTGATCACAACACACTGCACACAGGAAGTCACAAAGAGACGTAACTACACCGCTAGTCATGATGAACGTTGACAGAATGACATTGTGGTTGAAACCATTCGCGGAGACGGCTCCAAAACACCCCCCCCGCCCCCAAAAAAGCACACACGTTACCTGGTCTGTGTTGTAGGACACCATGGACTGGTAGGCGCTATCGGCCACGGCAAAAATGTGTGGCGAGTTCACCCTATGTTCAGTTGCTATGTACATCTTTGTGTACTGCAGACAAGAAGGATAATAATCAAGCGTATCTAGTTACACTTTAAATAGGTTATGTTATGTTATTTTCTAGAATATTTTAGGATTGAAAAGGAAATGGTGCAGAAAAGCACGTTGGTTGAGGAAAAAAATATAATCAGTGAAGTATGGAGGAGGCAGACAAATACTTGCGCACAACTGCGTGGAGACTAATGAGATACACTAGGCTACAGTCAGTGCATTACTGTCAAAATAAAACACCACGCACACGCAAAGAAGGGCACATGCTCAGACCTCAGGAGTGTAGATCTCCATCTGGTGGAAAGGATTGACAGCGATGAGGATGTCGCCCACATATGTGTAAATTTGATCTCTTCCATAGCGACTCTGGAGCTGCTCTGTGACGGTGGTCTGGGATAAAAAAAACAGAAAAACACCACAAGCTCCAGTCAGTTTTCGTTTATGTTCATTAATGTCACGTTTGCACACTCATCGTCTCATGGGAGAAATATGCGTAAAACGTCGTTATGACAACCAAGCAGGCCTTCAACAAAAGATCCTGCCACAAGTCCAGGCCTGTGTCGCCTGTTGTGTAAATATATTTTCTCCGTGTCACGCAGTGATTGATTCCCGCTGTCTTCATACCACCGGGACAGGTACATCAACCACGGCATGGCCATGCTGCCTCCCTCATACCAGCACAGCTACTCATCTTGAAGGATGGCTGGAAATATCCGCTGGCCACTGAGATCGCTCCTACCATTCAACATGTCGCCATTGATAAATTGCTCTTCGTGTTATTTGTGCAGAAGATGCTATTGTGCGGTTCTCGCCCTGGTTGTTCAATAGTTTGGGCCCAATCCGATAACTGCCTTTTACTGGATGAAATAGATATTTGCATGGTTGTCGTGAGTATCAGTTTTTGGAACACTTGAAAAGTAGGATTCGCTTACCTCATCTAGCAGCTCGAGCGTGGCGAGGTCCTCCACCTCATCTGGTTCATCCTGCAACATCACGAGGCTTCCTTTTTTAGTGTGGATGCGTTCATGCCTGGACGCACAACCGAGCACCAAGTGAACACATCTGTAATCTTAATTGAAATTTACTTTGATTTCAGCACAGACAGGTGCATGGTATCACTTTAAATTAATGTGTTCTCACTATTTTATGATAATCAGTTTATCTCACACATTGCTCAATCATCTGCTGTGGCTGGTTCACAGCGCAAGCCGTGACCCCAGACCCCCACAAAAATACTTACAAATAGGGTTGGGGAAAACACAGGTGATAACAGCGTGATAACAGCATCCCTCAAAAAACAAGCGATGACAATGTGACCAGCGGTGAACTAAACTCCACCCACGTAGTTGACTGCAAACACATGTGCCATCACAACTACAACAGGATCTCTGGGACTTCAAAAAAAAAAAAAACATCTACTCCTACTGTGGCATAAAGGTTCATATATGCATGTGTTACCTGTCATTACTGTCTGTGCTTCTGTCTGTCTTTCCATGATGGCTTAAATAGGACAGAAATAGCATTAACATTTCATGGCCGTACGGACGAAGCGCTTTCTGGGCCAACATTTGAACATCGTGGCCTCAAGCCAGAGCAGGATTGAGCTGTTGTTTATGGGAGGGTGACAGGAACTTGTAATATATATCTAGCAACTGGGGGCAATTTGGATTAAAGCGCCTGCAGAAGGCAAACTGCAGCCCAGTAAAGGAGATTCACTAACTGGGAGGTCTGCCGACTTTAGGTGTTTTTTTTTTCTTTTGGGCGTCATGTGTTAAATATGGGAGGGACAGTACCTTGTTTTTTCAATCACTCCGATTTGTTGGTTGAGATCAATGAGTTCAATCAATTGTTTCTGCAGGATTTTCTCTCTGCCGAGAATCTGTTTGATGAACACATGCTGGAGCAGGTCTAGAACATTTGGTCTCAGCTCAAAGTCCTTAATCAGACATCTGCGGGGAGGAAGAAAAAGAAAAAGAAGGTAGAACAGAGCAATGAATGCTAACCGTGCTATTGTGTTGTTGTGTAACACACAAGTGTCCAAGCTCACTTGCAAATGAAGTCGTTAAAATCGTCTGACCAGAGCTCCGGCTGGTGGAGAGTAGGCGCAGGATTTCTGTTATAGGAAAGAAAAGGAAAAGTTACATGGAATGATAAGAGAGGATGTGAACAGGGTGGAATCTTAAAAGCTGGAAATGTGGCCATCAGATTACACATCACAGTGTCATCTGCGTGGTGGCGATTTTACGATAGCGGAGCAATAAATAACACAGCTTGAAGTGCAGAAAATATATCCACTTCTTCTAAGATTTAGGTTTCTCCTGGAAAAAAAAATCATAAAGTGAAACGTCATGAGTGGTCCAAAGCCCAACAATTTGGGAACAGCAAAGCTCATTTGTTTTTTTTCCCGCCAACAGGTTTCTCGCCAATTTGTTCCATTTTGTCCTGCTAATGCCCCGCCGTCTGGTTTCAGGTTGGCTTTGACAGCAATAAATATGTGGAACGAAAGGCCATGCACCTCTTTTTTTTTATCACACAACACAACCAATAAAGACAGCGGATGCTGTGACTATTAAACCGTTTTTTACCTACGCGAGCACCACTTTAATATTCTATCCTTTTTTCTTTTTTCTTCTCTAAATTTAGAATCTGCCCACTCCGTCCTGCCATAAAATCACTTTGTACAATAAGTGAGGAAAATGCAAATCTCTGTTGCACATTATGGAAGATAAGAGCTCAGTCCTTTTACACATGTGCATAATTAGCAGAGCACTCCTAATCTTTAACCTGCTGGAGAATGTGATGCTTTGAGCTGGGATTTGACTTCTGCACACACACACTGTCATCCAAGATCTTCCGCTGCTTTTCTCTTTTTCTGTCTCGTTGAATACAAAAAGGAAAGACAGGTTTGACCTTCTTTCCACACTTTGTCTTATAATATATAATATCGTTCTTTTTTAAATTCAGGGGCACAATTGAGCTACATTTGGTACTGGTAATAGTGTAGTGACCACAAAAAAGTGTAGTGAAGTATAATGTACTATTTTCTGCAGGAGCAACAGGGGATTCTATTACCATAAAGTACCCTTCTATACATTCAGTATAACTCCTGTATGTTGTATGGCAAAATAATATGCAAATAAAACAGCCCTGCGAGCAGACAAGGTGTGTTTCAGCGGAAGCTCTGACAAAACTGCCTGATGCGTAAACCTCGAGCAGAGGGAGGAGGAGGAGGAGGAGGAGTGTGAAGACAGGGCCTGGAGCTCTGGCCGCAGCAGTCACATAGATTTCGGGGAAGCTGTGTGATGGAGCACGACCCCTTCAGCAAACACACACACACACACACACACACGGACAGCTGTGTCATGGCCCGCCCTGTGTGTCTGTGTCTGCGCACACTCTGCAGTGATGGACAAAGTGCTTTGTCGGTACGATGACAGTGACTGTAAGTGCCTATGCAGCTCTCTGTACTGAAATCAGGTGACGCTAAACAATTACATTTCACCTTCAGCCCACAAAAAAAAAACGCTCAGATGAAAAGAGCGAGGCTTTGCTCTCCCCCGCACACAGGACGAAGGGGCTCTGTGGTTCATAAACTGAATACAAGCATCATGCATTACCAGGTCCTTACACTCCCGTCTGCCTGCCAGAGGTCGGGGTGTGATGGAAACATGACCAACTCCGTCTGATGGTGCAGAGTATGTACATTTCAAGCTGTTTCGGCTCTGCTTTAGTGTCTCCTTGAATTTTTCTTGTATGATTCCATAGAATTAGCGAATAAATGCGTATATTTAACACATGGAGTTTACATTTTCAATGACATCCCTGCCTGGTGCAGTTAATACACTTGTCTGAGGATGTGTCTTTATATTGAAGCATCAGCCTTGCCCTCGACTCAGAGAAAATTGCGTCTGGGTGCTGACGTGTAAAATGTGTCGAGGACTTCAACCTAAACTGTGTTCACACCTACGCTAGGTGTGGCCATTCGCTGCTGGATTACTGTAATAAACCCCTGCCTTCACATTCACACAAAGGGCTCTGATTTCTCACTTCATGGGCTTTGATTAGTCAACCCCATGCATGAGAAAAAAAAGACTTTTTGTTTCTTTACTTTGATGTAGTATGTTTTCAAACCTTCCAACAGGAGGAGGTAAACAAAAACAATGACTAATACGAGGACTGATGGGTGCGGTAGTTATGATGGAGGCCCACCTGGGTATCTTGAAGAGGGCTCTCATCGGGTGGAGGTCAGAAAGAGGAGGGTCTCCATCTCCCAGCTCGATGGCCGTGATGCCCAGAGACCAAACATCACAGCGAGCATCATAGGTGGAGTCCAGCTGCTGCTCGCATGCTATCACCTGCAGGATAAATCAAGGAAAATACCAAATGTGAGAAATGATGTTTGCAGAGTAAACAATCAATCAATTTCAGGTGGCTACATAGACTAGTCTTGTGATAATTGTGTGTGTGTGTGTCTTGTCACACACTTATGTTTGTGCAGCTATCCTTGTTAGGACACTGCACTGATTTGCATTTATTAGGAACAGGCTTTAGTCCTCATGCGGACTACTGGGCCTGACAAGGACATGCACGCGCACACACACACACACACACACACACACACACACACACACACACACACACACACACACAAACACACACACAAACACACACACACACACACACACACACACAGTCAATCATTAGTGTCCTCAGGGCAACATGGTCCCCAATCAAGTCAGAGCCACTCATCTCTGAGTGGGTGGCATGTGCCCTCGAACCACACAAACGCTCAAACACACAAACAAGCACTACCATTCTGAAATATCTGAAATCAATAGAATATGTATTGCCAATTCCCAATTGTCATGTACGTCTCTACACAGACAAAGCAACCGGGTAAATCATGACTATATTAGTTAGAAATCCTTAGAAACCATGTACACACAAATCAGTCCTCTTATAACAACACAGAACCTCATATTTGACGTTTCTTTACCAAAAAGACCATGAAGGTCTTTAACGCAACACATCTTTATTAACCAATAAAACAAATCTATAGATGATCAGTACAACTTACCCGACGCCTCAAAGTAAAGCAACCAAATCTTCCTTATAAAAAAATTGTGGCAATCTCTGCATTGATCCAATGTTGTATATTATCCGTTCACATTTCTGGATTCATGAAAAGTCATCAAACAGTGTTTTGTCCATCCTTCCTAACTCCTCACTTTGAACAGCCTCCGTCTTTCCCGACAGCTCTCATACAAATAAGATTAAAATACTGGCAACCTGAACACGTCTTCTACACGAATCCATCATTTGCACAGCATGCAAATCTTATGTAAAAAGTCAAATGTGGCTCCTTCTTCGACACAGGAAAAAGTTGCGTTTAATACCATTAAAAGCGAAAGAATACGAGGATGTGAGGATGTCACTTCTTGATGGGTATGTGGTGGCGACGCAGTGAGCCGTGATGAGTAAGGAGATGAATGACTGTGGCGGCCCATACCATAGCTCCACCAACATCGCAGTTGACAGTGATATCTTAGCGGAAGATTATTAAGTGCAGGGGCGTCCTGCCATCGAATGTAGTGGAAAGGGAACGTGGCCGGTTTTTACTGTACCTCCGGAGCCATCCAGAAGGGAGTTCCGACAGACGTGTTCCTCCTCAGACGGGTGTTTGTCAGCTGGGCTGAAACACCTGCAGGGAGGAGAGGACATTGTTTAGCCATGTTAACCTCTCAGCGGAGAACATCTGCAAATTGTTGGAATTTGATGGATTTGATTAAGATTTAAGAGTCAATGATAGGCCTGTCACCATAGTGACTATGGACAATAAACACAGAGCGCACACTCAAACATGCATCCAGTAACATGAAGCTAATAAACCTTATTTTTCCATTTCCTCCAAATGATAGATTGGTTTGAATGACACGTTCTTTTGTGGCCTGCAGAGGATTTTTTGACAGTTGAAGAACAACATTTATTCACAGTTGAACTGTGAACAGGCTGCGGCAGCTGGAGACGACAAGACACTCTCCAAGAGCAAGATAGCATGTGATTTATTAGCTAACGTAAGCTTTATCTCCACGAAGAACAGAAGGACAAAGGCATTGTGTGACAGTCGCCCACAAAAATGGGACCGCACAGAAAAAACGGGGGGATGTGTGTGTGCCGCCAGAAGCCTGACAAGGAACATGCTGACCCACGATTGTGACTTCAGTGCAGTCCGCACAAATCAGCGTTACGCCACGCGGCCGCATGTCCTGGGGCGCGCTCCGCTGAGGCGGCCGGCCAGAACAAAGGCAGAGCCCCCAGACAAATGGTGAGCGGCACACAGCGTTGTCTTTGTTTCGCACAGATGGTGAGATGTGTTCACAAATCTGTGTCCTGCAGAACTCTCTGCAGAAACCTAAACGATTGCAATTTCTGACAGTGTTCTGCTTCAAAGCTTGCCGTCTGCGTACCTCCTCTGACGTCACTGCTGTCGTGACAGTGGCGTGACGCGGTGGGTTTGGGGTTGGTGCTGGTGGGTTTTTTTAGCGCAGGGGTGGAGAGGAATGCCAGGATGAGCAATGCAGAGGCAAAACATCTAAAGGGGATTAGAATCATGTGCAGGAGGAGGGTATATATATATGCATAAAGCTGACGCGAGCACACATGCTCAAAACCACTGCACGGTAACACATCAACCCACATTAGTGAGAAAACCCCGAGTTTTACATAGATGCAGGCGTATGCATAAGAAACATAAAATGCAAACCCAGCAGTGATCTGCTCGAACTCACACTTTGGTTATAATATATATATATATATACTGTATATATTCAAAATGCTGAAAAAACACAAATTAAATATATATATATATATATATTTATTTATACAGTATATATATATGTTTCTACAGAGTAGGAGGTATATCAGTGTGTCAGGCTGAGGAAACATAAAGAGCTCTCAAAGCCCTGTGTCTTTCCACTACATTAACCTCCATTGGAGCCTGGTGGGCCTCACTTAATAATCATCACAGAGATAACGCTGTTGATTGGAATATTCATGAGAGAGAGCCGTGAAGGGAAGAGCTGCCTTTCATTTCTCCCGCTGCTCTTTTCTGGGTCCGTCCATTTGCCGTTTGAGTTTCTCTGCTGATGATGAGTCACCGCGGTGGGGGGGGTTGATCTCCTTAGCTGCTTAGTGTGGCGCGCGCCCCTCCACGTGAAAAAAAAAAAAAAACTTCATCTTAGCTTCTCATGTAGCTAACCAACACCGCGTGGACCATGCGGCGCCTTTTGACGCGCGGGGAGTGAGGCTGACCATTATATATATTTATATATTGTTTTTTTTTCTGTAAACGCGTGGGTGAAGCCCTTTTCTCCACATCACTGGTGTGTTAGCGCTCCAGTGGGTCGGCGTCGCCATTAGTTGCGTAATATGTTCAATTATTCCCATTTGTGTGATGTCTTTGTGCGCAACTTCTGAAGCTGAAAATGTGGTCATTTCCAACTTAACCTTTTACCATCTTCACAGTGGATGTTGTACTGACCAACACACAATGTTATTTTCCAACTACATCTCGGTTTCGAATGTCGATGGCGCCCGCGTGAGGAGGCAGAGGGGCGCTCTCTGCTCCTTATACGCTACTTCCCATTCACATCTTAAGTGATTCCATCAATACCCTCCTCCCATTTTAAGAGCCGTGCACTTTGTGCTTCGTAGTTAGGAGGAGGCTTTTAAGGGATAACACTTTGCCTACCATGGTCTGGCAATCCAGGAACAATGGCATTCGGTTCATTTGGTTAAGAAAAACCCCAAAGCAAATCAGGGGGGAAAATCACGGGAGTAAATAGCAACACTATCCTCTGCCTGTCTGCTGCGTAATGGAAAAGGTAGGAGGAAATGGAAAAGTGTAATTGTGCGCCCCTTTGTCAGGTTGTGTAAATGTAGTCCAACCTCTCAAGGAAAGTCATTAGCGGCGCACTTTATTTGGCTAGCGGCTCAAGCTAATGTGTTGACCCTTTTCTGTGCAATGGAGCCATAACTTGATTTCCACTAGATAAAGAAGGGCGTACCACGAAAAAGGTGCGGTGTTGTTTCTGTCACAAAACAACACACAGAACATACCGAAATCCACCAGTTTGACTCCAGCGTGCGTCGTCAGCAGGATGTTGTTGCCTTTGACGTCCCGGTGGATGGTTTTGTTAATGTGCAGGTGTTGGAGGCCCTGCGGAAAACAAGGAGAGAACAGCTTTTTCTGGCACCTGCCTCCAAAAGGTATATATATATATATATTTGTTTTTAACCTCTTTGTTGAAGCAGTTTAATTCAGGGGGAGGTTTAAACTCTAGGCTCCACAATTATTTCCCACCTCCTGCACAGATTTACCATGAGAGCCTCGTGCAAGATGTAGGCAATAATGGCTTCATCCATTCTGTCGCCTCTCCTCAGCATGCCTTTGGCCAGATCCGTCACCGAGCCACCGTTGCAGAGCTGCGACGAGCACAAAGAAAAAAATAAAAAAAAACAATACCTCGACATGAGTCAGCACTTATAGCTCAGCCTATACAATCTCCCAAAATCTGGGGCGTCTTAGATTTGTTCAATTTCACGGGATGGAAACGTTTGATGCTGAGATTTGGCTGGGGAGGAAGCCACACTCTGTCAATTCAGCTTATCTTTCTCAGGCAGCTTAGTGGGAGGGTAAAATTGAGGCCGTGGAGAGAATGTACATTTTGTGAGGAGTTTTTTTTTTTTTTTTTAAATCTGCTCTGTGATGACTAAGCAGGGTAAATATTAAAGATGTACAATCCATCCTCAAATTAACTCCTCCTCGTAACAGAAACAACAAAGCACTCCGGGGCTTGAATCTGCATGACAACTTTCTCCGTCACAGAGCCAAAAATCTTTATTTTCTCCCTGTTTATCGGTGTTTTCTTGTGCTATACTGCATTTAGATACGGACTCAACAGTCAACAGCAATCCCTCCTGGAAAAGTACAGAAAATTACCCAGGAGGTTGCCGAGGCAACCAAAATAACCCATAATTTGAGCCTTTCTTTGGGAGATGCCAGAGCTATGGTGGGGCGGAAAACATTAAGATGTCGATCACAGTGGGGGAAAAAAAAGGCGTGTTCAGAAATAGTAGATTCTGTTTGCAAACACCCTGTGTGATGCAAATATATCTACAGATGCGTTGAAAGTACACATGTATCCATGTGTCTACATTTGTGTGTACATTGTATAGTACAAGACACATAGGTAGTCGTAAGGGCATGGAAGAAACCTTTTGCAGCAGGCAGGATATTTCCACCGTAAATCTTTGTGTGTTCTATAATTACACTAATTCCCCACACTTGTACACTGAAAGCTTAATTAGGCAATAGACATGCAGTGGTGTGTGGTTTTTGAGGATACGAATCAGCCCCCTGCGGCGCTTGTACCAAAGAGGATGTGCAGCACGTGTTGGAAAAGGTCACAGATAAATAACTTGTATATAGCGCAGTATTATTACAACTGTACCATTCTTAAATGCACATGAAAGGCCCAGATAGGCCTAATGTTTATTTCCCTGGTGTGGCTAGGGAGGTGGGGTGTTTTCTGGCTGTATGACTTAAAAAAAAAAAAAAAAAACATTGCATAATGGTAGTAGATAGATATCACTGTGAGATATTAATGGTTTCCTATGTCGTTCTCAAAACGTGGACTGCCACAACAGTAGCATAATGAAACTGTTTATATTTGTGCTCAAATCTCCAAATGGGGAGCCATTTTGTCACCACGTTCCAATTTTCGCCCCCACCACCGGGCTTGATTGCCTTTGCACAAACTTTTGTGAAAGCGTAGCTGTGATACAGAGCATAATAGTTGTAATTATATGGAATTGTTTCTTCGAGCTCAAACATACAGAGTGGGAGACACTAATGTTAAGATACTCAAAGGTCCCAATCAGATTATATTAATCCTTAAAGACTTTATTTACCAATTAATCTAAATCGAATTCAGTGTCGTTCACTTAAGGCCTTTTGCTCATTTTAAAAAGCATCTAAAACCCATCACAACTTTGTCTCTTTGTTCTCCTTATGTGTGTCTTTGCGTTGATTTTGGCAATTTTTTTTTTTTTTGTCTCGTAATGATCATGTGGCGTCTCCTTGGGGTGGATTGGTGTCTGTAGTCATCCAAGAAGGCTTTCCAACAACAAAGGCTGAAACAGATACTTTGGTACCAGGGGTTTGTACCTTGTGTTCAGACCTGTTCATGAGACCCGTCCTGGCATCGGATGCCGGGACCGAAGCCAGTCTTGAAGACCTTGAACAAGCCCCGGCACGAGTTGCCAACGTGCCTGTGCCACGTGTCGGATTGCCATCTGCCTATCAATCTACCTATCTACTCGTCAGGGCCCAGAGAGCCACCGCGGGATGGATGTATCTCAGCTGCCACACCGGAATCACTTCCGTGTCTCTCGGCTACCAGACCTGCAGGCGAACGGCAGCAAAGCGGAGAATACCGCCGAGGCCTTGGCAACCACGTCAGCTCACATCTCTGCGGCCATATCACATGTCATCCTTAAATTACACTGGGCAGACACACGCAAATCCATATTAATGAGAGGTGCCCTAGATTTAGCTGAGCTAAACGCCGACCCTCTGGTCAGATGTTATTCTTCCTCATTAAAACCAGAGTCGTTTGAGGTTTCTTTCGTGGAAACACATGTATATCAGGTTCCATTCGACAAATCATCACTTTTAATTATTCTAATGAATGCTCCCTGCGAAAATAGGTCTGTCATGAAAATGTAGCGGTTGTCGGAACTTTAAATATAAAAGACCTGTTGAGATTCATGTCTATGAACTCCGCCTTGCAAGAGTTTCCACGGGATTATCAGTATTCAAAGAATGGCCTGAATACACTGAATGCTGAGAGGTGTGTTCTCCATGACAAAGGCGGGTCAGGTGCTTGTTTATCATGTAAATGAACATAGTTGATCAAACACAGGGATGAAACAAATGTAAAGATGAAACAAACAATCTGCCCCTTCAGTCCAACAGCTTTTAAAGCGCACAGGTGCTGACTTTATGAACCTTTTATCCGCAAATGAAATCTATAATATGTATCATTTATTTTCTATTGAATCTCTGATTATTAGAAGTATGCCGTTGGCTTCCTGTCCACAACACCAAGTTTGTGAGTCCGTGTGTGTGTGTGTGCGTGTGTGTGTGTGTGTGTGCGTGTGCCACACCCTGGATTGTCTCCAGAAAAGAGCACTCTCATTGTTGCTGTGGCGTTATCGTTTACGAGGTGTCTGCTTTCCGCCCGCTGTTTCATGAAAAGGCCCAACAAGGAATCACATTTTAAACCTCATTGCTAATAAATGACAGCAGAGCTTGAGTCGGGCATGCAGACGACCGGGGTAAAGGCAGGTGACTGCGGTTCACTTTTGACTCTCCGTGCGAAAGAGTCAAGAGTCAAAACTTGAAGTATCTTGGATTAGATGGAGATTTTATGTGTCCAGAAAAAGCCAAAAGCTTGGCTTTTGTAGTCCTTTTTATGCATTATTATTATTATTATTATTATTATTATTATTATTATTATTATTATTATTATTATTATTATTATTATTATTATTATTATTATTATTATTTATTTTTCATTTTCAATTTCCCATTAAGACAGATTGACTGCTTATTTTTGTATAATGAAAGATGAAACACATCTCCGAATGGTTAGCTTTGAAGGGTGAGGCCTTTCATTTCACAAAGTCTCGGGATGGAGCTTGTCCCAATCAGCTTTTTATTCCCAATTAGGGAATAAAAGTCCCTCCATCTTTGAAGTATTTTTTCAGCTCTCCGGGAGCAGAATTAAGGCGTCATTCACGCAAGCCCGCTCATCTCTGCCCACATCCGCCATCATCAGGGCGCGCGCTAAAGAGGCAGAGCCAAAAGCTTGCAGACTCCAAATAAAGGGGCGAACAAAGTGGAGGAGGCAATTTGTATGAATGGGGGTTCATAATGAGCGGTCTGCTGTCAGCACAGGACGGGGGGGGGGGAATGGCCTCCTCCTCCTCTCAGCCAAACTGAAGAATGGAAAATTGCAGTTTAGAAAGGAGGGGCAGTAACCCTGGTGAAGGGCCACCTCGCCTTCCTGTCTCTTCACCGCCAAAACACACTGCGGGCCCGGCGCAGCCACTCGCGAAACTGTCGGGCAGCGATTTCAGCTTCGGGATAAGTCACCACATTTAAAATGCTGATTGGCTATGCCATTCAAATGTTTTACATTACACATGCAAAAGATGGGGTAGACAAAGGAGCGCTCTTACTTTGTTTACCCCATCTTTTGCTTTGCATATCCGCCCTCCCAAATTTGTGTTTGTGACTCATGAGTCCTGACCTCGCAAAAATCGGACAAATCAGCACACTGCAAAACAATCACAGTTACATTATCCCATAAATATGTGGTGTTTTTTCCCTGTTCTGCAGCTTGTGATCATTCGGCATCTTATATTGTACTTGATATCCCAGCAAAGTCACCGCAGAGGTCGGGGAAGAAGGGGCCGCGATGAAATGTGAAGGAAACACAAGCCGAGGAGGTGAAAACTATCTACTGGGTTAATATAACACGGCTGCTGATGCAAAGTCCCCTGAGCTCTGATTACAAGAAATATGGACACTGTGTCCTGGGACTGCTTGACCTGAGAGGGGAGGAACAAAGGCCAAGGCCTTATTTATTTACGTATTTTTACCACGATGCAAAGGAAATGCTACTCGGTGACGTCTAAAGAGATGGACTGCCCAAGTCATAGTTACCATTTGTAGGCGCTCATGTCTGTAGCATGTAGCTAAGGAAAAAAAAAAGCACTTTTTGCTTTTTATCTTACCTTGGTTTCTCGGTTCGTATCAAAGCATGGACACAAATTACAAGACACCGGCGACCCTGTTGGACTCCACAATCTCTTTCCCCTCCACCGAGGTTGACCTCCATTACATGTTTGTCTGGGACTTGACATTTCGGTAAAAAAGGGGGGCTACGGCAGGAAGTGAAATATTACAGAGGGAGGCCTGCAGGCGCGGCTTGTTATTTGATGTAGAGCGGCACCAAGGTCCCCTTGAACTCTGGCGGAAAAAAACGTATCACAAAAGCGCACCTGCATCTTAACATTGCTTGTACATCAGCAGGTGCGAGAAAGCAGGGCTCACAGTCGAAATGTGTGAACTCGGTCAGACGTTCGGTGGCAGCGGTAGGATTTCAAATCCAAATGCACCACCGCACAACGACTAATCCATGGCTTCTACAATTTCAGCATATTTTAGGTCAATTCCAGACAAATATGAAAAAACAGCTATAATCAGCAACCGCAAATCACTGCTCTTTGACATGCAAGCCCACCCCCACCCCACCGACACATCGACCATGCTAACTGGCCTACAACCAAATCCCTGGGTTGGCCTATAAGTAAACTCCCAGACTGCTCACCGTGGCTTAAACCGTAACATAATCCGCGGCCAGATTTGGTCACCGCTGCATATACCTGGCGAGACGTGCTGTGTGAAGTAGGAAACCAACTTTTAATCTTGCCGTCTGCACGGCATTGGCCAGCGCACCCAGATTAATGCTATTCAAGGTCTCTGACACGCATATAGCATGTGGACTGTAAAGATGGCTGACATGAAAGTGACCACGGGGCAAATATGTTTTTGACAGTTCCCATATTAGGACGAGCGGCGCTCCTACCTCCAGGATGAGCCACAGCTGATCTCCGCATTTCACATCTTTCTTGTAGTACATCCCAAAAAACTTGACGACATTGGAGTGGTCAGACAGCGCTTTGAGGATGTTGTATTCCGCTTCGATCTCCTCATCGATATCCTGCACAAAACAAGGAACACACAATTAAATAAAATCACCTTTCCTTTATCTGGATACGATATTTTAAAAAAAATAGTCAAACAAATGGTATCCTTTAAGCTAGGATACAAATTTCCTAGCTTAAAGGGATTTTAAGAAATGTGCTTATTAGCTTTAAAATAACGCGGCGCAGGAAGCATGAACCTAGTGATTAAAATGGCGGTAATGGTATGCCTAGGAGACTGTAGATAATCATTTCCTAATAATGAGCAACAGTAACAAATTCACCCAAGACTAACGAGACTTTTATTATGAGGGACATCGACTTTAATATGAATAATGGTCTGCTCGTTACCGCTGCTAAATAAGACCTTTGACATAAAATGCACATTAAGGCTCCAGGGGACACAGAGACAGAATATACAAACTTTAAATCTACAAAAAAAAGAATGGCCAAATGTGACATAACAATGACTTTGTGCTCTATTTTTTACCTTTTTTTGTCTGCTTCATTAATGCCAGAAATGTAGCATCTCCAGCTAGGTAATGTTCATCAAGCGGAAAATCTCATCAGTCTCTACTTAAAAGAATGCTTTTGTTCACATAGGCCTAGAAACAATGCGTATCTCCTCTTTTTTGCTTTATAGTCTGAATTTCTTCCTGTGCCAAACTACGTTTTTTTTAACTCATTCCCGTATTATCCCAGATGACAAGGTTGCCTCACATGGATGGGATCCAGGATCTTCACAGCTGCTTTGCTTCCATCCGTTGTGTTGAGCACCTTGTAGACTTTTCCGTAGGTCCCTTTCCCGATGGTCTCGATGATTTCCCATTTGTCAGTGGGATCCGGAAAGTTGTCAAAGACAATGGGTTTCCCTGATTGTGGAAACATCTTCAGGAGAGATCTCCTTTGGAAGGAAAAAACACAACGGACCGCTGTTAGAACAATTGGTCAGAGAACACCGTGTGTGTGTGTGTGTGTGTGTGTTGGTGAGTGGGTGGTGTGCTCATAATGTTGACGCGGACTAAAGAGCTGATGTTTCTCACCTGCACCGGCACTTTTCTAAAAATGTCCTGGTGAATTTCCATTTGAATCATGCAGGTTTTTGGTTATTTTGGATTCTGTGGCTTAGACTGTGGAAATTTGTGCAGGATGTGTAGTTGTTTGTTCGTCTGAATTCGAATGCATTCAACTAAATGTTAAAACGTTGGATTCATGGTGGCTAAAGGGCTTAGTTCGAAGCAATTAAAAGGCTTATTCATCAATGATGGATGTGGATATTTATAGTAAATTAATGTATGCAGAGGCTGTTGTATCTCAATAATCCTGGGTTTTCTTTTATTCAATAGATTAGTGTGTGTCTATCTAATCCCAGACAATTATTTTAATGTCGGGTGTTCTATATTGGGATTGTACATCACATTTTCAAATCAGTTTCAGCATTTTTAAGAAAATACAGCATCTGATCACCGAGCACTGCAAAATAGTGTGTGTTTCAAATCCATACTAATGCATCTAGGCTTTACCCCCACCCCCCCACAAACAAATCCCCACACGCAGAATATAAAAAAAAAAAAAAAAAACTTACATTATTCTCTAAAAAAGAACATCGGACATTTTTTTTTTTTTTTCCAAAAGAAATTAATCCATTTCTGTGTAGAAGGTTAGCGTGGACGCGGCAGCAGGCTACCCAGGCCCCGGGAGTGTGACCCGAAGGGGAGGAGCTAATGTCAGATAATCTCACGAGCAATTCCCCCTGCTCCAGGGCTGCCATTGGAAACCAGGGTAGGAGGCACGCTGGGATTAACAGGAATTAGCCACTGTTGCAGCATGAGCCTTTCCTCATATAGACGCCCATTCATACACTCAGGAAAGCTGGTTAGACACACTAAGCACACGGTAGTACATGGGGCCACACCTATGTATTATTTATTTATATATATATATATATTTTTACCTGGTTTTATTTGTGACTGTGACTCCAGTGTGACACCCCCCGTTTTTCACAGCCACCTTAGCGTCCTTTTCTTATGCAGAGCTATTACACACTTATACACGCATCCACCTGCAGATCATTGTGTTTGCCTAATGTACAGTGTCTAAGTACCGGCGGACACCTTCAATAATACATCATTGCCTCTATAGGTGACAACACGGACACGCCGCGACACATGACACAGGAGGGCGAAACCCAAGGACTCACACTGGACACCTCCGACGGGAGAGTGTGTGTGTGTGTGTGTTTTTGTGTGTGTGTTATCGAACCACGTGTATCCTGAAGCGCTAGCTGCCTGTCGCTTTAAGTTAGCGGTGGAGGTGCTGTGGCATTAACCAAAACAACAAAGTGCACGCTGCAATGAACTGTGGGATGTATGGATAACTGAGTGCATCGCCAGTGTCTGAACAGTGGCATCGCTTTGCAGAGGGAAACGAATAATAAAAATTCAAAACAATTCTAAAGGTGGTGACGCGTGACATGCACTATTGGGTCTGAGTCATGTTTCAGCAGAGGCTTGGACACTGGGGGGTGGGAGTGGGAACGTCCATAGAGGGAACTCCGGCCTGGATTAATCCATGACACTGTCGAGTGGGGTTTAAGAGTTTGGGCTTAACCTTTGGCACAGACAGATTCTGCTCCACCAGCCGAGATAATCAGTCTCAACAGACACGTCAAAGTCAAAAAGCACAATACACCAAACCCGCAAAGATCCAGTTACGCCAATTTTGTGTCATAGAATATAGATACAGCTTTAAATGATGACGTCAAAAGAGTTTAAGTCAGGAGTTAAGTTAAGGAATAAAAAACATTCTTTGAATGCCACCACATTCTAAATAGGCAAGTGTTCATACATACATAATACATCCAACAGATTTTTTGCACAGATTTAAAGTAGCATCAGTAGCCCAGCAGCAAAGTGGGTGACCATTTTAATATTTCTCTACTGACCTTTTACAGCTGATGTTGAGAGCGAATGAAGCAAGGAGAGACGCATACTGTATGTCGAGAGGTAAAGCATAGATTTGCACACACACACACACACATTTACACGGCATGTACAGGTAATTGCAGGCAGACACACACATTCACACTCAAAGGGCATGCTGTGCCAGCCACTCCCTTTAATTTGCAAATAAAAGATCCAAATGATGAAGCTTTGTGAAAGTTTTGTTAGGCAAAGGCATTCATGACACAATGAGTTTGTACCATGGTCCAGACCATCATATTCCATGGTCATCATACTTACTCTTTCTGGAGTGCGCCTACATGTTGGGGGGTCAGCGGACCAGATGAGGAGCAGGACATAGTGAGGATGTGGTTCCTCGGGGCCCCATGCTCCTCTCTGCTACGCGCAGGACATCAGGAACAAAGGAAGAGCCAACGTGGTGGAGTACGCGAAAGTTGTCGGGCTGGAGTAGGCTCAACAGTTTAAGTCATGAGCTCATAACGAGAGAGGACGTCCAGTCGCCGGGGGGGGGGGGGACCAGCCGGCCGCAGGAGTGGGGGGTCAGCGGACCAGATGAGGAGCAGGACATAGTGAGGATGTGGTTCCTCGGGGCCCCATGCTCCTCTCTGCTACGCGTAGGACATCAGGAACAAAGGAAGAGCCAACGTGGTGGAGTATGCGAAAGTTGTCGGGCTGGAGTAGGCTCAACAGTTTAAGTCATGAGCTCATAACGAGAGAGGACGTCCAGTCGCCGGGGGGGGGGGGGGGGACCAGCCGGCCGCAGGAGTGTGCGGGGAGCGAGTCAGGTGTAGCGGGCCCAGTAGTGTCCCATTACACACACACATGCACACACACTGGCGTGGGGCGCACTGAGGGTTCGCCC
>JAFBJU010000156.1:516343-554255 GCA_016785305.1 Colistium nudipinnis
ATATAGATATATATATATATATATATATAATATGAGTGATGTTTAGTGGGCTGCAACAGGGACCCAGCATTTCTCTCCCTGCAGTGGTTTTAATTAGCTCCCACCAAGATGGATGCTAATGACTGTCATTTACCAAGGAAAAGGAAATCCAGAGAAACACAACGTACCTTCAGGAGAGCCCGGTGGATGAGACTAAAGCTCCTGATGACGGTGAGGAGTCTGTGTCTATGGCCTTGTTTAAAATGTGCAGAAAAATACACAGAGGAGTGGGGAGAAAGATGCGAGAGCACAACATGTGAGGTGGCGAGAGAGGAGGTACCAGAATTGTGGTGCCTTCAGGTGCTGCAGGGAAACCAGAAACCTCGAAAGGTTGTGTATGTGGAAAATTCCAAGGTCACGAGAGTCGACTGTGGATATTTCCTTTGGTGCCTGAAGGCAGCACAGTAGTGGTCACAGATTAAAGGGGGCCTGAGGAGGAAGTATGAAATCAGCAGTGGTTGTTGGGCTGGTTGTCATGACAACTGCGTCCTTATGTGCGAACTAATATGGTTGCTCATATCACCTCACATACTGTACCTGTCTACACAGGGATTACACTTTGAAAAGTACATATTATTAGTATTATAAATATAACAAAGTGTAGTAATTACACTAATAAAAGTAGTAATTAAAGACATGATGATGTGACAGGCAACTTTATTAGCAGTCAAAATTAAAATCTTTGGCTACAACAGAGAGGCAAACACTGTTCCCATGACCAGATGACCCTTGACCCATGTGCTGCGGTACACTGGATGGAGGTGGATTTAATAAATCTCAGCTGCCTTACACAGACACACAAATAACAGCCTGCTCTCTGGCCTATTTAAAACACTAAGCTTAATAATGACTCTAACTGTGTTAGTCATAAAATACCCAAAAAATAAATAAAACAACAAAAAATACTGTATATAGCAAAATGAGGTGTATTTGAATTAGTCAAGTATTTTGTTTTTGTACTGGGTAAAAATGCCACATATTTTAAATCAATATATAGTTTATTTTCTATAAGCCACTGATAAAATTCTCTAACGTAGATAATCCATTCAAAATAACATAACTTTGCATATAGACCTTCATCATCTCAGCTCACAGTCCTTCATCAGGGACTTTCACATTTTCTTCATTTTAAAAACACAAGCTCCGAGACACGTGGAGGGAGAAAAGTAAGCAAAAAAAAATGTTAAACAAATAAAATACTGACATAGAATGACTTTGTATAGGATGATCAAATACTTGTATAGGGGTAATATTATAACATTCATGTTATTTGTTATGTAAATGCAGCAGCACTAGGACCCACTTAGGCCTTAGCTGACTTTTTTTTTGCTAGTGTACAAATATTTTTACAGTCATTATCCTATAAAGTCTTGAACCACCTGATGAACGAATCACCGTTGCTACAGTCGCATGAGTGTGTTACTGTAAATGTTGAATCTGTAGAAACGTGGTGCTTGTTTGTGTAAGTGCTGGTAAAGGTGTTAAAAACCTGGCAGTGATTGACAGATTGACACACTTTAAGATGGGGGGGGGGTCAAAATAATTAGTCTGGTTAATTCTTTCATCCCTTCCACCCTCCTGCTCACTACACAAGACGCCAGGTGGAAAGTTGTGTTAGTTTGTGTTACACAAAATATGTTTTGTCGGGGGGTTAAACGGACTGTGCCCTCCCCGATTTCAGTGGCAGATGGCCAGCAGGAGGCGCTTGTAGTCCCCGCTGCACTCGTCCTTCAGGGCTTCCTTCAGGGACACGTCGTACTTCTCCAGATACATGTCTTTGATGGTCTCCAAGTCAAACTGTTGGCAAAAACCCATTCAGAGAGAGTTTGAGCTCATTCACGTCAAGTCAGGAAGTTGCCTGTGTGCGAGTTTGTTGGTGGCAGCGACTAATATATGAAAAATGTTAACAATGACCTCGGAGCGACACACAATGATGCGTATGACCGTGTCGTCATCCGTGCCGGCTCCTTTCATCGCCTTGTTCAGTCGCCGGGCGAAGTAGAGCTGGGGGTTCTTGGCCACTCTCACTGTGGGGAGGAGGGGGGAGACTTTTTACTCTTCACCACCTATTATAATATTTAAAAAATCAGCACGTTGCACTAGTAGCTCTTTCAATATTTTAATTCCGACTCACCCAGAGCGATGTAGCATTTTCTCAGCGTCCCAGAAGTCTCGTTCTCAATGGTGTCCAGGATTTCAGTTCCTGAGAGCTACAAAGACCAAATCCAATTTTTTTTTAATTGCCACAGTTTATTCCTGGTCATTTATGGTCTCAGGAAATGATAGTCGCGGCCGCCTGACATCCAAACCGACCTGCTCATACATCTTGAATGTGGCCTGCAGCTGCAGGTAGTTCCTGGAGGCCAGGATGTAGCTGAAGGTGGACTCGTCCGTCCCAAAGCGTCCCTCACCGGCCTGAAACACACCGTCATTTTTCAAGTTTTTTCTTTAATCTGAGAACAAATCAGAGGGGGGAGAAAAACTGACCTCAAACAGGGAGGTCGCGTCCTGCTCGGCCAGATCCTCGTCCACGTCGTAGGACTCGTCCCTGTTGCCCTGAAAGAAGTGGATTCAAGATTTATTTTCTCTGTGGAGTAGAGGCCTTAAAGTGGGGCAACCGTATTCCGTGTGCATGTGGGGTTCAAAGTGCATAACTGGGCATGAGTAGCGGGAGCTCCATTTCAGTCCAGGGACAGATGGGAGGAGTTCAGTTACATTTACCTCCAATAGAGCAGTGAAGAGGTTTCTCACATCTCCACTCGTGTCTCCCTCGATATCGGCATCTAGGTCTCGTTCATGCACTAAAAAGAAAAAACATATCAAATCAAAACATGCATTTAGAAGGCCCACCCTCAGATTCTGCCCTACTGTGAGGTTTCAGTGTTGTTATTTTTGCTGCATCTGGTTCTTAACGTGTCTCCCCCTCATCCTGGCCCTGTTAGCCTGGGTTAATAATTGTCCTACTTTTTCCAAATCTGGCTCCAGGCTCAGGATAATATATTTCAGATAATCAAACATCATCAGCTCTGTAGTGATAATGAAGCCAGAGCAGGACGAGCCTTGACTGAACAAAGTGTGACCGTATGTCACATGACTGCTAAGGTTATTAATAGTACAATGGTTCACTGAATGAATCACCAGGAATCATTTCCTGGTTTATAATACACATTAACGTAAGACATGGAGGCCGAGAGGTTAAACAGTGTGTGTGCGTGTGCGTGTGTGTGCGTGCGCGAATGAATGCAACCTTAACTAAAATCACTGCGCCATCTTTTTTATGTTTCGTTTACCTTGAAAGTAGCATTCCTTGAACATGGCGATGTCCTGTTGAAAACATTTAGACAAATATCAAGTTAGAATATTGTACAAACTGAAAAAACAACATAATAATAATAATAATAATAATAATAATAATAATAATAATAATAATAATAATAATAATAATAATAATAATAATAATAATAATAATAATTTATAAGGTTTATAAAGGGGCTGAGATGGAAACTTGCAGCGTTGGTGGCGGTGCAGAGGATTTCCACCAGGACGTCCTCGTCAGTGCCCGCCCCCTTCATGGCCTTCCTCAGCTCCTTGACGGCGTAGATGACCGGCAGGTCCAGCATGGCCAGGATGGCCTGCTCAAAGTTTCCCGACAACTCTTTCTTCAGCACGTCCACCAGCTCCTGTCACAGAGGCCGCAGAGACGCAGAGTTTTTGAAATTCAAGGGGGAGAGACTGAGGGGAAATCAAATTCAGATGTTTTTTCGTTTTTTTGACTCACATCGTCATACTTATCGAAATAGGCCTGTTTAATTTCCTGTCGCTGAAACGAACTGCGGTTGGCCAAGATATCAATAATGGCCTGTTCGTCCGTCCCTGGAAAAAAAACAAGATGAAGTAGATGGAGAGAACAATGTAAACTGTGAGTGAGAACTTGCAGGGATCAAAAATGTAAACAAATCTATTTCCATCTCACCGAAGCCTTTGCAGGCTTTGCGGATGGCCTTGATATCTGCCAGGACATCAAAATCCTCGTAGGGAAAGATTGTGGGCTGAGGAGGAAAAAAAACAACAACAAAAGAAAGCTGCACATTAACTACACATATCTCAAACCAGAGACGTTGATCAACTAATCATTGTTGTCTAGTGACTGAAGTCCAGAGGGAAGGGTGATGCTGGTGCTGCAGGAGCAGCTGGTGAACGGGTAAGGGGGGAGGGAAGATCACACAATGGTTTCGGTTGAGGAATTCAGGATCGGAGGTCTTTAAACAAACTTGGTGGGGGCTCCGGGAATGGACGGAGGCGATCAACACGTGGTTCAGGGGCCAACCTGGGGTCTGACAAAAGACTCTCACTATGCTATTTGAAACGCTAGAGTCCATTATAGTCTATTAGCATATTATAACGTATGGAGGTGTCTTTTTTTAGGTGCATAAAGAAAAGGAAAGTTCCAGAAAAAGGAATATGACTAAAATGCACCATCATCTTTCTTCTTCCTCCATCTTTGCAGTCATACACTCTTGTTCTTGCCTAACACACACACGCACACACACACACACACACACTAAGCTGCTCCCATTCATATGAGCAGTGTGTAACGGAGCTGAGATGGACTCCGCAGAGGAGTGTCCCTGCTGTCCTCATGTCCTCAACCCAGAGCCCGTGTCCTCTATCAAACACACACAAACCCACAAAATCACACCAAACACGATGATAGTAAATCTTATTTCCTATGATATCGATTTTGTTTTGCGCAGTGTCTGCCGGAGCCACTGCAGAATGCGCGCAGCAAATAAGAAGAAATAAAATATTTCACTTAAATTAAAACCCGAACTGAAGTGATCCAACAAATATCCAGGGGATCTGTTGGATTAAAAATATTTTTTTTTTCTTTTCTTCAGACCGAAACTATCGCCCTCTCTTCGAGCGAAGCCCGATCAGCTGATTCTTCAGATTCTTTTTGGATGCATTATAATAAACTCTCTTATTTATTGTAACAGCTGCCTTTACAGCACAATCGACGCGGTGTAACTTACTTGACAGTTGCCCATTGTGGAGAAATTAATCCAGCAGCTGGTTTGGGGGGATAATCCAAATCTCCACAGACTACACTGCGGCCCAGAGCAGGAGGAAGCAGCGTGTGACGTCACCGGACGGACCATTGACACCCTCACGCACTGTCACGTCATCATGTGCCGGCCTGTGGTTTCAGATCATGTTATTACATACATTTATATTTTAGCATGTATGTCTATTACTAGTTGTAACATGTAATAGTCCTATTTGTTTTTTTTTAACTTATTCAAAGGTTTAAATGTGAAGTGTTTTACAACCCTCCTTTGTGGAAAACCAAATCTTAACGCCATCATATATTTCAAAAACAGCCTATTGTAGAGTTCAGGAGACAATAATAAACCAAGATGCATCGTCTGTAGAGTTCAGCGTTCCGCAGTATAATTACCAGCCTACGCTCCAACATTACCACTTCACGTCTCTTATAATCATAATTACTCTCCCACTGAGAAGGAAAACTACTGCCCTCCACAACAAGGCCTCTAGTCTGTGAAAACTAAATATACAACAGTAAATGTGAACAGCATCTGCATAAACCACCCCAATTAAGAGTCTGCTAGTGTCACGCTAAGGGAGCCTATGCAATTAGAGGGGGGATGATGACTCATCGTTCTTAGCCACATAATTATCTGAGGTTTACCTGGAAGATCACTCAGGGAAACTTTCTGCACAAAAAAACAAAACAAAGTTTAGTCAGTTTAGTTCTTTTTGATGCAGCCCTGACTGGTTATAATGAAAATGGTGCCCAAACAGAGGTGATGGCCTACAGAGGGCGCTGCTGCTCAGATATTTCAGATATTTAAGAAATCATGAGACGTGAGCTTTTGGTAATAGTCTGAAAACTTTCTTTGGTATTGTATGGTGATGGGGAATCCCACTTAAACTGTTATTGTGGAGGGAGTATTCAGAATATCACACTGAACCCAGACTCATGTTATGACCTCAAACAAAAACCTGTTTAGCGTCTGACCTGCTCCCTCTGTTAGTCACCAGAGGCCGAGGTCTGAGTTTCAGTTTCTGCAGAATGAACGGAGTGAGTGGAGAAAAGGTCACGTTGAAATTTTACCTACAAAAACTCAATTTGCATTATGCATGACTGCAGACTCCTTTCAGTTTGGAGTGATCATGAGGCTTTTCCGAGCACACTGGGCTTTTGTTTCCAGGAACAAAGCTCGGCTCATGAACGGAGCTTTGTTTACCTGCTGCTGGGAAGAAAAAAAATCCCAGAGCTGGACAATATTTTTGGTTCTTTTCACCAAGCACAGCGGGTCGCCTGAGGGGGGGAAAACAGTTTTCTGCATCTCCACGATGCAAAACCACAATACAGTAATAAAACATGTATTTCAATTTAATTTTAAGATGAAAACTTCACATCTTCTTACCATCACTTTGTCTGCTTGCAGTAATCTTATTTTTATTTATTCCTTTCAAAACAAGATAATTATCTCACATCTCTCATATAGATACTGAAACTTCCTCCTGGAAGAAATGGACTCAAACACAACCTACATATCAGATGACACTCTTATACAGTAGGTTAAAATCACTATTACATGGATCCACGTCTCCCTCTAGTGTTCTTATCAGCTAACTACAGCTGAAAATTATAAATCTGGTGATTTTTCTTTATTCTCATAATTGACTAAATAAAAATTAAGGACAAAAAAAATAGAATTGAAAACTACAGAACATTTTACAGAATATAATTTAGCACTGGAAGCAGCTCAGGTCCAACCATGCTGTCACCTGTTTTTTTCGACAAAACGAATATACATGTCAGTTATATAAAAAAAGGTCAGATGGCTAAGCGGCATCATGATGACCCCATCATGCAAGTGATTAGAACTTAAATTCCACTTTGCGGAATCACATTTCGGTTTCCCAAATAAGCAGACGCTCGATTTCTCTCCCAGAAAAAAAAAAAGAGAAAATCAATAAATCAGTGTTGTGATGAAGACGGCCTCATCCACTGAAAAAACTAAAATGGCCTTTCTCAAAGAGCCAGCGTGATCTGTTCAGCTGCAACTGTAGTGAAGCCCACTCCTTAGAAGTTGTACTATGAGGCTGACTCATGTTGCTTTTCATGTCGCTCTCCTCCTCCCACGAGTGTGTGGGGTTGTGTTGTCATGAAGGCACTCATTACAACGTTAAGGAGTCTCAGTCTCAGCATATATTATTTCACTCTATCTGTTCTGTGGATTCAATTCAAATACACACAGAATATACAATACAAAAATATAAAATTATGTAATATTTGTTATTCTCCCTGTATTTCATTTATTTCCTGACTTGAAATCCTGATGATGATTGCTTTTTGTGAGATTTCGGTCATATGAAAATATAAAAGACATTTGAGCATGCCCAGTTTATTTCCACGACATCCGCTGATAGAGATCATGTCATGTGGCAGAAAGCACCACAAAAGCAATGAAATGACCTTGAGGCTAATTGATTTTCTGTTATATTATATACTACAGGGACAAAAGTAGACGGACACCTCCCTCACCCGTCTCAATCTCAGTCCTTCTCAATCCAGCATGGCGACAATACAGCATGGCATGACATTCTGTGATTTGCAATGAAATTCTCAGTGTTCAAGCTGCATTATGGGTAATGTAAGCATGGCAGGGCTCTGTGTCCGGATGGATGGCTGCGTGTGAGGGAGAGAAGGCCTTCTCCAAAACCACCGCACCACCTTGAATCTTTTTTTCATTGTTGTATCTTTCTTGTTACCTGCAGCCACAAACGCTGAAGATGAAGCCCAGTTGCCTTCTGGAAATTGCTATAATTGAGTGATTAAGGCCGATGACGTCAAAGGAAAGCCTTTTTTTCTCTCTCTTTCTCTGAATGAACATTCACTTAGCCTCCATTCACACAAACACACGTCGCTTTGCCTGTGACTCACCAGAGTCCTGGCCCTGGGCTTTGTGCTCGTACATCTGTGTTTGTGCTGCACCCGTCTCCCCGATGAAAGACGCGGTGATGATGACGAGCCAGAAAAAAGGCACCTGGGGTAAAAATCGGAATAAATATGAGCAGACCTGTCTTTGTCCTTTTAAAGCTGCTGTGACCTTTTGTGATGCCTGCGGATTTTGCGTGAGCATCACTTGTCCCACACTTGTCGTCATAATCCCCCCTCAGGTTCATGATGAGCCCTGGAGTCATGAAATTCACTCATTGAGCTTGATTTCAACTGGATCTGCAGTGTAAAACCAGGTTTTCCTCTCTTTTTCTGTGGAATGATCGTTATTACACACAAAGTCAGTCTATTAACCCAAGAAGCTACGAGTGAAGTGAAATAACAGTTTTCTCATATTTAAGGCATGAAAAAAAACCAAACAGCAGATTGGAAGGAAGCTGTGTGTGGCGAAAAGTTTCTGGACCATTGTAATCTGCCGGAGGTACATGAGGAATCGACGTCATGGTGACCACAAGGGGGCGCTGCACAGCGCCCAAATCTCTAGTCTGCAGTGGTTCGGTTTAGAAATGTGCACCAACCATTTACCCCATTTAATAATAAAATTGTGTCTGCAGCAGAGCATGCATGCATGTAAAAATGATAAAATACACAACCCCGTGTGTGTATTTCTGATCCCGGTATTTTTATTTTTATTTTTTTGACACGCAGATGAAATTTGGCTCATCAATATCTCCTGGATTCTGTTTGTGGAGGAGCAGCGGCGATGATTAATGACATCCTGTGTCCAACATGGATTGCCAATATATGAAGAGTTCACGCCCCCCCCCCCAAAAAAAAACACTTTCATTTTGGGCCAGAGGCATCATCTAAAGTTAGTCACTCAATATCACAGAGAAGCCAAAGCTGGCCTCATCCCGTCAGCCGGGGAGATAAATTGCCTATTGGCCTCTTGGGTTGATGATAATTTGGCGCAATCAATCACATTGTAAGAATGGAGGAGCCAAATGGAGGCTCGTCTAATTATAGAACAATGATAGGTTGTATTGATAAGAAGTGGGTTTCAATTGGAAAGAAATGGGCTATGGTGAGATGTTCCATTATTTTGAATATTTTCATTTACATCAACAGGCCTCCCGCTGAGCCAATACCAACGTTATAAAATGACTCATCGAATGACCCCTTATTATTTTATGCCCGCATCAATACAGTTTGTAGAAATGTGTGCGTGTAGCTGGTGTGAATGTCAGAATGTGTGTGTCGTGGATTGTTATCTGCCGGTTGTGGAGGTGGCTCATGGTGCTGGTGGAGGAGGAGGAGGAGGGTTGCTCTTTGTGAGTCATGGAGGCTCACGTCAGCGGGGGCTCCAGAGTCCAGACCAGAGGATGGAGGAGCAGGATCTCGTGGGTGGTGATCTGCCGCCGACAGATCAAACACGGAGAGCGCATGGCACGGTCCACTCATAAATCCCAGTAAGGAATGGGAATTAAAAAGCAAGGCTGTCTGTGGAAAAGGAGAGATGATCCAGGAAAGCGAAAAAACAACGTGTATCACATCTCCCACTAGGTGCAAACCCCCCCCTCACACACACACACACACACACATGAACTTCCTGTCTGTGAGTCATGAGCTGTGCAGTCATTGGACACGAGTCCCCCACAACACGGGAGATGTCCTCCTCTTCATCCTCCTCTTCCTCCTCCATCATCCTACGCCCACTGCTTGCGAAGGACGGATGAGTCAGCGACGGCCAACGCCGCCCGCTGCCAAGTGATCATCTTCCTCTCCTCCTCCTCCTCCTCCTCCTCCTCCTCCTCCTCCTCCTCCTCCTCCCTGTGACTCCCGTAACCCGTCAACCATTTTAAAATATAGCCCTGCCACGCAGCAGGAGGCTGCTGTCCCACAAAGACGACAAAGAGGCGCACCGGCGTCCTACTGTGACTCTTAACAGGCACCCCAGGAGATCCGGGGAGGCGGACGTGGACGTGGCGGCCACCTCAAAGCTCCCAGAGTTTCATTTCTGCCACGATGCCAGAAGTTACAAACATTTGAATCAATGACCAGCAAATGCCCCGTCAATAGCTGCAGTAATACCTCGTCACCAAATAAAGTTATTTCTTAACTTTAATATTTCCTTCCGCGAAGTTTCATCTGCTTCCCTTCCCTGCAGCACGCATCGATCTCCCGTGGAGGAGAGAGGCTCTGAAAGTGCTCTGGTAAAACTGGAATCAATGCTAACAGGTTTGCTTTACACAAATCCGCCTTCTGCAATGTTGCTGTGCCGCCTGTACACTCAGAGATTTCAGGACCTGCGACCATGCAGACGCTCGGTTTCACGTCGGGCTCGTTAAACAGAATTAATTGGCCTGAAAGAAATGTGGGACGAACAGAGCAGGAGATGATGTTCCATTCTGGCTCGGAGAATGAACAAAATCACCTTGGCTGATAATTATTTTGGAATTGAAGAATAATGGCGCTCAGTTTTGTTTTTTTTTTCCCTGCAGGGGTCTGGAGTCAGCATTTGATACCATTTTTTTTTTCTTTTTATGTCCTGCTTCCTGCAGAGCCTCCATTGATCTCGGCTCAAAAGAACCAAAAGAAGGCGTAAAAGCATTTCAGGACAGCTGCCAAGGCGTGCATATCCTAAAGTGGTTATGATGCACGGGGCTTTTAAGGGGGGCGGGGGTTTCACCAACTGCATGCCTACATGACGAATACGCAAACAAACCTGAGACAGGGATGATTACTAAGCAGAAATGCATCATGGGAGTGTATCGAGCTCCTCTGGGATTATCGACCTCCACTGGAGCAAAGATGTCTGTGAGATCTTTGTGTTTTGCATTTTATCGCGACACACCTGAACACACCGCCAACACACACACAACAGGTCGTTTTCATATAAATATTTATTGCAGAGGAGGTATCTTTTATGTACATGCTATCACAATGTAACACAATATAAATCTACCAAATATTCCCATATATTGATGCTATAAGCTTGTCATAGAGCCATATTTATAACAAGCATACATAATACAGTGGGTCAGGGGGACAGTATCACTCACTATACAACTTGTAACAGTCCATAAAAGATTTTTTTTCTTTTTCTATCAAGGGGCAGTGAAACATCGGTCCTACTAATTTTTTTTTTCTTCAATTCATGCAGAAGCCACAAGAGCAAGAGTTACGACGTTACAGCTTTGAGTAGTAGTAGTAGTAGTAGTAGTAGTTATAGTAGTACTCGTGTGTACCATCGGGGTTGACTTGGTTTGGTCAGGAGAGGAGACGGAGGTCAGGTTTTTTCACACCCAAGTTTAAATTCAGACTTTCACTGATTAACGGCTAAATATGCGATGGCGGAGACAGACAGTAAAGACTCAACCGAGGAATGTTGCATTTTACGACAGACCGGGTTGAATGTAAAGCAAAAGTGTGATATATTCCTCAGAGCATTGGTGGGATATTGCACTGTACTGTGTTTCCTTTAGTGCTCCATCTGTCACTGAGCCAAAGCCAAAAAAATCGTCAAAAATGAAAATGGTTGAAAAACGCTGTAACGTATTGCTTGTACTGGCACAAAAAAAAAAAATCATATATTCATTTTTACCCAAATTAGCGTGCGAGGTCAAGTAGAAAATGAAGATTATTTAAAAAATAATTATCACCAGATAACATGTCTCCTCTTTAAAAAAAAAAAAAAAAAGTTCATTTTTTTTTGTTTAAAAAAAATCTAAAGCACGTTATTCATCACCCAGGGCAGTAAAATTTAATGCGGCAGTGATTGCGCAGACTGAAGTCAGTTTTAAAAAAAACAAACAAGAAAGGGGCTTTTGAAATGTGGCTGTTGTCAGACCAGGGGTCAGGTAATCTCATTTAATAGGATCCTTGCGACCGCTAACACAGTGCACATGATGGATGACACGTAACATCCGGTTCATAAATAGCATATAGATCCATCAAAGCATTACAATAAATCCATACACGCTGACGGCTCCTCTCAGACCGCGTCGCTAAAGGAGCTCATAAAGCAGAGGGGATGACAAATCTCAAGCTGAAAGGCAAACACTCCACATTTTAAATATTTCAGACCCCCCCCCCCACACACACACACACGGGTCATTGGCAGAGGTTATTCCTCAGAAGGTGGAGGAAGATAGAAGACTCTGCGTCTAAATCACCTTTATGGAGTCGAGCTGCAAAGTCGTGTTGGCACGTTAGGCAAAATCGGGTAAGGATCACGATGGATATTTTTATTTTCAGTTTAAGAACCGTGTTTACTAAAATGAGGAGTTAAAGGTATAATTCTCACTGACATGCACTGATTTATTTATTGACAGCAATTATAGATCATTACACTGTGACGACATTCATTTCATTTCTCACAAGATACCATAAAGTACTGTAGATGCTATATTGATACACAGGTTTCCTCACGTTACTGCAAATGTTGTCAGGTTTTATTTTTGAATATAAGTGAGAAATCCCGCCTCCTTTTTTTTTTTTCACTGTAATCCCAGGATGGAGCGGAGTGCCTGAGTGAATATTTCGACATTTTGATACAAAACATGGAACAAATTTAAAACCTTCACAAGGTTTAATCAAATTAGTGGCTGGTAATCACATCTTATTTGAGTTCAAGTTATTAGCATAAATAATTAGTTGGACGTTACTTTGCATCCAACGGGGGGAAAAAAACATGCGTTATGCTACGTGTGTCAAACACAAAGGAAAAATGTGATGGAGTTGCACCTAACTTGATCGTTTTGACGTTTTGTTGCTGACAGAAGTGATGAAATAGAATAATGAATTCAATTAACGTAATAAAATACCAGAATATTTTTTGAAGGAGTCAGTCCTATCAGCTGTTTGTAAACTGAAATGAGAGCCATGCTCCCATTTTACTTTTGGTGTAAGAGTGGAAATGTAGAAGACAAACAGGCGCTGCCAGGACTTCATGATTAACTAAGGATACTGGTTTACCTTTTTTTTTTTTTTTTTAGGAAAAAAACACACACGCGCACACGCACACACACTTGGTGCAAGCCCACCTTAAAAAAAAATCCCATGCTGGGTTCACAAACAAAGCTGGTGCAAAATGATTTTTCTCCGTTTTCACTCCTAACTTTTTACAGCGTACATATGAGTCATCGTGGAACACATTCATGTCAGTGCTGCTCTCGTGTATAATCTGAACCACCCCGCATGAGCCTTTGGAAAATACAAATGCAGAAAAAGTTAGTGTCCAGGGGTAAGTAAACAAAGACGACATTACATACTTGTCAACGACATGGACCCGCGGTGTCCAACTAATCTCCGTACCTGGCTTTGCATGCTGTTTCTATAACTCACCATCACACAATGATGAGGACGAAGCCGCTCGCTCGGACCTCAGACTAATACGAGACAATTCTAGTTGGTTAGGCACATACAGTACATCTCAGCAGACCTGGAAGCATTGTAATCTGCTGAGAACTACAATTAAATAGATCTAAACACAAACAAAAAGGAGGTGTGTCATTTTGGTCGCTGTGTAGGGTGGGATATATGGTGCCATGAGTATTGGAAAAAAGCCGATGCGGAACGTTGAGTCGTTTCTCAGTTCTTCATTTATGGAGTTGGGCTAAAGTGCTATAGATTGATTTCCTCGCTGAGTCCTTTGCTCTGTGCCAAAGGATACGGACACAAACTAATAAATTAAACTTTCCCGCTTAAAGGCGACATCCCTCTCAGCAAATCCTCCCTTTTTCTTTGGCTTCCACTTCGGACAAGTTGTTACGCCACATTTCTACTGTCATGTCGCATCCTAGTCCAAGACATTAAGATTTGAATGCACAGGAAAAAAATAATAATGCTGATTTGAGTACAGAACATGAAAGATGCAGATTTTCCAAAAATTGCTCATGAAGTGAAAAGGCTGAATCAAAAGTTGCATAATTAGTCTACGATTGATCCCCAGGACTTTCCTGTAATAATCTGGAATGCTCGTCACAACTGTTTTTTTTTGTACATTTTACTTCATTTCAAAATAGGTTAAAACAAGAACAAAACCTCGGAAAGGAAGGCAACTTGTGGAATTTTGATCAACTTTTCATCCAAGTCACCACACTAATAGTAAAAGGTAATATTTGACGGTTTTCAAAGTGAAAAAAGTATACATCAATAACTATAATTTCAGTGGTCCATTAAGGGTTTAGTGTCATGCCTTCTTGCTGGATGTGCTATCCTCAAAGTCCCAGGGACAAACATCTGCCTTTTTAGCAGAACTTCCAACCCCCCCTTTGGGAGCTGTGTTGCTCTGTTTGGCTGCAGAAGCACCTTTGTCTGTACCTTTTGTATCTGACGTACCCTCAAAGTCCCAAGGACAGACATCAGCTTTTTTGGGTTTGGCTGCTCCAACATTTGCACTTCTCCTTTTTTCGACCAACGGTACCTCCTGAGGACTCTCCACGTCCCATGGGCACACATCAGCAAATTTCTGTTGGCTCACTTGTTTCTCCGATTTACTCTTGTCCTTAGCTTTTGATCTACTTTTCTCGTCATCAGGGTCTCTGGATTTCTGTCTCTCAAGTGTTCTTGTGGAAGGGCTACCTTTCTTTTTTGATGAAGGGTCTTCCTTGGTTTTGGAAATTCGAGAGGGACTTGACATCCCCTCGGAAATCGGAGGTACTTCGGTACTGTCATAGTCCCAGGGACATACATCGGCTTTTGGAGGTGGTGGCAGGAGTGAGACTGCGGTTTTGGATGGATCTGAAAGGGTACCTCTTCCTCTCCCAGGTTCTGGAGAAGTGCCTTTTTTCTGCTTGGTCATATCTGGTGAGCGAGATAATTCTGTTGTCTTCTGAGGTTCTTCGTAGTCCCATGGACAAACATCTGCCTTGAGTGTTTTGGAGCTTTCTACTGCAGAATGAGGCTGCTGGGGCTTAGCAGATGGGCTCGTCTGACTGGATATTTTTTGCTTTGACCCTTCTACTTGACCAACATTACTCTCACCTCCGTCCTCCCATGGACATACCTCTGCTCGAACTGCAGTCGCCTTCTGGATCTCCTTTGAGTTCCTGCCACTGGATGGCGAGTGTTCGGACATTTTCTGCTTCTGCTGAGTTTTTCCTCCCTTGGTGCTCCCTCCATGAACCGTTGTGGTTTCCTTGGGTGCTATGGACACATGCTTTTGAACCTTGTTTTCAGATGGAGTTGGGAGATCTTCCACTTCCCAGGGACAAACTTCTGAGAGATCGTAGAGGTCCTTAGCCTTGACTGGATCAGAACAGATCGTTGGCTCGCTGCCACTCACCGGCTGTTTCACGGTCCTAACCTTTGCCGCAGTCTGTTTGTACTCGACCGACTGGCTGATAATCATTTTAGGTTGGCATTCATTTTCTGGTTCTGCTGTGGCCCTTGAGTCCTTGCTCTTTGACTGACTCTTCTTATTGCTGTCCTCTGTACTCTGGGTCTTTCCCGTCAATCCCAAAGTCTTCTCTTTGGCACTGGCAATGACACTGAGGGACTTCTGCAGCATGGAGGCTCTGGGATGAATCGGTTTCTTGTCTGCTGTCAGGTTGTGGGCACTGGCCGACTTGCAGACCAAAGGGACTGATTCTGTGGATTCACTGGGGACACTTATGTTCTCGCTAGATTTCTTCTTCACCAGCTTCTTGCCCATGAGCGTATCCAGGAGGGAGCCTTCCGCTGTGGTCACCTCCATATTGTCCGTTGCTGAGCTGTTGGAGTCTTCATTCTGGTCGCGGACGTGGTCGTAGCTACTGTGGGACTTCTTCAGGGAGAAAACCTTGTTCTTCAGTGTTTCCTCCTTTGCTGGTTTTCCTGGATGAGACGGCTCAAAGGGGTTCTTTTTCAACATGCAAATGCTGTTGCGATTGCTACCGTGTTCCCCGGCTTCCTTGTCATCGCGGCTGCATTGGCGGTGCACCGATTCAGGGATTTCAGTGATGCGCCTCATCAGTGAGCGACCCAGCCCTTTCTTGGAGCTCCGTTTCTTCTGGAGATGAGGGTTGTTGGCCAGCATCTTCTTCCTCTTATAAATCTCCAACTGGGAGTAGAGTTTTTTCAGCTCCTCCTACACAGGAAAGAAAGAAACAGTGATCAGTCTCACATTAAAACATATCCATTTTTTCCGGGATTACTTTTTGTTTGAAACACAGTTACAAAAAAAGCGGACATTCTACTGCACAGAGAACATGCAGTACAACTCCATGACACGTGACTACAAACAGTCGTTGCGTGATGCACTAGGAATATCACATGCGAGCTGAAAAAAAAGACAGGACACTCCCGGACAGCACTAAAAAAGGTGTATTTTTATGTTAGGTCTGAAACAGCCTCTAAGCTCAGGTCTTTAATTGATTACATCTCTGTCCAGTGATTTAAAGAAGGTCCTTGAGTCAATGTCCTCATATTGTCACTGGTCTAAAAAGATTGAGATGCCCAAATCATTTCATAGAGAGACTTCTTCAGCTCTAACAGACAGGAAACAGGAATCTCTGCTCACGTTGGTACGTTTTTCCCAAAGACTGTCACAAGATCTTACGCCACAGCCATTAATAGAACTGAGGTGGCCCATTTCCTCTGGTGTCTGCAATAAAGAACTGCCATGGCTCAGTATTTTGGGAGGATTCAAAAAAGGTATTACCAGGTTATACGATGGAGATTTCAAAGGTAAACACATAAAACACGTCTTACCCGGATGTCCTCGGGGTCCAAACTGTGCTCACTCCACGCAGAGGTTATGCTGCTGTTTAGGTAGGACCCCGATCGACCCATGTCCAGCTCGTCCTCATAGGCCTCAGAGGCTATGTCGTCCCTCATGTGTGTGCCAGCAAACAGGAACTGGTGGGAAGGCATGAAAACAGTGCCACGTGCATATTTTTTCATGAATATATATATATATATATATATTTTTTTTTTACGGTAGTTAGGCAACACAAACAAGGGATGCAAACTTTACCTTCGGAATGAGCAGTAGACCCAGTGTCACTGTAACCGTTAGGTGGGTGTGGGTGAAGAACAGGAGAAGCATCCAGTCCGGATGGAGCTCAGGAGTGAGAACGAACCTGTCGGGATGAGAAGAACAAAGAAACAAGAATAGCATTGAGATAAAAAAAAAAAGAAGAAGAAGAGAGCGAGAGTGATGCCGACGGAGCAAGGACAAGACATATTTTTTCCTCATTCTTTTCAAATTTGGATTCACTGGATAAAAAAAAACGAATCAAAAATGAGCCGCCTTGATCTGGTCACAATATTGAGTCTATTTATACAGCAGGCAGTAAAACACTGGGCTGGCTGGGGCACAGCAGTTGAAGAAATATGAGATAATTACTGGCAGAGGCAATGGTGCATGTGTATGTATGTGCGTGCGTGCGTGCGGAGTATAGCTTTCTAGCCTTTTATTTCAACTGAGCTGCCAGGCACCCGAATGCTAATACAACCGTTGGAAAGCCTCAGTCGGAGCAAATGTCATCCAGCAGGCTCATTACATTGTTGAAGTTGGCAAATGGCTAATTAACGAGCAGTTACTGCAGTAATGGCTGGGAGTCACGAATGAAGGCAAAGGTCCAGCATACGAAATGTCCCCCAGCTTTGAAGTCTCCTGTCCTTCGTGTTTGATGAGGATTTAATAACCTTGGCTTGTCCTGTCTCCCGCCTGCAGCATCATTTTCTCTCCCACATCCGGCTCACACCTGGACCACACTCTAATGACAAGCGCGCCCCCCCCCCCCCCCACACACACACACACACAACGCACAAAGCTTGAGCTTTAACTGGTCACCGTGGGATCAAACAGCAGATTCACAAATGGATGCCGGATGCCTCGTAACAAGCCTCCATATGAGCTGCCCGTCTCCGGTGGCAACCAGTCAGTCAGAATCAGCCACACCATGCAACTGTCCAATTTATTAGCGGGTCTCCTCTGGACATTTTATGCAGAGAAAAGACTCACAATGAGGATAAAGAGGAGCCATTAAAAGGAGGTTGGCAAAGCAAATATTAAAGTCCCGGCCACAAAGGGTTTTTTATTTATTTCCAATAAGCTATAAGTCAGGCTATACGCTGATTGGTGATAAATGGTATTTTATGACAGAAATATAGCTGCCAATAATTCTTAGTTATTGATGTTGTTTTGTAAAAAAAATTAAAATAAAAAAAAATCTGACACGGTTCATTATTTATTAACGAGACGCTCCCATTAAGATGGACTCCGGTTAAGAACGGCGGTGTCGGTGTCAGCTGAAACGTCTCATTTATAAAACTGCAAGGTGCAGCATTCTGACATATACACCGGAGAGATTGATTTCACTCTAATAAAAAAAAAAAAAAAAAAAAACATAAAAAAACCCGCTCCCAGTAGAACAGAAGGGTTGACCCTCATGCGTGAGACGAGAGACGGGATGCAAATGAGACAATCTAGCGGAGGACATAAACGTTAAAATGACGGCCGTCAGCAAACAACGCGGAGCTGGTAAACACGGGGCATGTTGTAAACGCAAGTGACAGCGCAAAAACGGATATTTATTCCACATTTTTTCCCTGTGAAGCTTAAAGGCTAAATTTGCACAAATAACGACAAAAATGACAACATTTTTATCCAGCTGAAAATGGAATATTTCTGTTCATTTCCTGTTTTGTTTTTTTTAACCTCTTATTTCTGGCCGCAAATGATTTTGATTTTTTTTCTGGCAAAAATTGTTATGAGCAAAAACATGATAGGAACAGAAAGCCCAGGAGAGAGAAAAAAAAGGGTTGTCCTCTTCCAGAGATTTCCTTGTAAGTGACATTAATGAGGCGGTGCGCTGCCTCTTCTGCTGAAGGGACACCAGCATCTAGTCAAGCTAACATCTGTAATGAGATATTTTGGCACATTTCACCAGAATAATTACCCATCCTATATAGCGCTGCATAAATCTGACAAAAAGAATTGTTTTTAAAAGATTCATAAATGTATATTTCTAAACACTTGGGAGACTGTGGATTTTGATCATAAATGTCGTTTATTTCCTTTAACTCATAAAACGTATTCATTTGTTGGAGCTATTTTCGCCCAGGGACTGTCAGAATGAGTCATTGCTTTATTAGCTAATGGGCTGTGCGTGCGCATCGTAAAATGAAATTCATTTCAATTAGGCTAACGGCGGAGATTTCAATGTCAAAACGTAGAAAAAAAAATTAATAAAAAAGATCCGTTCATAGTCTGATACAGAGGACTAATGAGTCCAGGGGACAGGGGGGTGTTACCTGATGACGTGGAATATGGCCGACAGGACGAGCTCGTTGTGAACGGCGATGGCCATGTAGCGCGGCTCGTGAAAGGCCGACGGCACCGTCCTCACGGCGTAGCACAGGTACACGGCCCACAGCAGGAAGAGGAACTCGGCTGCGACGCAGAAATGAGAAGAAAAAAAAACAAGAAGACGACGCATCATTAATGCGCGGTCAACAGGATCTACAAGCCAAAAAAGATAAAGACGTGTTTACTCTTGAAAGATTTTGCCTGTTTGTCGAAAAAAATGTAATTGGGAAAAAAAAACCCATAATGTTTTTGCTGCTCACCACTGCACCACCGTGTCGCCCACAAATGAAAAATCAGATTTTCCTTATTAATGGTTTATCACTTATCTAAAAAGCATTCAATTCATGAGCCATTAACTCATGAAACACTTGGAAACCCTGCGCTTTTTTTTCCTTCTTTTTTTTCTGCACTTGAACAAAAGGAAGTGTTTACACTGCATTAAACCGGCCACAAAATGCGGCTGGCTCAGCGAGAATCATCACAGAAATATGCAGAAATATAACGTAATATTCTACATGAAAGGAGCATTGCTGAACCTGCAGAATTGTTGTGCATTGAGCGCTTTTTTTGCACGTTGTTTGATTAAGAAGGTAAAAAGCATTCAAATTAGACCGCTTACTGTGAGCCCCAAAGATGCAGCGCATCTTCGGGGTGTATGTTAAATTTATGACCCGTTGGAGCTGATCCGATTTTTATAATTTTTTTTAGACCACCTAATGAGGGGGAAAGAAAATCTGTCCTCAGTATACGGCAGCGCAGCACGCCGGCTCAGCGGGGGGTCCGTTTGTTTACCCAGAAGTCAAAATGGACCTCGAGTCGTCTGTCGTGCAGCCTGAGTCAGCAGGTGTGAAATAGAATGCAGATTTGGTTTTTAAACCAGATGCAGACCCCCCCCCCCCCCCCCCCCCCCCCGCCCCACTACATTCCTCATCTGTCTTTTCCCGCTTCTCCGCACAAAAAAAACCCCCAAAAAGTGCCGCACCGCCGCTGGTGAAGACGGATGTCTTCTTTAGGAAAACATGAGAGCGATGCCAAATATAGATGGAGGCAAACTGTCTCTCTTCATCTCCCTCGTCCTCATCCCTCACTCTTTGCTCATCTCGCTTTGAAACTCCAAAACATCTCGCGCCCAGACAAATTACTTTGGGCCTTTTCATGCCACGAATACCTCAAATAACCCCATTTTATTTCTCAGCGTGAAACACACACACACACACACACACACACACAGATTATCAATCGATTCAGGGCAGCCCACGGAGGCTAGCTCCAGGTCCTTACCCACAGCCATCATGTAGTCCCAGCGGTCCAGCAGGCACATGCTGAACTGCAGCCCCTCGGGCGTGTAGCCCACGTCGATGAGAGCCCACTTCCTGTTGGGGTTCTGACAGACGGCAGACGTCCACGCCACCAGGAACCAGCAGACGATGAGGAGGATGATGCCCAGCAGACGCAGCACTCGCCAGCTGGTCATGTAGGGGATCCTCTGGGCCGTGCGGGACAGGAACACCTTCAGCACCCTGTGTGTGTGTGTGTGGTGGGGGGGGGGGTCAATAGTGATTACAATTAACCCTAAAATTTCTCCCATTTAATCTGGAGGTCTAGGCTACTGGAAACTGACCACTGTATCACATTTTCCAGTATAGGCAGTTTTAATTTACATTTTTATAGCTCTTCCATGTCACACGTGGCGTGAAATTCACAGACGCACAAAAAAAAAAGCGTTGGAATGGAACTCGGCCCTAAACACATGACCAGGCGTGGCTATTCTTAGGCTCTGCCCTTCATGCACATTGATGAAGTGTCCACTGCGCTCCCCACTAATGAGCCCCCCATCAAAAATTGATCCGTGCATTATATTGACTTGCAGCTCTAAAGGGGTTTACTCGGCTCGCGCTCCCATCCGCCACATTCCCTTAATCACCATCTCCACTCGGCCTTTCTGACACCTACGCCTGACGAAAGGACCCACAAAAGAACAATTTCAAGTACGTGTGTGTGTTTAAAATACAGCGGAGCCGCTGTCTCATTATTGGTTATTCAGTGCTGAGTAACCTCTTCCCTCATCCTGTGTCCTCCGGCACTTCTTCTGCTTCCTCCTCCCGTCTCACAAACATTTGTCTCTCGGTGCGTCTCTTGCCAACCGTGATTCAATACAACGTTATATATGGAGATCATTTGGGGCCAAAGCACCTCGTGATGTACTCTGCGTGTACAGAGCCAACTTTAGGCCGTTTAGGGGGCGCCAGCAGCTGGAGGGTGGCCAGAAAGGAGATATATGTCGTGTAATTCATCCCATTCTACTTAAATAATCTCTCTGTGATGTCCAATGCAAAGCCAACACTATAAAAAAAAAAAAATTGGACAATCCTGATATAAACATAAGTCATTGTGGCGGCTGTGCGAGGACATCCGAGATTTCTGATCAAATGATCCAATAAACTATAAGTTTGCTGTCAAAAATGTATTTTGAGAAAAAGGCTAGGCCCGTGTGATCTGTGTGCGCGTGTGTGTTACCTGTACAACTTCAGAGTCAGCGTCCCGTAGACGGTAGCGAAGCCCAGCAGGCGGACCCACCGCAGCAGGATGCATCGGAAAACACTCGGCTGGAAATAAAGAATTCCAACCTGCAAGAAAAATAAATAAAAAATGTAATTTTAGACATCCTTGGATTTTATACAAAAATGAACAAAGTTTTGTTTAAAAAAAAAACACAAATATCAATTTAGCCAAAAAAAAGCAACTCACTGATGATCTCCCAAAGATATATAAAAAGCCCCAAAACACACCCCAAAAAATGGAGAAAGAGACAAACATCTGAGGCAACGCAATTATCGGTCCGTTGCAGATGTGCTGCGATTTCTCCTGTGGGATTGTTAATGGTAATCGGATTAAGCCGAGCTATTAATACGCTCCCTCCGGCTGCAGCCAAGACGCAGGCGCGTGGATATTATTTTTTGCTTTTTTTTTTTTAGCTTTGAGTCAGTTAAGGGCACGAGCAGGAGCTATGCAGACACTCAGCAAATAAAATGGTCCTTCGTTCAACTCACATGCATTCAGTCATTTTAAGACCATGTACGAACAGAGGAGAAAATATTTCAAATAAGCATGTGACTGCTCCTCAGTGTATTCTCGTTTTTTTTTTTTTTCACACAGTGCGAGGAGGCACAGGAGCTGATCAAGAGATAGCATGCCGTGCAGACTCTCAGCAACTCGCTGACGCACGCCCGGGTCCACGGGGACAGCAGGAGGTACAGGATGAAGAGTCAAAAATGCACCATGGGGGGAAAAAAAACGGATCCAGGCAGCCTTTTTGAATAAACTACCCAATAGCATCTGGATCTCCGTCACGTTCTGGGTTTCAGCCTGTTGCTTTTTTCTTTTTTTTTTAAATCACATTTAGTACTTAGTGTGGTGTGATTTCCTCATTTTCACCGGCCAAAACTACAAAAGGAAAGATTTTATATTTTCAGTGGCCTTTACCAACCATGTTGCAATTATTCTCTCATTTCCTGTTTTATTCTGAAGCTTTTTATCCCGTGTGGGTCTGTTGTCAGGTTTCACTTCCTGTCTTTGTCCTCCCAGCTGTTGTTGATTGTATGTCCCGCCCCTAATTGGTTTCACCTGAGCCCATTCATCCCCCAGCCTCACGTCCCCTGTGTATTTACCCTGAGTAACCTGATGTTTTCCTCCCTCTTCTGTTTTTGCTTATTTCTTGCCTTTCCTGAGCATATTTTTTTCTCAGTTTGAACATCTTGATTACCCGAGTGAATTATTATTTCCACCAGGAATGAAAGCATTGCCATCAGAAATGGTTTAGAGACTTTGTTCCATCCACAACAATCACACAGCTACATTTTCATAGTCACCGCCAGTTCATGGGATACAATAAGGTGAATCCTCATTCCCCAGAGTCCTCTCTGAGGCACTGCTCTTATTCCAGTGGAAAAAAAAACAAAAAACAAGCGCAGCCACTGTCCTCAAACGTTGCCGTGATCCTCCGTTCACCTCATGCACCAGAGAAACTCATTACGCTCGCCACGCCGTCCATCAGGAGGGTTTCTGGGAAAAGTCTGTGACCCCGTGACGGCTTTTCTCTTAACGTCAGCGTGCATGAAGAATGAGATCGGTTTCTGCCCCCCCACACACACACACACACACACACCCCAGTCCTTTTAAGACCATCCATTAATAATCAATGCTAAGTGCAGGGAATCTTGGATTTGGGGCGCTGTGGGAAAGAAAAGGGATCGGGTGTTATTCTCTAACGTGTGTGTGCGTGCGTGTGTGAGTGTGTGTGTGTGTGTGTCCAAGAGGCTACGAGCGTGCACCTGAAGGGATTGAGAGGATCAGGGACTCTGTGTAAATTCCTAATGGACATCGATATCCAGGAGACAATTATCAACACACTTACTACAACTTCAACCTGTCTCCCCCATTTTTTTTTTACTCGTCTCAGTTAAAGCCGGAGTGAAAAAGTGTGGAAAACACCACTCACTTTTTGGGTGGCGATTTAAAGTTTCTTTAAGACGGGACCACTACTTTTTTTTTTTGGAAACAACAGGTAGCCCCAGACAGATTTAGCCTTGTCATGTGGAAACAGAATAAGTGATGAGTCATATTTAGCTTCCCGGAGGCAGGGGAAACGTTCCGAAGTTCTGCTTTAATTATTCTATTTCTTTCAAGGCCTGGCATCCGTTTCATTTTTAAATTATGCTTAGAGGGTGCGTTTTCTGTCAAGGACAAACATCTCACTTATTAGTCATTAAGGGGAATACATGTAGACCAGACGTTTGAAGGGAATTACTCAAATTATGGCTAGTGAATGAAGCCATTCCAACTTTTACAGAGAAAGTTTTTTTTTGCCTTTTTTACACATATACAGTATCTATATACATATATATATATATAAACTGATACCAATCACATATTTTTATTAGGGCATTACAACTTTAATATTAAGCTCTGCAGTAATCCCCATCAATACTGTATTTATTCTCCTTCAACATCTACACATAGATATTTTATTTGTATTGAACGTGTACATTTTTAAGCCATACGTCCCGGCTGAAGTCGGACTGTTCATTTGTAACTGTGTCGAGTGCACACGGTGCTGGTGGTGCACATATTCACCTGACAGCAGATGTAATAACAGGTATGATCAGCTGTGTTTTTTGTTTTTTTGCAAAAGCATCAGCAGGTGTTGTGATGTGGCACTGATTTATTGATTTTATTGTATTCTTTAGACTTTTGCATTGTTGCCAAAGATTAGGACTAAGTCTCCATTCACACAAATAGATTTTACTTTTAAAACTCTCTTTAACAGAAAAAAAAACTATATTCATCCAAATAAGTCATTCTTTTTATCATATCCCTATCAAACATTCCTCAGCGTTCACGGATGCACAAAACGCTTTTGGGAGAGTAAAATTGGATGTAAACAAAGCGCCTTGTTTGTTTACAGAAACACTCCAGAGGGAACCTCTAAAATCTACCAGAGAACCAAATCCCTTTGGAGAAAAGCTGCATAAAATCAGACATGAAAAAAACGGCTTATCTAAATCATGCTCGCAAAACAGTTCCGCTGGTTTTCATAAACCCTGGATTTCTAAATTCGGCCTTCACGCTGCCCTGGCCAGCAGCTTTTGGGTCTTGTGGTATTTTCATCTCTGAAATGTATTTATTTTTCTTACTTCTGCCACTTTTCATGTGTCTAAAACAAAGGACTCTGCTCCCAACCTCATAAATATTTCCTCAACTCCAAACGTTCTCTCATTTCCTCTTTTACTTTGAAGTTTTTCCACCTGTGCGTCTCTTCTCGAGTTTGACGCCCTGTCTCTCGGTTCCCAGCTGTTGTTGATTGTAAGTCCCGCCCTTAATTGGTGTCACCTGAGCCCCATCAGCCCGGCCTCACTTCCCCTGTGTATTTAAGCCCCGTCTTCTTCGGTCCTCTGAGGTCTCCTCCTGCTTCTGTTTGATCATTTCCTCCAAATCCAGAGCTTTTTTTTTTTTTTTTTTTATTGTCCACACTTTTTACTTGGTTGCACCGACTCATGATACCACAAAGATGTCCTCAACTGGGCTCCGACCGCATGTGAATGCAACCGGTGTTTGATGTCATAAGAAACACAAGCTCTGGCACTTTAAAGTCCCCAAAGGCTTTGGTGTGAGGACTGAAATACTGTACGCGGGCAGCCAAATTACCTCTCCAAAATGGATGCAACATGGAGCATACACAAATCATTTTGTGCTAGACTGCTTTGGATAATTAGCTCTCGCTGCAGGGCAAGCGGGAGACATTCAACCAGTAACACTTAAAAAAAAAAAAAAAAAAGGGGGCGGATTCTTTTTATTAGAATAATGTGGTTTAAAAGATGTGCAGCCAAAATCCGCGGTGTAATTATATTTAATTAATAGAATTCATTATGAATTAATATGAAAATATTGCTATGTATTGAAGAACAACAAATCACAACCATTATTATGAATTTCCTACATTTTAGCGCTGTACCAGTCCCACAAGCAGACGGTGCCTTTTGTTGTTTTAGTTTCTTTGAAAGCTGCAACCTGCTTGTGCAGCCAAAATCTGCGTTGTAATTATATTTAATTAATATAATTCATTATGAATTAATATGAAAATATTGCTATGTATTGAAGAACAACAAATCACAACCATTATTATGAATTTCCTACATTTTAGCGCTGTACCAGTCCCACAAGCAGACGGTGCCTTTTGTTGTTTTAGTTTCTTTGAAAGCTGCAACCTGCTAAAAAAAAAAAAAAAAAATGACTTTGGGCCATTTAGTGTGTCTGTCTCCGTCTGAGAAGAGAATGGGATGGTGCCGCCTCGGGAATCAATCTGTCACAACAAAGCTCCCGCGCTACTTTTAATGTTTTGACATGAAATCACGGCCGCCTTCCGTTCCCCCCGATGGCCCCGCTGCTTTTTTTTTTTTTCTTTCTTTCTGGTCATCATCTCCCGCTCTCCGCCCGTCTCTTCATCGTTTTTTGGGGCGCTTTTTTTATCCACCAAACACCTTCAGAATGAGGGAGTGGGAGGGAGCGGTGGGGGGGCGAGGGGGTGTTGTAATAGCAACGGATCCATTTTTATATGAAAGCCGACACTCGGCGCCTCACGGGAAGGGGGTCGGCCTTCTGCAGGGAGGTAATGGTTTCTTCTCCCTGAGGTGGGCCGGGTGTAAATTACATCCAGCGCGGCCTCTGCGCAGTCGAGACCGCTCGCCTCCCACCATCCCCCCCTCCCCTCCTCATCGCCGGGGTTAGATCCTCAGCGATATTCCCGCGCGGCCTGGGCTCAGAGGGAAGAATCGGAGAGGGAATACCCTGCCCGACGATGCTACGGTTGTTTTTTGTATTTTTTAATATACCATATAATATTATCGTAAAGAACACTTCTCGGTCACTGTATGTTTGGGAAGAGTCTTCGGCACTTTTACCGGGTACCCAAGATCCTTCGAATTCAGACTGAAAGTGTGCGGGAGCAGCTTGGGTGGAAGGCAGAGCGGAGCAGACGGCGTTTCATGGCCTGTCGGGTCAGGAGACATTATCCCGCGGCCCTACTGTTTCTCATTAGCCCCCCGATGGGCTGCGCAGCCCCAAAAGTGAGGCTGAAGTGGCAACCTGGTCCCAGCGTGGACAGGTGGAGTAGCCGGCTCCGAAAAAAAACAACAACTCGGATGCATATCACACACACACACAAAAAAGTGCCAATTAAATAAAAAAAATTGACAAAACTTTGAATTGTATCGGGTGAGTAGACGCACACTCAGGCAGGGAGTAAATTGGAAAATAAAAAAACAACCTGGTGTGTTTTCATGCATTTTAGTGACCTGGATTTCACTGCTGTTTGGAGAATAAGATAAAAAAAATAAAAATACTGTTATGACAAGTAAAAAAAAATCCTGTGTTTAATGGACTCACTTTTTTTTCGGAAGCTTTTATCCGAGTGTGGCATCACAATGCCAAAAACGCCTCTGTATTCATTCCTGGTTTGACAGAGCGGGAGGAGAAAAAAAACAAAAACAAATCCAAACTCTGTCACTTTCCAACCAATCTCATCCGCGTCAACAAGAATCTGCACAGACACACCAAGCTAATCCAGGGATCACATTGTGAATCACAAACGCGTGCTCTCCCTCTCACATCTCCTCAGCCAGACGGAAATAGGCACCCGCCATCATTTGGCCTCTCCTTCCATCTGCACTCCTTGTTCCTCCCCTGCTCCCCTGTCATTCCTCAGCAGAAGTTATTGCATGTGACACGCTCGGGAGAGAAAAGCCAAAAAAAATTAAAAAAAAATAAAAAATAGTATGACTCCACCAAGCAGAATGCCACGGGAGCAGGAAGAGAAGCATCTTTTCCTCCTCCTGCCTCATAACAGAGGAATTATTGAAAATAGAAACAGCAGCAGCAGCGGCGGCGGCGGAATGTTTCCGAATCTATATTTAGATTCGGAGCGATGCGTCTCAGCCTCGGCTCATGTGAGATATGGCACGTGGAAATGCATCATGGGCGGAGATCAATCCAGCGTTGCCGCACAGAGGCAGTTTTTACATGAGCGGGCTGAGATTTTTTACATTTTTTTTACATTTTCACCAGATCACTCCACACGACGGACTAATCCAACCTCCACAGCCACAAAGTCAAGTTTCCCTTGTTTCCCTTCCCTTTTTTTTTTTTTTTTAAACACGCCTTCTATTTTTAGCCTCCGCAGCCATCACGGCTCCCGCGACAAACAGGAAACATCATCCGCCGTTCATTCCCTCGCTCCCTCACTCACCGCTTTCGCATTTCCAACATTACTTTCCTGAACACCTTGTCGCGGCAAATTGCATTGATGAGCCGACTCCAAATCCATCGGCTTTAATTACACGTAGCCCGCTATTGCTTTGCTAAGCATATAGCGCCGCATGATTGCATCTAAATTGCAATTAGTCAGTGGCCCCGGGCACCCGGGCCGAGGACACGATGGTGGATTCATGTAAATCAATGGCGTGTGGGTGTCGGACAGACTCTGGTCATCTGTAGGAATAATTAAACACTTCCGAGGTCCACAAAGACATTGCGTGTGCTTTTTAGCCCATGCAGAATTACTCGGACTAATCTTGACTCATTACAGTAGCAGGTTATGTAATAATCTCTTTATGATCATCCTTTTGTCTTTGGTACATTCAATCTTAACAAGTAGCCTTGTGTTTTATTGTAGTGGGACTATTTAAATCATCACACAAAAATTCAGAAGTACACTTTGGTGGTTGGTGTATTATACCACTTAAACCTTCTTCCTGTACAACACTCTAGGATTGTGCAGATACATATGTATTGTTTATGGCTTTATAACATATTAACTGCAGCATCGTTGAATTGTTATATCATTTTTTGATTCATACCTTTAGGATTTAGTCCATAAAACGCCAATTATAATATTTCAGGGAGTTGGGGATAAAAAATACCAAATATTCAAAGGTAAAAGGTTACTGTATATTATTGTGTGTTTTTTCTGTGAGGTTTAGAATGAGCGTGTGTGTGTGTGTGTGTGTGTGCGCGCGCCTGTGTGTGTGTGTGAAGCAGCACGAGTGGCTGCTCAACAGATGGCGGTGTTGACAGGCTGCGGGGTTCATTGGCCGGTCCTGTGTACAGTTAGCAGGGGGTCGCGCAACAAGCCCACGGGATGTTTGTCTGTGCCAGGCCCCGTTTTATCACACGCTCACCTCGGCCGTGAAAACCCGAATTATCATGCAGCTGTCCGAGGAAAAAAAAAAAAAAAAAACTCGGAAACAGCCAATCGCTGGGATTTATCAACCCATGGGTTTTAGTCTCTAAACAATGAGAAGAAGAATCCTGCTCCGGGCGGGCATGAAACTTGGTTCTGAGCTGTGATGTGTGAGAGACGGGATGTGACCTGAAGGTCAAACTGAATATCAACCTTCAGTCAGGGAGAAGGTTTTTTTTTGTTTTTTTTAATTCTGCTCAAAGGGAGAGCATGTCATGACCATTATCAGCAATGAAAAACGTGGAGAAGTGAGCACACCAAAGAATGCAAGTCTGCACACACACACACACACAGGGGCTCACCGGAAAGTAGAGGAGCAGGGCTCCACACAGGATGGCCTCCAGCAGGACGAGACCCGATGCTCTGATACTCTGGGGAAGAAGAAAAAAAGGACAATAATATAGTATTACAGTTATTATTACCCACTGCCACACCTCGCGATTGAAGGTATGGTCAAAATACTTCTAATTGAGAAAGGCCCTTACCTTATTCCTCCGAAAATGGTAGATGAGCACCATGCTGATGAAGGCCACCAGCATGCAGAGGCACTGGAAGGAGAGCACGGCCATGCGCAGGGCTCCGTCCTCCCGCGCCACGCACGGCGTGTCGTCCTGGCAGAAGGCGCAGCCCGGCTGGCACGGCAGGCAGTCGCTGGAGGAGCCCTCGTCCGCGTTGGGTCCGCTCTCCGCCGCTTTGCCCTTTCTCCCCCCCGTGGCTGTCAAACAGGTGAAAGAAAGAATAATGGCTCCTGGACTCTACAATCTGACCTTTGACCTGAGATAGAGTGGCGACGGTTATGAGTCAAGGGCTGCAGAAAATGTCCTCAGATGAATTACCTTTGGTTTTTGAGCTTTTATTTTTTTGATACATTTTTGTATCAAGGGTCATTGTGCGACTCCTTGTCATGGAGTCGTCCTCCGGCCCTGCCGAGACCAGTATTAAAAGACAACCCAGTCCCCCGATGGCAGACTGAAGCTTCCAGGATATATGCTCATCCCTCCCTGACCTTAGGAGGAGTCATCGACATTGTGTCAACAAGAGGGGGATGGATCTATATGTGTGAACACGAAAAGTCAACACCGCTGCACCTTGTTCAGTTCCCTGGCATATCACGCGGGGCTGATGGCGGAGAAAATAAATACAAATACACTGAGTCGTGACGGCACTCGGTTTATTCTAGATGACGGGGAGTCTTTCTATGGAGAGGAGGTTCTTGGTTCAAATTTGTCACAGAGGATGCTCTGGTACTTCGGGAGGATTGTTATCTGCTCTCGTCATTAGACTCGTGAACTTTTACACACCCAATAGTGCTGAGAAAAAAAAAACGAACCTGCACAGAGCAATATGGATTCCTTCAAGTATACAGGAACAACCACTGTGGCGATGTATAAACTGGTCACCAAGCCACAATGAACAAAGAAAATAGAACCTCCTGTTCCCTTAAAAAAAAAAAAAACACATCCCGCAGTGGAAAAAAAAAACACACACACCAACCCAGGAGACAACAAGTTATTATGACAACTTGTTATTGGTTTGTGTGGAAACCCCCCGAGAGATGCCCCCCTATGTTTGGATAGAGCCAGAACGGCGGAGCGATATAGAGCTTTCGCGGAGAGGCCGTCATTGTCTCGCAGATTAACGAGGATTCTGCCTTTTAAAAATAAACAAATAAACAAATAAAAAAGTGGCCTATTTATTTCCTTTAATTTTTTCCAACAAAGCCACGACTCCGCACATCGCTGATCCCTCAAAGGGGCCTGCTTATCTCCGTCGCTGTGAGTCACATCCCGCCGCTCATTCTTTCTGGTTTTGTGGCACCACCATCTGAGTGTCTCCTCTGTCATATTCTCTCGGCCGGATCCACAGTGGAAGATCACTGGGTGACAAAAGGAGAGTGAGTTGCACCTTCTCTCTCTCTCTCTCTCTCTCTCTGTCCCCTTGTGGATTAACAGGCTTGTTATTGGTCCCGTGGTGGGCCAGACTGCAGCACTACGCCTCGTTAGCGGGCCTCTCCACGCTATTATTGTGTTCTCCACTGCCACACACGCGCACACACACACACACACACACCCACACGCATGCTGAGCTTTCCACGCCAACAAAACGCACAAGTCGGCCGTGCATGCGCAGCACAGCGCCGGGCGGCTCCGAGATGGAAAGCGAGCAGCTCTGCACATGAAGGGGAATGTGTTAGGCTGGAAAATAAAAACCAGGCGAAATTAGAACGAGGGAGGAGGATACGTGGGAGAGCTGGTGAGGAAGGAGTGGGATGGGAGCCAAAGTGCATTTAAATGAGACGACGATGGGACGCGGGTGCAGGTGGAAACCCAATGGGCTTCTTCTCCCTCTTTTTTAATAAACCGGCACAGGTTACAAGCGTTCAAAAAATGATTTCCTTACTTGAGAAGCCATTGACAGCGACTCTGTTGGGATGGTAGAATCCTTTCCTGCACTGGCACTTGTACTTGTCCAGGACGAATCCGTGACCGCCAGTCGGCAAACACTGTGGAGAACAGAAAATGTGCAAAAAAGATTGTATTTATACCAGAAGTACAGGCTGGGACTGGATTTGGTGTTTATTATTGCTGCAATTATTTCGGGCCACACCACCCCGTCTTCTGGCCTCGTGATATTAAATTAGCGAAGCCTCCCCCATATGATTGAAAGTGTGATAGGAAGCAGACTGGGGGCTGCAGGGGAAAAAAACAAAAGCAGCCGAGGTTCTCAGGGGGCATGCTCGGCAGACTTTGTGTTCCGTTTGGCAAATTACGAGACATAATTAAGGTCTAAATTAAGAACGGACTTTATTGGCATGATTCAAGTAGAGCCGTCCATTTCTTTATCGCGAGGGGGAAAAAGAGGTCGCTTCTTCTCCTCTGTATGAACGCATTTGAGCCCCTTGCACAAACCTTTATTTACATTTTTAGAATTTATTTATATATATTTTTTCGTTTTTTTTATTATCTCTCACTCCACCTGGTGAACAGGCTTTTCTGAGCGGAGATGATAATGACTTATGAGCCCAAAAGAAAAGCGGCGAGGGGGCCCAGAATAGCAGCGGCACTTCAAATGACTCTTGACACGCTGTTAAGTGTTTGTGACCCTGACTGCGAGATCTGGAGGCGGGGCCAGCGGCGCCGTCTAAATGAAGCGGCAGTCAACGCCATGCTCTTCGCAGCAGAATGGACTTGAGACGCAGCTATTTCTGACGCTCTCTCTCTCTCTCTCTCTCTCTCTCTCTCAAGGTCCTCCTGAGGTTCTGAATGCATTTTTCAGGCTGAGAGGTAATTACCAGGTTACTATTCAGTCCCTCAAACAAATTCCACAGAGGGGACCAAAAGCCTTTCACTGTATTATTTCATTTTAATATATAATAATAATAATTATTATTATATATATTTTTTCTGGTGTAAACTGTTGATTTAGTGATTAGAAAATAAAACTAAAATCAAGGGAACACTATGATTTCAAACTGAATATCATTTTGTTTCTGTTTTCATGCCTTTTGTTCTGAGCTGATAGTCCGATTTTGATTTGTTTTCAAATAAATCAAAATCTGACCTCCCCCGTCCTACAGGAAGTTCATGTTTTGTCATTGTGTCGTTAAATCAGGCTCCAGAATATGACGATGTGCATTTTTGGTGCATGAGCCCCTTTGTGAATAAATACGCATCCTGTGGGTGTCCACATGGGTTTTATTTGTGCACATGCGATTCACATCTGCAGGATAGATGATCCAACATGCTGGTGCATCTCATTTGGATTCAGGGAGCTGAGATGAGTATTCTAAAAACCATAAAACCTCCTCACTGCTTTGAGTGGGACGCTGTGGTCCCAGATTTCATGTTTGATTTCCCGGCAGCTGTCTCCTCAGGACAGGTGGAGCATGCCGCAGCGACTGGCTTCCACTGTTAATATGCAAACAGCCAGAGACAGGTGTGTGTGTGCGCGCGCGTGGGTGGGGGGGGGCGTGCGTGTGACACGGGGAGCCAGGAATAGCCCTGGCAGTGTAAAGCCACTCCCGCCTGCTGCGGTGATTGATGCTCGGGACTTTGTTGAACGGAGAAGCTGCCTCGCAGCTACCTGCCATCAGTCATGTGATCTCACAGGATCGTATCTAAATTAGGCAACTTAAAGGCTCCCTGTTGATTGACTGACCACTGGTTGTGCAGTGGAGAAATGCTTTGATTAGTGCAAACACACACACACACACGATGCAAAATTTGGAAAACAAAAGTATTCTGCAGAGGATGTTTTAGTTTTGCCATCCTTTGACGGCTTGAATATTCCATCAATTGATTGGTCAACAAAAGTTTAACGCCAAATTTTATTGCCTCATTAATTTTTTTTTTTTTCTATTTTGGTGAAATAATCTCAACAGATGAATGTGTGAATACTATGCTTCTTTTACAATAGCCACAATACAAAAATGGAATTATAAAAAATCCGTAATTCGTATTATATTTGGGTCAAATCATCTGATGTGATTAGACAACAACATTCTGCTCAGGGGTTTTCAACAAAGCACACATACAGGCACTGACCTACTTACATATGCCTGACATAAGCTATTAATTATGTTTGATGATGTTCCGTTGATAGCAACTCAGGCAGCCGCGTGGATTTTTTTTTTTTCTCTCCTCATAATGAGCTGAAGGCAGCCACTGTGAGAGAAATCACATCGAATTAACTGATCATTAATTAGGTCTATACGATTGAGAATAACGTGTGTGACTGCGCAGGATCTCTGTTGTCATAACAACCGGGGGGGTGACGGCCCTCGTCCAACAGCCGTATGAAAATAACCGCATCGTGAATGCAGAGATGCAGATGATCATCCACCTGTGGATGGAGCGGTAAATAAATCTCATCACATGTTAAAGAGACGCCCGGAGCGTTTACTGTGTGTCTCCGGCACCACAGGTTTCACCACCAGCCATGGCTGGTTGTTGTTTACATCCCAGCTGTGGCAGCTGTCAGTCACACACACACACACACGGCAATTGCCATGGTGACGTGTGTGACCGCAAGCGAGAGCCTTTTTATTGGGAGTGCGTCACGCTGTCAGACCAGCATGGTCTGCCTGCACCAGAGCTCCTATAACAGGCTGCGGGACTCAGAAATAGAAACAACGCACACACACACACACAAACGCGCGCACGCACATACACACACTGGTTGGTGTGCAGTCTCTTACACTACCACTGTTGAAGCCTGAAATGCAATCCTGTTCAAACTTGAGTAAAAGCAATAACCAGAACCTCACGGTCTACACTGTTATGAAACACATATGTGCGTATATTACAGGGTACAAGTACATGCACATCAGTGTACGTAGTAGTAGTTGTTTTTCAATGTTTTTTTTTGTTTTTTTTTTTTTTTGGGGGGGCTTTATTTGAAAGTGGCAGTTGAGACAGGAAGTGAGTGGTCCGCCAGGATATCCACATCACTAAATCTACGGAAAAAAAGAATATGTTTGAATAAATCATGATATATACATTTGGATGTATCTCACACACGCTTTGACCTAAATGAATCCGTCTAGACACACAAAGCAGGTCATCGTCTGGACACTGGAGTTTATTATAGGAGGTGTGCAAAGTAGGAGCTGAGGAGGTACTAGTTACTTGCTCAACTTCCGTGTTTAACTTCAGGCTATGATATATTTTATAAATATATATATAACTAGAGAGAAGCCGATAATACATTCACCGCCAGCGATAAAGTTTGATCTTATTTTACATTATATAATATATTGTTTTATATTCCTGGAACTGCAAATGTAACTGTGCCCGTGGTTGAGAGATGTCGAACTGAGCTAAATTGAGGATGAATCTTGTAAACCAGATTGCATGAGAAGATAAAGATGAAATGTAATCATTCCCAAAGGAGAAGCATGCATGCAAAATAGATCTTGTAGGATGTAAAAAAAAACCCCAATGCAAACAAGACGGTGTATACATTCCTGGTGGCTACATATTTCCTTTGCATTATTGAATTAAAACGAGTTGTGCTGCAGGAAGCCCTGCACACAAATAGACTGGAGGCTTTTTTTTCCCTTTTTTTTCCCCTGACATCAAACGCTGCAGTTTTCCGCCATCACCTCCCTGTGACATGAAGCCAGGGAATTAAAAAAAAACAACTCTGAGAGAAGCACTAATTGATGCGGAAGCCAGGCTTCTTCCACTTGACCGGGGAAAACCAGGAACTGGCTGGATTCTCGGGCTTAATTAGGACCTGCCGTCTCTCTGAAATAAGCCGGCACTCTTCCGGTCCAGCCGGGTCCCTCATCAACCACTAATAGGCCTCTGTAGATATTTGTCATGATTCTACAGAGTGCAACGTAAACCCCGAGGAACGCTTGTCAGCCAGGAGTTACAGGTCGAACAACGGGACGGACAAAAAAAGAAGGAAAAAGTTCCAAACCACGCAAGTGACAAAGGTACACAAATAAATCAAATAAATCACAAATCCTTTTAAGTCCCACACTTCCCACACACACTCAGTTGTCGTGTCATAAAAGTCCATTTCAGATACAGAGCTGGCTGGTGTGGTGTCTTTGTGTGTGTCATCACGGCTGAATGTGGTCTTGGAGACACACACTGGGGCAGAAACCACCACAGACAATATTGTCGTACGGTTTTCCAGGTGTGTGGTGTCGCGTGTATGTGTGAGGGTCATTGTGACAGAAAGCAGGGACGGAGAGAAAGTGTTGACGTCAGAATATGGGTGTGTTTGTTTTTTTCTGCTGTCGGGCAGCGGCTGGAATAACGAAATTAGTTCTGGGTTTGACCAGTGTCGCAACTCCGCAAATCGCACAAACAGACACGCAAACCCTGAGACTGAGAGCTGGACGGCTTCGGGTCTCACTCAGAGGGACAGCCAGGCCCTTTAAACGAGGTCAACCAGCAGGAGGAGCAGGGCCGCCCGGAGAGCCGGGCCTGGCTTTGGGCGCCGTCCAAAGAGCGGAGCCTGAACACCAGCGAGATAAACACTCGGGCCCAGAGGGAGCTTAACTCGGCCATCGAGCCGGGACCAACACACACACACACACACACACACACACACACACACAGGACTCCTTGGGCCGGGACACTGCTCTCCTAATCTCTCTCCCATCTTATGTGAGTGCCAGAGCAAACTGGACAGGGGGAATATTTACTTCTCGCTCACTCTGTGAGATGCACGGTGGATCTGCACCAAAAATAGATTCACCGCACGGACAATGAGAGCGAGAGAGCGAGAGCGAGAGAGAGAGAGAGAGAGAGAGAGAGAGAGAGAGAGAGAGAGAGAGAGAGAGAGAGAGAGAGAGAGAGAGAGAGAGTTTGAGCGTGCACTGATTTTTCTGACGTCCTCAGAGACGCCTGCGGGCCAAGTCGAAGTGTCCTGGATGATGGAGGACAGGGAACAAAGTCCCAGCTCCTCCCCACTTAAAATCCCTGTGTCCACTTTAATCCATACCTTTAAATGAAATCAACAAATCATTTTTGTGTGTTTTTTTTGGGATTTTTGATACACAACTGAACTTTGACAATAGTTAAATACTTGATTTTTATATTCTTATTCATGTTTACACCACAGGCCAATGATACTCCGTCATCTTTAAAATACCATGTTTTTTTACCATGTTTTATATAGATTTATTAAAAACCTGTAACTGAAAAGAACGGCAGCGTCCCATTTTGCGGAAGGGAAGGTAGCTTCCTTTTTTTGTCTTTCGTTCCTTTGTAAACTCCACTTCCAGTCTCCCGGGTCCCCAGACAAATGTTACCTCTTCATTTCACTCGTCTCCTCCTCGCACCGACTGTTTGCTTTCCGCCTGTTTTTTTTTTTGTTTTTTGTTTTTCACCAAGCAGATGTAAGACTTGGCTCCGGGGGAGGGACGAGTGTATTCAAGTCTTCAAAGTGTTTCCATGTAAATTCAGGATTCCTCCATTATCCACAGAGCCCATTAGTGAGACGGTGGTGAACGGCCGAGGGGGGCCGGGGGGCACAGTTAAAACCAGAAGTGTCCTGTGATGTGTTGGCCACTCTGATTTATGGCCCTCAGCCTCAATGATTTCATCCAGAGGTCGCAGAGCATCTTCACATCTTAATCTGAGATTTGAATTTGGTAAATATGTGATTTCATTTACTCGTCAGACAAAAAAAAAAATCCTAGACATTTTTATTATTATTTTTTGGATATGGAAAGAAAATAAATATTCTTAGGTAGTCCAGGCTGTGTTTCCGCATTATATTTAAAAAGGTATCTCCAGAGCTGAGAGCCTTGAAAAAACCCAGATGAAACCCATTTACCTTTCTTTTCTTTTTTTTTTTTTTTTTGGTTTCCTGTTCTCTGCAATGCTACATTATTCACTAAAATGATTTGCCTAAATTGAAGGGAGAAATTGGAAATTTGCTGGTGCACAGCAGTATTCTATCTCCTCCCTATCAAGCACCCTTATCAGCTCTGAAGCATAATCACAGCTTTGGTGCGATCACTCTAGATAATTAGCAATTACCCTATTTATAGGCTCCTGAACATACTCTAATGGGCAACATAGCACGGGACATAGTTAATTAGGATGCTTGAAGCTCTTTCTCTCCACCCCGAAAAATTACAGAGCGGAGATGAGCAGGTTGAAAGGGTGGCGGGCCTGGCGTGAAACTACTGCTGACAGCGGTTCGTGGGAATCCCTGGCCCCGCCAGGAGGCCATGTTTCAAAGAGCGGGGGGATTCCCACCATCCTAAAAAAAAAAAAAAAAAAACTTAGCTAAGGTGTCGCAGGGGGAAAACAAAAGGCCAAAT
>JAFBJU010000156.1:554343-575975 GCA_016785305.1 Colistium nudipinnis
TCGAAAAAAACGGTGAGTTCATAATCACAGCTTTGGTGCGATCACTCTAGATAATTAGCAATTACCCTATTTATAGGCTCCTGAACATACTCTAATGGGCAACATAGCACGGGACATAGTTAATTAGGATGCTTGAAGCTCTTTCTCTCCACCCCGAAAAATTACAGAGCGGAGATGAGCAGGTTGAAAGGGTGGCGGGCCTGGCGTGAAACTACTGCTGACAGCGGTTCGTGGGAATCCCTGGCCCCGCCAGGAGGCCATGTTTCAAAGAGCGGGGGGATTCCCACCATCCTAAAAAAAAAAAAAAAAAACTTAGCTAAGGTGTCGCAGGGGGAAAACAAAAGCCCAAATGCATATCGGAGAAAAAAAAAAAAAAAAAAAAAGTCCTAGTTTAAAAATGAAATGTGAGGGTGTCACATAGAGCTATGGGCTGTCTCAGGAACGTGCACAGTGTCGAAAAAAACGGTGAGTTCAACAAATCCATGTCCTTTATATTAAAGATTAGTAGCCGGTTTCCAAGCACAGGAGTTAAGCCACAAATAATTCAATCTCTTTATGTGGAATCAGCAAAAAATGCTATTTTTGATTTAATATTGAAACCATGGAGGCTTTGAATTCCATCCAACGTGTCATGTACGTCGTTCTTAAAAGAATTGACCTGGAATGAGGAAATCAGCCCTTTCGAAAAAAAAAAAAAAAAAAAATTAAAAGCCAGTAGCGTAGGGCAGTGTTGTGCAGCGAGCATCCATGAAATACATGTTCCTCCTCAGCCACTGACGTCCCAGATAAAGGAGTCCTTATCGGGGCTGCCAGCGCCATGCGTGGCCTTTGTCTGCTCTGTCCACATTAAAGCCATCTGCCAGTAAAGATGGCGAGAGACGCACAACACCATAACGTGTAAATCACAGACACAAAGCACAAGACCAATGCTTTGGCTTGTAGGTCCCCGCGCTCCTGTCAGTGCCCGTCAGCTGTTTTACCTTTTCTTATACAACCACTGACTCATTCAGGGGGGGCGGAAAGATTAGCGTTAATGGACAGTGGGACTTTTGTTGTGCGGGTTTTATTGATGGCTGTGTGTATGTGTGTGTATATTTGCAACAAGCAAAGTGTGAGGACAATCTGTGCCCACACTGAACTTTATGTGGACAAAAATATAATAACTTCAGCAATATCCTGCAGACCAGAATCTGACACTCACATGTTGGGGACATAAATCTTGAAAAAAAATATATATTTTTTTTTTTGCGTACTCGCACTGTGGAGACAAATACAGGTCCCCACAAGATTAGCGGTTGACTTGACTGTACACACATCGTGTGCACAAAACTGCTTACACGATCTCTTGGGGGGAAAAAAACAATCAAACTCTGGTTTCTACAAGGTTAATTATTTATTGTGAGTCAATGACTGGTGGGTGTGTGGGAAATAGTGGTTTGTGCAGGGGGAAGCCTCCGGAAGGGGGGTGGGGGGGCACTGGACGTAAGTCAAACTAATGTCCCACCCAGTGTGTGTGTGGTGCACAGAGAGACAGGAGGTGAGAGCGGACTCAGCGGTGGTTTCACACTGATGACGTTATTAATTCAGCAGCTCACCGAACACGGCGGAGGAAACGGCGTGTGTGATTAAGGATGATAACAGGCCCGGGGACGACCTTGTGAGCCAAGGTCAAGATGTGGTGGTTCGACAGAGAGAGAGAGAGAGAGGGAGAGAGAGAGCTGGAAAACATCCAAACGCACAATGCGCACCAAAAAAAGCCGGTGTGTACACAAAAACGACGACAAAAGTCATCGTCCACCTGTCACGCAAAGGTTTCGCACAAACTGTTTTGTGTGTGTCTCCTCTGTGCATAGGCCTCGGGAGTGGACAGTCTCTGCAGACATAGAGTTTGAGTTGCTGCATTTTCGAAACTGGATTTTGCACAAATGTATTCCACAAACTGAATTTGTTTCTCTTTTGGTCTCTGGAGGGAACAAGCGGAGAGGAAGAAACAGGAAGCCGACACAGGCTCTCTCAGAATCAACCTTCCACAACATTATTTACTCAGAACCAAAGTGTTGTCCTCACACTGAGAGCTTGAAGTCTAAGATTGAATCCAAAGTGACCTCCCAAGTGTATTTTCATGGCATTCTCAGATTCGCCACTTGTTCCGAGCAATAATGGAATTGATTGAATCATTCATCTCCATCCACAGCCACGTTCTCAAAGTTGGCCCCGGGGCGGCCCAGTCCTCCACTTTTTAAGTGAAACGGTGAGAGGCGCTAATTGAAGTGTGAGAGATGAGAGGTGCAAAGAAAAAAAAAAAAGCATGTATTCACCTTTTAGAGCAGGAAATTAAATCCAGGTCGTAGCTGATAATCTTTGTTGCCATTTTTTTGGTTTATTTAAAGACATTTATTTTTATTTCATGTTGGGATGCAGCTGATGATTCCACTGATACTACTATCCAGCATGGGCTGGTTCATTCTCTCAGTTGTATGCAAGTTCCTAATTTGATGGTAATCTATGCAGTGCATGTATAATATCTACTATGTGTATGTACCATGTAATAAATATGGAAATGCTACGAGTGACACAGATGTGGATTCCTACATGGAGTTTGGGTGGCTCAGGTCCACCTGCAGCATCACGGAAAAAAAATAAAAATAAAAGTTGTTTTTTCATAAAAAAAATTATATATATTAATGGAGGAAAGTAGGACAAAAAAAAATGCACCAAAAAATAGTTGTGGTTTTAAATAACAAACCGGCGTTGTTTGACGCCGTTGGGTGGTTGTATTTCGAGCCTCGTTTTGTTTTCGCCTTCCTCCGCCTGCCCCGGTGAGTCACTCATCCGCAGCATCTGCCTCCATCTGAGTTTGGGCGGCACGCTCGGCTGGGCACACAGCAGCTGGAGAGGCAGGATGCGAGGCCCGAGCGGCAACTGCCACTGCATTTTGTTCCGTTCAATTGCCGGAATGGCGGCACTTAAAAGAGGAGGAGGAACAACAACACTGGGTGTGGAATGAGAGGAATTCAAAAGATGAGAGAGATTACCGTGATGGAGTCCTGCGTGCAAAAAAAAAAACGAGCCAAACAGTGCAGTAAATAAACTGCACCACCAAACACTTAGTTTCTAATAAAAGAAAGAACTCCGAGCTGGGACCTACAGCCGCTTGAAACGTTTCGTCCTCTTTATTTAAATGGATCCGAAAGAAACCCATTAAACAGCAAATTGCTGCACATGCTCAGGGAATACCTGGGCTCCAAAAAACACAGCCATAAAACAAAATGAATCCCTGTTTGCACAGGCAGGGCACCTCTCCCAGCGCTGTTATTTTTTTTTTATCACATTACCGCACACACACACACAGGCGCGCGCACACACACACACAGGCTAAACTCTGGAAGACTTGATTACACTGCTGTTGGGCTTTCTATTCATAGCTGGAGAAACATCAGCCTCCCACGTCACCTGTGATTTACCTGCTTGTGACTTTCATTAAGGCTCAGGAAAGCAGGTTGTTGGCTGTAAACCGATACAGCGATGAGAGGTATTATGGGTAATTTATGAATTTTGAATGTTCACAAGAGGTAACAGCTGGATTGAAAACACTGCAGGACATATAATAATAATAATAATAATAATAATAATAATAATAATAATAATAATAATAATAATATATATATATATATATATATATATATATAAATAATAATAATAATAATAATCATAATAATAATCATAATAATAATCATAATAATAATAATAAGCATAATAATGATAATATACAAATATATATAAAGATATATTCCTTCTGCTACACCTCTGCCAGTGTATGTTGTGCTACTGCATGATAAATTCACGCCAGAAAAGACACATGTCCTGTAACAAGCCGTGACCGCAGCAGCATTCATCGCTCAGCTGTGAGCCCAACACACAGTCCTGCACCCTGAGCACACAGAAGAGATCATTATTCTGCAAACCAAGCTCAAAATCCATCGGCGTAACGATGTATTTGTCTCCCCGAAGCCACCCAACACACACACACACACACACGCAGACATATACACACTGGACACACACGCCATGTCAAATGTCTCCGACATCGAGTGTCCGCGGACAGGCCAAAGTACTCAGACAAAGAGAGAGATTAATTATTCAAAGAGAGCTCGCTGCCATCCATTACTTCACATGCATTATGAATCTGGGAGAAATCTACAGCTCCTCCAAAAAAAATAAAATAAAATACTAATCAAAGATAGTAGTATGGTATGGTACTATAGTATAGTAGATATATAGTGCAGGAAAAACTTTTCTAGTCACTACTGTCAAAATCACACTGTTTTTACTCTCACACTGAATAACATGAGTGTTTGTATGAGTTTTATACTTCCGTTATTGTTGGCTCCAAACAATGATGGTGGCCGGTGGTAAATAAACACAGTCGTGTATCCACATATACCGGATATTTCCCACCAACGTGACCTTGACGGAGGTCGTAAGTGATGGCGAAGGCGCAGATGCATGTTGCGTGACCAAACGGTGGATCGCACAAACCGTGGATCGCACAAACCGTGACACACTAACAGATGCATGTATGGGGATAAATATCAAGATCTTCCTAACACAGCAACAGGTGTAAGCGTCATTTTCTGTATTTATATATATATATATATATATGTATGGGTGTTATTTACACACACTTTGCTTTTCCAGACCGAATCAATCTGGTGCCCTAATCCGCCTGTTGGAAGGGTTTGACACTCACCTCCATGGTGGTCAGGTTGCATCGATGGGTTCCAGCGAACCAGCCGTCGGCGGAGCACTGGTCGATGTCAACATCCTGCAGATTAATGTCCACTCGCACCACGCCCCTACAAGACAGGAGGACGTCGTTAGGGGAGAATTAAGGCTGTCAATGCAAAGTGATTTTCAGTTCAGCAAGAATGACGCTATTTCTCATCAGGTTCCGGACTTTTTTTTTCACAGAGACAGAGTGTGTGCAACCCGCGATGATATATAAGCGACTAATACCAAAAAGAAAGCAGAAAATAGTATACAACAAGCCAAAACATCAAACCCCCTTCCATAGATCTACCAGCAGGGTTAATGAGGACCAAAACTACTCCAATCCAAGCTCCGTATCTACTTTCGTTCAAGTGTCGACAAAAATAGAAAACCGGCTGTTTCTATTTCTGCAGTTTATCATTTTATCACCGTCTCTGGTTGTAAGGTACAAAGCATCTGGGACTCAGGGGTGAAAGGTCACGCTGGTGTTCTCCAAACCATGTGAGCACTGATTGATGATCAGTGGCTTTAAGAGATTCTACTGCAGCAAATTTGAATCGGAGTGAGCAGTATCACGTTTGGAAGCTGATAAAATAACCCCATAACGGTTGTCTATCCACACATGGAAACCATGACAACAGAAAAATGTAAAAAGATGATTCAGCATCACTTACAACGGTGTCAAACGGAAAACAACCCATGACGAGGAGACTCCACACAAATAAACTGTCAATGTTATACTGGTTTAGAAATGTGGCGTTGCTACGGTGTTTGGGGGGAAAAACTGCAAATATTCCGAAATATTGAGAGTCTGAGAGAGAAAGAAAGAAAAAGTGTGGACGGACGTGGCTCTGTGGGTGTTGGCTCCATCTCAGCCGGCAGAGGATTTACACTCACTTAGCTGCCTAAGGCTCTATGAAGAGAAGGGTCGGCGTCTGGGATTCTGAAGGTCACTCACTCCGAGTCTTTTCACGGTTAGTTTTTTTTTCGAAGTTACAGCCCATTGGACAAAGCGATAACTAAATATGGTACGAACGAGAAAAAACAGACAAGTGTAGGAAAAAGAAAAATCCATATATACTGTATATATATTTTTTTCTGTTTGGTTGGACAGAGTATTTCAGGCATGGGCAGCTGTCTGTGTGCGACCTCCGCCCACGTTCAGACTCTCCTTCCTGGAAGACTTAAAAAAAATAAAAATAAAATGGAACGCAGCTGGAGGCAATGGGTTCCATAATCAATACCGGCTCAAATAAAAAAAAAACACCAAACTTAGTGGAAAATGAGTTTCCTGGGTTCGAGACGATGTGCGGCAAAGTCACTAATATTCCTATAAAAAAATATTTTAAATACCATCCCTGACCATATTTAATATTAATTTAGCCAACGTTGGCCTTGTTCTGCCTTTTTTTTTTGTAATCATATGAACTTTACAAACGCACACATTCATAAATGCTCTGAATAAAATGCTGATGCGGCGTGTGGTCCAGGTGTGTGTGTGTGTGTGTGAGCTGGTTTCCTACGCCCCGTTCCCGGTGGTTAGGGTGGTGTGTGCAGTACTCGTGTTATTAATAAGTGCTGCCCCGGTCCTGCCTCGGGGCAGAGTGACCTCGCTGCTTGTTTCCGGAGAAATTACCTCCGTTCCAATTCTCCGTGATGTAATAGGGGGGCAGGAAAAAAAAAAAAAAAAAAAACATGCCAGTGTTTGTGGTGAGGATTCATCACAATCTCTATATTTTTCAAGACATTCACATTTGCTTTCCTTTTGCTTTTAGAAGCTGGAGTCTATAGAAAGAGAAGAAGAAGAAAAAAAAGCCTGTCTTTCACCCTCTTTTTATTCCATAATTGCCTCCTTTTTTTTTTCCTTCTTCTTCTTCTTCTGCTTCCAACTCTCCAGGCCATATTCAGCAGCCGAGCCAGAGTGGACATATGGCACATAGAATAGCTGGTGAGCGAGGAAAAAAAACGTGAAAAAAAAAGAAAGAAAAGAGTTGGCGAGTGAATACGGGCTCGGGCACAAAAGCCGGGATGGTCATTTCAGAATGTAAAAAAAAAAAAAAACAGGAGGCACGCTGGAGGCCACAAAGACGGCATGATCACAGAGTGCACCAGAGGAAAACAAAGTGCCCCCTTTTCTCCTTTCATCCACCTTCCTCTGTGGGTCCAGGGTCGCATCCCACCAGCATCTCTCTGACTCGGGCTAATGTTGCGCTGCATCCGGCTAATGGCGCCCATTCCACCAGCCTCCCAGTGCCCTCATTGCTACAATGAAGTCAGTCTGAGCGCTGATGTCAGGTCCATGCGCACTTTTGGTTTGCGCGTCTCTATTCAGACCCACAAAATGCACTCTGAGCAGCAGCCCGTGTGAGTGTAGCCGGCGGGCAGGAATGCCTGCCCCGGTGCCACCCGGGTCAATCGATTCAGTTCTGTCGCCGCGTCATCAGAGGAGGCGGGCGCGTCTGTCACAGAAAAAATTGAAAAGTAAGAATATTTTTTTCAAAAAGCGCAGCAACAATCCTGTCTTGGTTCTGGACTCCTTGAAACTCACGCACAACAAACTTTCTCCTGTAACAGGGTTTACGACGACCACTACTTTCCACAAAGTTCCATTAGGCCCTACATTTTTATATTATTTGGCACTTTATAGTGTTGCATATTTGTATGATATGCTCTTCATTTCAGTTGTAAATGTTCATATTTTGCACATTGGAGGTCTTGGATGGTGGACAGAGGTAGAATTAAAACGACCTAATTCCCTTTACAAATTAATTTACCACCCCAGCCCTCTGAATCCTCTATTCTCTCTATTCCTCACACCAGATTACCGAAGGATAAACCTAGCGTAATGGTATTTCAGGTTCTGTAATCCTTGGAAAGGAAAACGGCCGCAAAAAAAAAACACTGAGCTCCTTCACGTCATTTGCTTCATTATTAGGAATCCACATTAGCCATGAGAGCCCGGTGCGCGCGCGTGTGTGGATTGTGTGTAACCTTGACATTTACCGGCTGAGCGTGTGTGTGTGTGGTATTGATGGATCACCTTACTGAGCAGTGGAGTCCCAGTGACGTCAGCGGTGACAGAAGCCGCACCTGGGGGAGCTTTAACCCCTGGGTGGCTTCGGCTTCAGTGGAAAAAAGAAATCCAAATTCAAACTTTCCTCCCTCCAAAAAAAAAAACAGACTCCACTCGTTTCTTTCCTTCCTCTCTTTCATCTCAGTTTAGCATCATATATTAGCACGCTTAGCCGCAGGAATTATGGGGTTTACTCCCTAATTATGTTCTGGACGGTGTACAACTGAGCAGATGCTGCCAACCCCCCCGCACCCCCCCTCCCCTCCCCCGAGCTGGAGGCATCCCGCTCCCTTAGAGCCCTCGGGCCGTCCCGACTCTAACTGCTCATAGAGAAAAACGGAAAAACCACCAGGATGCCACTTTTTTCATTGGAACCTGAGTGGCCTTTTGAAAAAGAGGCTGGAAAAACACGTGTATTATTTAGAAAAAGCCGCCCTTCTTTTAAATAATTGTGCCTCTATTATCCTTCTGCGGCTGCTGATTGAGTTTCAGCCTGGAAGCAATTAGGATGGGGAATGTTGAAGCGTGTTCACCTGAGAAATGCTGAAGACTCTCACAGGCTGTGCCCTTTTTCTCTTGTGTGTGTCTCCACTTTGTGCGATGGCTCAAAAAAGTTGTTTTTTGGGGGGCTGTGTGTGCCTTTCGCGAGTTGGTGTCTGACGCTAAGAGGGAGCCGCCAATTAGGACGGTACAGTATGGGCCTGAAGAATGTCCAACAATGGAACTCACACACACACACACACACACACTGCCTGTCCTCTGTGTGCGGTCTCGCCTGTGCGCCGAAGAGACAGACGTGGAGAGAAGAGATGAAGTGTGAGAGGTGCGATTTCTTACACCTTCACAGATACAACAGGTCGATCTGTCACACGCACACACACACACACATGTCCCCACACTCCTGCACTAACGAGAGGCAGGGGTTGTTCAGCACCTGCATCTTCACCCAGCAAGGAAGAAGCCCACTCTGCGTTCCGCCTGTACCACGCGTGAGCCCCCCAAAAAATCACAGCAAGTCACTTGGCTTCTTCCTGCAGCGTCGCGCCAGGACAGGAAGTGGCCGAAGCTTTAAAGGGACTGGAGTCAAAATGGGCCGTGCGAGGTTGTTGTTCTACATCGGTCATTATTAATTCATCGCTGTATTGATTGTGTATTCGTCAGGAAGGGAAACGGAAGAGAGATTATGTCTGAAGCCTTTCCTCTCCTCCTCCTTCTTATCTGAGCTGGGGGAGTCTTACCGAGAAAAAAAGGACGAGCGAATCCCATCATTCATGTGACCTCAAATATTTCAAATGAACCCCGTGACGACACAGCGTATTCCGGTATATTTCCTGCTATACCATATAGATGACATGCTGCATCCCTCAAGACTATTATTGATGAAACTGAAGTGCAGACTTTACCATATCAGTCACTTTTTGGGCCACATTCCATAAGCTACGCCATTATTTACCATAAGGCGTCTGTAATTGATGTCGCGGTGTGTGTGTGTGTGGGGGGGGGGGCGGGGGTTCTTTTAGAGCCTCCGAATAGAGCCGCTCTCCGAGGACACGGGACAACAGCGCGCCACGTTCGATCTTCGCTGTGAGGCCTTGCGGTGGAACGAGGGGCTAGGGTTAGGGTTAGGGTTAGGGTGCCGGTTTGGCCCCAGGTGGGAAAAAAAATCTGCGACTGGTCAACCAAATCACAAATGTGTGGAACGCACGTGAACATCCATCAGTTGAGTCTCTGAGCCAATCAGGCTGCTCCGCTGTGAGTCTGCGAACGCTCGGCATCACTGCAGGTATTGGACTCATTTGAAATGCCTGCTTGTGTGTATCAATTAAAGATTCACTGAAGGAGGTACACAGGCACAACCGGAGATCTGGATTAAATATTCACTGGGGAAGATGTTGGACAGGATTCTATGCGGCTTTTAACACTTGACTGTTAAAGGCGACGCGTTACACCAGCAGGGGTGGCTTTAGGACACGGGTCGCACAAAACACCCAAACATCGCGCACGTCCCAGCGGTTTCTTCACCCACCGCTCAGTTTCGACTCTTTTTTTTTTTAAACGGTCCGTCTCTCGTGGCAGCCCAGTTCTGCCTGATTGCTGGTTTTTCAGAAGGAAGCCACCCGCGACATTTCATTTCAGCGTTTCACTGCAAAATGAATTAGGGGGCCTGTCGCCAGAGGTTTCCACCACCGCCACGCCAAAGTAACATCCAGGGTTATTTTTAGCATCCCGCCTCCTCCTCAGACCGGGAGGAGGGAGGAAAACCCCCCTCCTGTAAGAGGAGGAGGAGGTCGGTGGGAGGGTGTGCGCTGGCCAATATCACCTCACTGTGTGTGTGTGTGTGTGTGTATGAGGATTTGGGTTCAAACTGGACTCACCTTTCACCGGATGCCTATATCCCACACATCAGTGGTTTTTAAACACCAGCATTTGCACCATGCATCTAATTCAGGTAATGCGGTTGACTGGCCAATCCCAGCGCAGATGTGTGTGCCTACCTGAATTCTGTTGCCAGGTTTTGCTTCAGGCCATAGAAAGCAGCCGATAAGGTCAAAAGCCAGCGAGGAACAAAACTCCCATGTTCACACTCCAGGTAGGGCGCAGACCATCTGACGTGCGCCTTATGGGGGATGAAACTCTCTCCTCTCTTGTCTGACTTGAAGTCTTGGCTCAGGACCCTCTTATGGAAGTCGGGCTGCTTCCGGTCTTTGACCTCGTGGTACCACTCGGTGTCGGCGGTGCGGTTGTGCAGGTGTCGGTGGGCCGCGCCGGACAGGTCCTGCAGGAGGATCTCTCCGCCGGCCCTGGTGGCCTGGAGGAGCACCGGGGGCCCGGAGTGGGCCGAATCCGAGCTGAACGCCAACACGGCCCGGTGGATCTTGGCGTCCCCCTCCAGGAGGCTCCGGACCAGGGCATGGTACCAGTCGATGTCCCTGCGCAGACTTTGCTCTCTGGACCTGTTGGCTTGCAGGATCATGCTGAGGAAGTTGGAGGCGTGCAGCACCGCGTCCAGCGCGCCGCTGGTGGAGCGATGCGGGCTCGCGTGCGACCTCCCGCGCAGGGACGCGAGCTCGTACCTGCGCGAGCAGTTGGCGTGTTTCAGGGTGGTCGCGTCCCCCGTGTGCAGGAAAGCCGCGACCACGCGGGGCAGGGTCTCCTCGATGTTCTGCGCCAGCTCCGCGGGAGGATGCTGAGGCGCGCGGGGATGCGCCAGCTGCGTGCGCCGGTGCGTCGCGATGTCTCCCCCGCGCACGGACCATCCCGAGTCCTGATGCTTTGATCCGATCACAAATCCCACATGCAGCAGCAGCGACAGCCGGAACACAGCCATCTCCCCCCCCCTCCCGCTGCACGAAGCGCCCACGGATGGCTTCGGGGGAGAATCACGGTGTCGTCGCGCCGCTGTGCTATAGGTGTAATACTAATAAATATATATATATAACAAGATATATATATATATATATATATAATAAAAATCTGCCCAATCGCTCCGCTACACCATCGCTTCACCACTTGTGGGATTATCTCGCGGATGAGGAGAAAGAATGATGGAGAAAATGGAGAGGAACTCCCTCCTGTCCTCGTCAAATCCTTTCCTCTTCCTCACTGATGCCTCATGCAGCTTGTTGATGTTGAGGCTTCTCTCTCTCTCTCTCTCTCTCTCTCTCTCTCTCTCTGCTGTGTCCCGATGTCCTCCTCCTTCCGTGCCTACTCCTCAGACTGAGTCAAGGAGACAGGGAGGGGTGATTGTGTGTTTTTCATATCTTTTATTTCAGGAGTCTCAGGAGCTTCTCACTCGGGTGACAAACGCACTCCGCCCTCTTCCGACCACAGTAAGCATTAAAAAGGTCTGGGAGAGCCAAGAGGAGACACATCTGGAGCCACGCGACTCTATATGACACTATATAAAATATATTACTCTGTATTTCTTTATAAGACTCGATAGAAACATCCATATCGGAGTCTTCTTTCACTGAGGGAGCTGTCCAGTGCTGAAACTGATAACATCATCCTCAGCTGATTGATCTAATTAAACTCTTAATTTAGATCAATCCATCCCAGTGTCGATTAGGTTTTCAAGAGTTTTCTCAATCAATAATCTGATTACATTTTTAAGAAATTCGATTTTTTGATGTTTTCATTTTATAGTGCATGGTGGTGAAAAAGACTGGGATTAAGCACCCAATTATTTTTATGTTTGTTAAATGTAGATCACTAAAGAAAATAAAGGCTTTTATGACAATATGACAAGTGTGTGGGGGCTGGCTCATACACTATATGGTCAATATGAATTTTGTATGGGCTGTTCCCCGGAAGACAAGGCTCTGAGGTTCATCTCTCTCCGGGGCGTTGGGTCCTGTCACGTCACGCTGTGTGGCCTGGAGGCATCTCGTCCTGGAAGCAGGGTGAGGGAAGACAGGCGTGACCAAGGGTGACAGAGCCCAGAGCCGACCTGCGCCACTCCGAGAACTACAGGAATTCTTGACTAAACTACAAATATGCATCTGCATCTGAGGGACGTAAAGCAAACGACCTGAGACAAGAAAAAAATAATGATCAGTGTCACTCAGCAAAATGAATGTAAATTAAATATGTGTTAAATCCTGAATAATCAGCCAAGGTGACGATGATGAAGAGGATGAAGAAGAAGGTGGACATAGCACCTCCATTCGAGGTGTGAACCATCTGCGTGATGGACAGTGGGTTGTTAACAATAATTTGCTGCCAGATGGAGATTATGTGGAGTGTAATCAGGAGCAAAATCTTGAAATTGAGAAATATTGGTGTAGCCTAATTTAAAAATATTGACAAATTCAGGCCCGGTATCGTGCACATGTGGTTGGGACCAGATTCTGGAAAAAATATATAAAGTATTAAAATGAACGACAGACTTGGGCTAAAGGTTGATTTAAATCAATATTTTTAATATTAAACATAAAATCATTCTGCCTACATCCCTAAAATCATATAAGCCCTTCAAAATGAAGTTCTGCCAAAGCCAAATACTCCCCTATAGTCAGAGTGAATGGGTAGCGTCTGTGAACGCAGCCTTGGACCAGCATGTGACCTCATCAGCACCAGGCTATAATGCACCTGGGAGCTTTTGTTTGGCCCCCTGTTTCTCCACACCTGAGCTGGTTCGCTTGCCCATCGTTATCTTTGGATATTCAGTTTGTTCAAAGCGAGTGAGGTGAGTTATTTTAAGTCGCTACCTTGGCTGTTGTTTGTTTTCTGATCCTTGAGTTGAGCGTTGAGTTCTGGTCAATATGTGAGGCTAAGCACCCCTGGTCAGTTCTTGTGTAGTTTGTACACTTTGCACACAGCCCCTCGTCTGCCATTGTCCACATTGCGGTTTTGCGTGATTAAGGCCCCTGTGGCTGGTGAGGGTCCTTGCCGCTCAAGGTCATTGTCCTGCCTGTCTCTGAGGGGAAAAATGAAGCCGCTGCCAAGTGCCGCTGGGAGGATAAAAGGAATTATTAAAAAAATAAAAAATAAAAGACAGGAGCCCCAGTGATCTGAGCTTTTCAAAAATGCCCTGACAGGAGCTTTGTGGGGAGGCTTGTGAATCCACAGCACATGGTCAGACACGAAGGACAGGTGGAGAGACTACGTCCTTCAAAAAAAGACACTGTGGAGTCTGGATGGAGCACTTGATGTTGCTGTTTTAGCAAATATAAATAATAACAGTCGTGTTGCATAATGTGCTTGTTTCCTGTGTTGGGGATTAAAAGGCACAGCCAATGTTACATGTTGTTATCCAATTTCCAAGTACTTTACAATAAAAGCTCCTGGAATCAGGATTTGCAGTAAAACATTATAGCTCAGCAGAGAAGAGGGTTAACGTCTGGTCACTTCCTGGGATATTGGAGGACTTCAGCAGTAACAGCCCATCCTTCCAACACGAGGAATTTTGATCCTGGATCTATTTGAAGTGAGAGCCCGGGTCGTGGGTCCCTTTTACACCTCTGCTGGTTAACCCCTGTCAGTCACCTGTCGGTCTGGGCCCCTTCGAGTCCTGGGAGACGACGCTCCTATCTAATTTCGCACATATCCATCTCGGGGTCATTGATTTTTTTTTTTTTTCACCGTTCACTTAGAGAAATGGATTCTCTTTGTTTCACCACCAGAGAGGAGAGCACCCCGGCAGACCATGGTCACCAGCCGCCTGATGAAGGCATCAGTTAAATGTGTAAATGGGTTTCAGAAGCCCCTCAGTTATTTTTCTTCTCCTTCAATGGAATCATTATTCTCTTTTGTGTGTTTATCAAGGGCTACCAGCAGTAGGTGCAGATGGGATTTTTATTATTTTTTTTATCATTATAGATTTATAGAAAAGGAGGATATTTAATAGGTCGAAAATGACATGGACATTTTTTTTTGTTATAACTGGAGGCTTTTTGCATAACTAGAGTTTAAGATGCTTAAGATGCATTATTTTATGGATTATTATAAATCCAGCATTCCATTTTCTTCTCTAACCCTGACAAAGTCTGATACGTTGTATTTCACCAACCCAAACTTGGTGATTTAATTGGTGTCTCCAGGCTCCTTGATGGAGAGAACCCAATCGCAAGTGCTGCTGCCAACATTTTAACTGGGGTCCTCGCAGTGATTTGGTTGTTATACTTAGACTCCAGAACCAGTTCTTGGTGCCAACATTCTCAACATTTCTAAATGAGACCACTTCTTGTGCCAAGATGGACAATTTAGGATTGTGTGTTCCCCTTGAGTGTACCCCTTATCAGGATGGAAAAGCCTCGAGGGGGGGGGGGGGGTGGCCAATTATTGTAAAATGAAATAATAAATAGAGTTTTCGAATGCAGTAAAATGTATTTGTTTGGAGTGGAGGATTTTGATGAAATCAAAAAAACTATTCTGTATATTTATTTTTTGTGGATTTATCATTTCACCACCAGCACTTAATCCTGTGGAGAAGTGGCAGCCGAGCCGGAAGGAAAAGCTTTGGATTTACCAGTGGATTTTATGTTCCGACCCTCACCAGAGGTCGTGAGCTCTGGGCCGCGATGGACAGAACGAGATGGGGGACGGAAACCAGTTCCCTCTGTTACGGGCGTCTGAGATGAGGTGTCGGCCCGGAACCAGGTGAGGTGGGAGTGGGGTCCACCAAATCTGTGAGGAGACCCTGAGCTGCGGGGGACTAATACATTTCCATTGGGTGAACCCAAACCAATGACGTTTGACTTTCACGTTTCTTCCATTTAAGACCCTGAAAAGGTCTTAAATGAAAGCCTCAACAGACGGAGAAGGACGGAACAAATATCAGGTTCCACATTAAAGAGGTGGGAACACAGGCTGGTACCTGCAATTATCCCTGCTCGCACGCGCCCACACACACACACACACACAGGCCTCCCACCCATTCTTTGCATTCACCTGCCAATAATTAATAAGGCCAATGCAGAGGCAGAGCTGGTACTGAGAGCTCCACGCTGCATGTGACCATGCACTATGAAATGTATTCATGCATATTTGTCACGTTGTTTCATGATATTCAAAGAGGTTTGCCCCATTTGACTTATTACAGTTCATTCCGGTGCTGCGGTTTTCCATGTTGTTGATCATCTGGTAATCCCTCCGTTTGAGAGGATGAGGTCTGGTTGACGTCCCCAAGTGGTTTCCAACTAGGTGGTACGCGCATGAAGTGGTTGGGGTGGGAGAAAGGGAGGGGTCTCCTCCACCTGTGCTTCCAAAATCAAATGACATTGTGACTAATGCAGGATATTCATGGGCACACCAGTAAAGGTGAAAAATGTCCACACAGAGAGACCGAGATCCAGATCGGAGGGGCATGCCAGCAAAGTGCTTTGTCAAATCCGGCCCTGACTCTCCCATCTATTTTCACAACTGCAGTCATAAGCAATCCTGGAGATCTATGAAACTGATCTGCCTCCTCCTCCCCTCGCAGCTGCTGAGGCAGCACCTGTTTTTTTGTTTTTTTGTTTTTTTTTTAATGAGTCGCCTGACAGCCGCCGAGGCACGATGCATTCCTGGACTCTCCTGTTCTGTACGCGGTGACGAATTATCCTCTGGGCCCACTGCGCCGCTGTGTAGGATGTGCGCGCTGGCAGAGGGCGGGCAACAAAGCTGTGCTCCATGTATGGACGTCAGCATCTTTGTCCCCACTTGTTTTTTTTTTTTAATTATCATTATAATGCCAATTTACATAGGTTTTATGGACCGCATCCCCAAATGGTCATACGATTTGTTATTTAAAGACAGATTTTTTGGGGGGGGGGGCTCGTTATATATCTTGTATCCATCTCATTAGAAAATATACAATAAGATGTCGTGTATATTCCAAAACCCTTATGTAAATATAAGATTCCGGTTCGTTTCCATTTTCTTCTCTCTCATGCATAGAGGTAACCACAGAGAGCAGTTTTTGGTTTCAGCTTTTTCCGGGGTCACCGTGTCCTTCGTTGTTGGCTTAAAAAAAACAAAAAAAAAAACGGGTTGAAATTTCAGCCACTTTCTCTTCAACATGTACGTTTAGCTGTGACAATTTTTATTTTTATTTGTTTTCCTTTAGAAAACAGTGACATTTAAATCATGTCGGTGGCCTTGGAGCCCAAATTCAAATTCTGCTATTAATAGTGACATTTAGAGGATTTTTTATTTATTTTTATTTTTTGTCCGAGCTGGCTGCACGTTAAAAATAAAGATGTTAAAGAGTGGCGTCCATCCTCTCGTCTCACTTACAGCCAAATTGGGGAAAACAAAAAAAAGCATTCCCTGAAATGTCAAACTACCAATTTCCAACTGCTTTTCTCCAGAGAGCAAAATGGAGGGAATTAACTTTATTATTTTGAAAAGGTGATTTGAAAGGTTTCCCTCATGGAAATAAATAAATCTACCTTTAATGAGTCAGTGGACAGCGACTGGAGGACTGAAAAAAACCTGGAAATGAGTGCGAAGGGAGATCAATTCAATCCTCGGTTTTGAATGAGGATTAGCAGGTTTTATAGAATTCACACATTCCAATCAATATGTATTCTATGTGTTCGTATATGGAAAAAGAACAGGGTGAAAATGAAGAGCCTCCGAGGAGATGAAGTGAAACTGTACACCGTCCAGAGTTCCAGGCAATAATGAAGTCCAAGAAGATAATTATCTCCATGACCGGAGATATTTGATCTTCCCCGACTTGGCCGGGAATCCATTTCCCCTTTGTGTCAGGTACATAGAGGGTTAGCGAAAGGCTGGCACCAGTGTTCCCACATCCCCATCTAGTGGGCCAGGACCTGGGATAATGAGGTCAATAAATCTGGAATAATCAATTAATGTTAAAGTGAGCTTGAAAACACTTTTGTCCGACGTGTGTGACGGTGTTACGAAAGTTTCGATTTTATTTTTTTCTGTGCGTTACAGATACAATGGACCCATCCCCCATACGGAATTTTCTACATCACCTTCATGAAGGAGTCCCGTATCATGCCCTCCACCTCTCCCGCCAGCACCTTGTACTCGGCCTGACACGCGGCGTGTGCCGTCCTGCCTCTGCTGTCCCTCAGGCCTTCCATCATGTCTCTGTGCATGCCTGGGCCGGACGCCCTCGCTCCGAGCGCCTCCAGCTGCTCCAGGGGGTCCTGCGGGACGCTTTGGACTCGCAGGGCTTCGAACACAGCGGGGGCGAATTTCCCGTAGTGAGCGGTGGAGCAGAGCACCAGGGGGCACGAGCCGTCCTGCAACCCGTCTGCCACCACTTTGGCCACGGCGGTGTGCGTGTCCACCACGTAGCCCGTTTGCCTGTGAACCCTGCGGATGGCGTCCAAGCACTCGCCCTCGGAGCACCAGCCGGCCATCACTTCCCGCTGCATCCTGCCAAGCAGAGGCTCAGGAAGCCGAAAGTGCTGCCGCTCGTCCAGGCGCGCGAAGAGGTCCCCGACGAGACCGGCGTCTCCGTCCGAGACGTGGTGGATGAAGCGCTCCAGGTTGGAGGACTTCAGGATGTCTATGGCCGGCGAGTGGGACGGCGTCAACGGGCGTCCCCGGAGGTCGTACTCGCCCGTGGTGATGAAGTCGGTGACCACGCGGTTGTGGTTGGAGGCGCAGATGATTTTCCTTATCGGGACGCCCATGTGCTTGGCGTAGACGGCTGACATGGCGTTGCCAAAGTTGCCGGTGGGGACGCAAACGTCAACGGGCTGCCCGAAGGTGATGACGGCGTCTCGGCACAGGTCCAGATAGGCTGAGGCGTGATACACCAGCTGCAAGAGGAGGAAAGGTAAAAAAAAAACAATTATAATAATAAAATTTGAATTTCAGGTTATTCATTAATGGGAGGAGTCGTCACTGATGCTATTGTTGACAGGTGCGCTCACCTGGGGCAGCAGCCGAGCCCAGTTGATGGAGTTGGCCGTGCTGAGGACGGCGCCGTACTCCACGGCGAGGTGTCCCGCAAGCCCCGCCTCCCCCAACATCCTCTTGATGCTCCTCTGACAGAAGTCAAAGTCCGACAGGACGCCGAGGGCCCGGGAGTTCCCCTCGCGGAAGCTCAGCATCTGCAGCTTCTGGATCTCACTCACGCCCCCCTCGGGGAAGAACACCAGCACGCCGGTGTTGCGTGTCTCCGGGCCGCCGAGGCGGCTGAAGCCGCTGAGCACGGCGCTCCCCGTGTCCCCGGAGGTGGCCGCCAGCACCAGGTAGTTGCACATGGCAGGGAGGCAGTGGGCGAAGAGGCGGGGCATCAGCTGCAGGGCCAGGTCCTTGAAGGAGGCGGTGGGGCCGTGGAACAGCTCCTGCACGTACTGGTTGTGGATGAGATGTTTCACAGGTGCCACCGCCTCACTGGAGAAGTTGGACCCGTAGGACTTGAACACCATCTCTCTGAGGTCCAGGGCGCAGACCTCCAACGGGTGGATGCACTTTTCCAGTAAGACCAAAGCTCTCTCCGGATAGGACATGTCCACCAATCTCAGCCATTCACGGGCATCCAGCTTTGGGACGCCCTTTTTGGGGACATAGAGACCCCCGTCTGAGGCCAGCCCCTCCACGACCACGTCGCTGAAGTACGTCTTCTGATTGGACGATCCGGCGCCGTCACACCTGGTGGACACGTACGTCTCGGCGTCATGGGTTTGATATCTGTCCACCGCCTCCAGCACCTTCTCAGCGACGTCCTCCGCCGTGTCTCCTCTTCCGCACACCACCCGCACATCCAGCCACTTCTCATAAAACTGCTTCCTGTACTGCAGAATGTCCCACATGGAGACGCCCGCCTCCTGACCCACAATCCTGTTCACCTTCATCACGCTGAGCCTCTGCATGATGTCCTCCATGTCCACGTCCAGGTAGAAGACCAGCCCGGACTCCCTGACGTGCTGCATGGCCTCGGCGTGCAGCGGGTTGGAGCCCGTCAGCGAGACGACGCAACCGGAGGCCGAGAGGTCACGCAGAGCCCGACCTTCCTCCTCCAGGAAACGCTCCCCGCCGACCGACGCTAGCTTGGCGGCCACGGGCATCCTCCACGTCGTCTCCAGGACGTCGTCGTCCACGTCAATGGCGGGCAGGCCCAGTCTGTGGGCCACCATCCTGCCCACGGTGGTCTTCCCTGCTCCGGGGGGGCCCATGAGCAGGATATTTTTGCCCCCTACAGGAGAGGCCCTGGTGCAGATCCATGACCTGGAGGTCAGGTGGAACCTGGCAGCTTTAAATACAAGCTGACACAGAGTCGGTGACGTCATGGAGGAATCCAACGATCGAGCCTCGATTCTGTGAGCAGATTATACACAAAAAATAAGATTATACACAATATTTGTGTTATTGAAACAGTGGTTGCAGGAACTTTGCACGTGTTTTGCCGGCAGGATCAGATTATCAGGTTAAATGACGTAATACCTGAATAAATCACATATATAGCAACTTGAAAACTATATTATAAATGTTTTAGAACAAGTAACATTCACAGAAAAGTTTAATTTAGATGATAAATCGTTTCTCTGAAGCACAGACCTTACAGTGTGTGCTCACTCCGCTCCGTTACTGTAAACAACTACGGTCTCTGTGATAGGACAAAACTCACACATACGCTTAAATATGTCACAGTATGAAAGGAACGAAAAAAGTAATACAATTAGAATAGGTTTTATTCGGGTTCATTGTGCATCACATATATCAGTTGTGATTTTGTTTTATCTGACTCCAAATATCATTTACTATCGCGAAACTTGCCAACTATGGTGCATTCAGGTACACCTCAGTGCATCGTAATTTAGAACTCTTTACTTATTTTCCAAACGAAGTAGAATACAATACCAGTGAGGATAAAAACAATAAATTACCATATTGTATCAAATAGGTGGATTGTGAAATTCGGCACAAAACATAGTCACGTCAAGTTTTTTATAAGTTTTAGTTTTGAAACACGGAGCGGATATGAGCTGATTTTGATCAGCTGGAAAGCGGAAGTTTTACTTGTATCTCCTGCACGAAAATGATTATTTCTCAGTGACAAAGCATGATGTCGGAGTAAAATATGTATTTTTAAATTATACTATATCTTGCTGTGGTGGATGAGGACTTCCTGCTTGCTGCGCAGCTGCAGAAAGCCAGAAATGGTTTCAAATTACGCGGTCGTCTAGTAAAACTTACGAGATTCATCCATAACGAGGACCTCTATATTTTCACAATAAAGTCACGTGACGTGTTTAATTCGAAGTTTTATTTTGGAGATACGTGACGGAAATGAGCTGTTTTGATCAGCTCAGAGACGGAAGTTTTACCTTGAATCTCGGCACGAAAAATACAATTTCCAAGTGAAAAATGATGATGTAACAATAAAATGTGTATTTTAAAATTACACCGTCTCCTGCCGTGTTGGGTGAGTACTTCCTACTCGCCACGAAGTTGCAGGAACGGTTTAAAATAACGCGGACGTTTAGTAAAACCTACGAGATTTAATCAGCACAAGTACGTTGAAATTTTCAGAGTAAAGTCACGTAAAAAAAAGAAGTGAAGTTTGGTTTGAAATACGTAGCAGAAATTAGCTGTGTTGTGATTAGCTCGAAAGCGGATGTGTTACCGAACCTCTTCCGCAATAACATGTTTATTGTCGTCAAAGTTACGAGATTTAACCCATCTGTTCTGCCATTATTTTGACGAAATGTTACCAAAAAGCTAGGTGGGCTTTAAGCACTTTTGCTTTTTTAAACTTTGGTAAAGGTTCTTACAACAATTACTTTTATTAGAAATGAATGTATCGACATTGCTCTTGTAGGTCTGACTTTTTATCTGTGTGGTTTGAATGCACTCATTGTAGGTCGCCTTGGGCAAAAGCGTCAGCCAAACGAAATGTAATCTCATCAACTCAGATTTAATAATGTACAAGTGTACGGGAACGCGACACTGGCTTGCTCTGTTGCCAAGCAACTGGCCGGCAGCGTGTACACAAACATTCCTCCGTGAGACATGAGTCTGTTCATTCGCTTTGAAGTTTGCGAATTCAAAGACAGAATCCTGAGAAAGGAGCAGATGACGTAATCTGGCATCTGGCCTAACAGAGGAATTAATTGAATCAACGGCAAACTTTAGATTACTGTTGTTTTTCTTTCAGTGGAATCCATGAGCGTCAACATGTCTGAGGGGAGTCCTCCACCGGAGACCCTCTACAACCTCCTGCAAGATGAAGACGATGATTCCGAAAAACCACAAAGGTACATTATATATTATCCGTAAAGGTCAAAATAATCTACTTTGTGAAATTAATTATAGAAACGAGATGGCTCATTAATCATAATCATAAATCATTAAATAATTGTGTAATCAATGATTT
>JAFBJU010000156.1:576010-648774 GCA_016785305.1 Colistium nudipinnis
CAGAATTGACAGTCTTGCTTGTTCCTGCCCCTTAAATGTGAAACTCACATTCTTTTCAATAAACAAAAAATAAAGAAATATTTGTTATGAACTTATCACTTGTTATTTGTAATGAAAATAAATCTGTACCACTGCTTTAGGCTCAGGATTAGATTTTACTATAAACTACATTGATCTAATCCATCTATGGTGCAAGATATTGCAATTACAAATGTAAGGAGACATCATCTTTATTTTTACTTTGTCATTTAATATATTTACATTTGACGTGCTTTTATTTCTCCTCTGTGGCCTGTGTGAAGGTACATGTCCAAGTACAGGCCGATGGTTATTCAGGAGACTCGGGAAACCAAGCGACCGATGAAAACGATGGGACCTGCAAGGGTGGAGGTTCCGGTCCCAGACAAATTCCTCAAGAAGCATTCAAAAGAGCCCGTACTGCCAGAAGGTGAGGACTTCTTAAGACAATCTGACCAAATAAGGACTGTGTGTGTTTTTTTTTTGTTTTTTTTATTAGATATTTATGTCATCTCAGATTCTCAGAACTCGGTGGTTTGTCGGGAGTGCACCGAGAGGAAAGCGCCGGTCCCTGCCAGGACAGACATCCCACTCATGGGCCTGACCAAAACAGACTTTATTAAACCTGCTGCGTTGGTCACAAAGAAGCCAGAGCACATCTGTGTGGACACCTGCAAGGGACACAAGCAACACCTGGAGAACTCAGGGCTGGTGCCCAAGTACACCAAGAAAAAGGTGTCCACACCACTTGGATAACGTTATTCACCACATGCACAACATTATAATTCCCTGCCTTTATCCATGTTTTTTATTATTGGATTTCTTTTTGTATTTCTGTCTGCAGGGCTACGGAGAAGTACCCGAGTACCTTCTGCGGTGCAAAGAAATAAAGCAGAGGGCTCAGGAGGAGTATGAAAACTACGTGAAAGAGCAGCAGGAGCACGAAGCCATGACGACGCTGTCTGTCGACGAGCGGAAGGCCGTCCTGGAGGTAATGGAACGCACCTCCGTCCCTGGAACATCTGGAACACCTGCAGAGCACGGGGAATTAATCAGAGAATTGCATGTTGCATATCTTTAAAGTGTATGAGAAAAGACTGAATGACTCTCAGTCAGTCAGGGTAGAATTTTAGGGTGTATTTTTTTAAGGGTCTTAAAATGTACATTATATATACAGTTAAGGCCTTGAATCCTGATTGATGCATTTTTAGAATGAATTGACACTGATTGATGGGTTTTCCTCTCTTGCTCCTCCATCCAGGGCCTGAAGAACAACTGGGACGAGCTGCACCACGAGTACCAGGGTCTCTCCCTCGTCACGGACACGCTGTCGAAGAAGGCCCGCAAGGAGCGGCTGGAAGCGTCGCTGAAGCAGCTGGAGGACGACATCGACGTCTTTGAGAGGTTCAAGGTCATCTATGTCCCCAATCACTAGGGCCCAGGTGTCCAGAGGTAATCTGGTTGATTTTTTAAATTAGTGGATTGGATCAAAAAAACAAAAAAACAAGCTTCAGATGTCAGATTCACGTCCTGAAGGAGCATTCAAACTTTTGTTGTGCTCAAAAATCAAGAAAAAAACGTTTTATCTTCCAACTACTGGACATTTGAAATTTAGATTTTAAATGTGGTCCAAATATGCACAGCGTATTTGACTAATGTCTATTTGTATTTAATAGGTGAGGGTCAGATCTGATCAATGGGTGTTGAATTGTATTTTCAGTATCTTCAAATAAATGAACTTTTAATTTCCCCCACTCTGACTGTTCTACCGGCCTTAAGTGTCATATTTGGTCTCATTTGAACAGTTATGTAACAATAAAAAATGATTGGTCTTAATCAGGTTATTTTTCTCCTGCTTAAGTTTTGTCACATTCATTTGAGGAAACTATAAATAATGTACATTTTCAAAATTGACCCACTTTCAAAAGTATTAAAAAAAAAAAAAAAAAAAAAGGAAATGTGGACATTAATATTCACAAGCAAATTATTATTCATTCTTATTATCACAGGCTCAAAATAGAATTGAGCCCGTGTAAAAATCGGTTTTATTCAGTCTGAGTAAATTCACAGCAAAAGAAAGCACAGAAACCGAAGCAAATGTTTGTCATTGATTGGTTTCATTTGGCCTCATTGGCTTGTGATGTAGCCACATGCCAGAATCACATGAGGCTGATTATCCCTGTAACTCTCCAGCACTCACACAACAACGCTGTCCTTTTTTTTTTTCCACGCAAATGAGTCAAGTGTGATCCAGCGGGCCATGTGCTCGTTCGGGACTTCTCTGGACATCCTGTAACATTCTGTTTTTCAAGTTTTTTTTTCCCACTGTTGTGTTTGGTCGCTGGGAAGAAGGCAGCAAAACGGTAAGTAAGGATTTGGCGCTAAGATGCAAGTTATGTTGCGTGGCCTTTCTTTTGTTCACTTACGTAGATTTTAAAATCTGAGAATACAATGTATTACTTTTAGATAAAAGCCCAAACGAAACCTGATGTCATTTCTTGTTCTGGGAAAATTCCTCTTGCTGTACCATACTTTTTTTTTCTGTATTCTACTGAAGGTCAAGACATCTCCTTTACACGTGTGACGTCAGCTGCAAGGATGGAAAGAGGAATTGTGGTACGGGCAACACACAGACCAACGCAACTCAAATACACCTAGTAATATACGTCTTTAACAGAATGTCTATATTTATAATTAAACAGTATGTTCAGGTATCACAGACAGGATAACATGTTTGATTTCACTATTTCTCATAATAATGATGAAAGTAATACTTACTAGTCATACTGTACCTTTATTTAAACTTGTTTTGAGCTAAAACACTAAATGGGTCTTGAATGCGCCATATTTTAGTTTTCATGTTTCTAGGTTCATTTATTAGATTTACGCACCAAAAAATACCAGTAGTAGCCATGACTATTTTTCTCATAGGCCTTAAAAAAAATCTATTAATCTTGTTTTTTTTAATACTGTCAAATATCACCCGACTTGTGTAGTTGTAATATAACCAGCCTGTTGTGTGTCCTAGATAAAAGACGAGTGGCCAGGCTACAGCCTGGACCTGTTCACCTACCCAGAGCATTACCACGAAGACATCGAGAGCGTCTACATCCCACACGGGGTCATCATGGACAGGTGAACGCACACACACGCACACGCACACACACGTGCGCAGAGCTTTTGTCTGGGTCCTGATGGAATGCGTCCTGCAGGATCGAGCGTCTGGCCAGTTACATCAAGGACGACTTTGCGGACGACAACATCATGGCGCTGTGCGTCCTGAAGGGAGGATACAAGTTCTGCTCCGATCTGGTGGAGTTCATCAAAGTCCTCGGCCGCAACTCCAACAAGTACCTGGAGACCCGGGTGGAGTTTATCCGTCTGAAGAGCTACCTGGTGGGTGTAACATTCCTTTCCCACTTTCCTACTGCAGGATATCTGTACAGTTGGTAATAAGTCAAAAGTCCCTACGTCCCCAAACAATTTCACAGCAACTTTTTCGTTTTTGATGAAATATGAAACCGGAGTGACCGCATCAGCAACATTTATTTTAGCTGCACCCTGGTGTCCCAAGCAAAACATCAATTTCTACGTTGAAATGAGCTGTTTTGTTTTTTTATTCATTGGGTGGTGACACGATGACTTATTCTTTCATTAATCCCATTTAGCAATAATACATTTTATAGACATCAATGAATCCATTTGGAACATTTATTGTGTTCAGCACCTTAGGTGTGAGGTTTAATTGTATCTTCTATTTTTTTTTACTGTGATTAAATTGAATAAGTATTTTAAAAAAAGTCATTTTAGAATTCAAAGCTTTGGCTCCGACAGAGAATTTGTGACCACATTTTTTTATTTATTTTTTGGTCAAAACAAATGAAATGTTATTCAATAACCCGAATCTCCACATTTATGCATTTTTTATTTTTATTTTTCCACATCACACATTCATCACACATCCTCTCGTGCAACTCAGGGATGTTTCTAGCTCCGCCACTAGGTGGCGCTGCTGTTTCTGCTGAGTGAGGAGACGGCTCACTTCCGGGGTGATGGAGCCACTGCAGCAGAGCTCAGGTCATGAAAGCACCAGGCTGCAGATTTTTTGCTTTTCACCCCTGCCAAAAAAAACTTTATTACATCACCTGCCTGTCTATGATATAGTAATATTTACAGTAATATATATTCCATTTTTTTCCACCACCCTCGCTTGTTAGACAGTTGTGTATTTTGGCACGGAGCACATCCAAAAGGATCTGATTTATATTCCTCTGCATGCGGTCACATTCCTGCTCTTGTTACACTGCACCGGGAAAGGATTTTTTTTTTTTTTTTTTTTTTTTTAGCTTTTGGCCCTGACGTGGGTTTAAGTAGCGACAAGAACAATCTAAATTTCATTATCCATGGTGTTGGATCTCGTGTTGTTTGTCTTTTGAGAAAAGAGAGGTAATTTAGTTATATTATATCAACAATAACTGAATAAAGTTAAATTTGATGCAGCTTTATTGCGTTTAGTGGCAACCGTGTGCAGCAGCACCTCGATCGACAGATAAAATCATAATCCCCGCTGCTTGTGTTTATTGAGCACTTTATTTATTTTTTGCATGTGCATGTTTTTAATATGTTCATTGTGTACATTGCAGTAGGTGCCTTGATTGCTACATAAAAGATCATAAAACCTTGTGATTTAAGTGCGGATGTTGACAACATGGCAGCTCTGGGCGCACTGGAGGACAGCCTCTGAGTGATGACGCCGTTAGTCCATCTGACGGGTCATGATGGAGTCACATGACCCGCCCTCAGGGGCGGGGGGGATCTCGCCCGTGTCACTGCTCCTCTTTTTCCAAGTGATGCAGCTGTGGCCAAATTCAAAAGCCTTCGTTCTTCCGAGCTTTATTTTCCTGGAGGGACAGAGTGCGGGTTGAGAACAATATGAGAAAAATGCCATTTCTGAAGATAACTGCTGTGTCACGGTTGCCTTCAGCGGAAAAAGCGAAGCGCTCAACTCTGTTGCTGGTTCCTTCAATTGTAAAGAATGGAAAAAAGAAATGGAAGACAGGCTCTTAAGTGTAGTGTCGGCCGTGACGTGTGTGTGTGTGTGTGTAGGCGCAGGTTGCCAGAAATGTTACTGGAAAACAGGTCGAATCTGAAAATTGAATATAACTGTTGTATATTGTGGCTTGTGCAGGAATCCCACCACCATCGTGCCTTCGTCGTCGTTGCAAAACAAGTCTGCCTTTGTGCATTTGCAATGCATTTGGCCAAATTGTTGGGAAACAGCGGCCTACTGGACACAGTGCGTCCTTCAGAAAACATGACTCCATTTTCCCAAGCAGCTATCTTGACAGAGCTCTTATTCTTAAATTACTTGATGAAAATCAACCGGGCAGCAGCGAAAAAAACAAAAACCAAAGTCACAACATCTCTGTAACTTTCAATATATTTATATATATATATATATATATTTTCAATATATTCTTCTCTTCGTCTTCCTAGAACGACCAATCCACGGAGGACCTGCACATCATAGGGAGCAGAGATTTGTCTTTTCTACATGGCAAGGTGTGTATTATTTTTTTTTATTTAATTTTTTTTATATACGCAAGCACATCTCACAAGAGTGACACTTTGTGAAAGGGGATTGCTCTTTACCAGTCTGCCAATGAATCAGACGTCTGGGGCAAAAAAAGATTTTCCCAGCGGGGAGATTTACGGGAAGAATCATCACCGCATTATTCTCTGAGATGGGAATTCGACAGAAACTTCCCCCGATTCCGCTGAATAGTTGCAATAACACCGGGCGCCCACACGCGAGGCCGATGTGGAATTTAGTCCGATTGAGTGGTTGGCTAAGGAGCATTCTTGCTGCAGGTAAAAAGGTCAGAGGGAGAGAAACCTGGAGGCCTGCAGGCCCCGTGCACAGAAAACATGAATCACTCCACCTGGTCCACGCTCAAGTTTCAATATTAAACACCAAACTTTCCACAAAATCTCCTTTATCCTCAAATCACTCATCGTTAATCACCAGCCTTTGTAAGGTTTGTAGAGTTAATAGTCCGTTTTATTTATTTTTTTTATTTCAAAACACAGCTGGTAGGATATGAATGTGGCGATATTGATGCTTCTTTTCAAATGGATTCATCTGCTCCACGACAATAAGATTTTTTTTTATTTGAAGACTGAGGTGTCCTGAGCAGATTCTCCAGTTTCCATGAGCAGCTCACATCACAACGTTAATTTTTTTTTTTTTTTACTAGTTAGATTTAAGCACAACCATAACAATAAAACAGTATGTGAGCTGAAAAATGGGAAAAAAAAGCTGCTTATAATCCCAAAGAAAAGAAAAATATTTTGGAGTGTCGACTCTTGACTTTTGCGGAAATTACACAAAGCTCCTAATCCAATATAATCCCAAACAATGATGCCGAGCGTATTCAAATGACCTCTCACACACACACACACACACACACACACACACACACACACAGTTGCTGTCCGACTGTGTGTTTACAGTTTGTAGCATGCAGTAAGACAGGTTGGTTATGTTTGACTTTCCATCTGCTTTTACGTGCCGGCTTATCCCTGAGGGTTACACAACTGTGTGCACTTGCAGAGTGTGGTGTATGTGTGTGTTTTCTATTACAGCCCTGAAGATGCTGCTCACATTGTTGCCATAGTTACCAACACTAAGAATTTGAATTTCACAAAAACAACCAGCCTTTATTCTGTCTCTTATACACATCTAGATGATCATCTCACTATCGTCACTACTCATCTGACATTAATCTATAGTCTCTGTCTCGTTTGAAATGTTTGACAGTTTGTTTTTTTGATTGTTTAAGAAGCCTGAGTGCTTGTAATGACAGGACAAAGAAGAACAAAGCGTTTTTTTCCCTTTGAGATCATGTTTCGGTTGGATAAGTGATTCAAAGGCACCTGAGCACACTTTCACAGGGATTGTTTACCCTCAGAACAAACTGTAAAATCTATTAAAGAAAAAAAAAAAGGGTGTGCTTATTTTGTACTTGATTTCATAGGGAACAAAGTCTAAAAAATAAAGTTTGTTTTTATAAAATAAAAACTCTTTGAAATAATTATTCTGCCCCCCCCATCCCCCCAGGCCATCGTCGACACAGGAAAGACCATGAAGGCCCTCCTGAAGCATGTGGGGACCTTTGAACCCAAGATGGTCAAGGTGGCGGGGTGAGTCAAACCTGGGATCAGGCGGCGGGAAATGCCAAACGTGTGACGGGCCCGACCGCATCACGGCTCCGCGTTCCCTATCTGGCGTCCGTGTGCTGCAAAGCTCACACGCCGGAGATAAACATCTGTCCTCTCAAGAGGGTCTCGTGTTGAAAGTTATTTCCCTTTTTTTTTTTTTTTTTAACAGTTAAAAGTGTCAGCATCTCGCAGCTTTATATTTGGAATAAGAGGCATATTTATTCCAATAAAGTTATTATAAATATAAAGATAGATAAAAAAAAAAAGTTTTTATTTGCGATTCATTTGTTTCCCTTTTATTTTTTTATTTTTATTTTTTTTAACAGTGTTAAAAGTGTCAGCATCTCCCAGCTTTATATTTGGAATAAGAGGCATATTTATTCCAATAAAGTTATTATAAATATAAAGATAGATAAAAAAAAAAAATAATAAACGTTTTTATTTGCGACTCATTTGTGGTGTAACTTTTCATGTTCCGTGTGTTTCAGTCTGTTGGTGAAGAGGGTCCCCAACATGGCTGAACATCTGACAGACTGTAAGTACCACTGATTTTAACACCATGTATTCCTTCATGAGCACGTCGTCATGTCTGTACAGTGCTGACTGTGTCAGTGACAGTGAATCACACACACACACACACACACCCACCCAGCCACAGTGTTTTTTTTATGATGTTGCTCAAGGCCGGAAACTGGTTTCCTCGGAGTGGAAATGAAATACCTTTATTTTCTCACTACGGTTATTTTTTTTTCCCACAGGTATTCACTTCTCACACGTGCGTGTCTTGTCACTCATTAACATTTTCGTCCTGTTTTGGCTCCGACAGATGTTGGATTTGAAATCCCCAACCGCTTCGTCGTGGGCTACGCCCTGGACTACAATGAATACTTCCGTGACCTGAACGTAAGTGAGGCACATTTTGACCCTTTTTGAAAAGCTAAAGAGAAAGGGGATGAAAGAGAACCGGGAAGGGGAGAGTAAACACGGTAAATCAAAGCGTTGCACTCTGCCCTGAAACCTAGACACACAGCAACAGTTTTTTTTGTATGCGTTCAGTGTCTCCAGAGAATTAAATATATTAGTTTTGGTGACACTTTATGATATAATTTTTACCCTCATGCAAAGAAACCGGATTTTTCACTTATTTTAAGAGGCCACGTCCCACTTGTCCTTCAGTCATGTTTTTTTTTTTTTGCGACCAGCTTCACTCTCGCTCCTCTACCAGCTTTTTTTGGGGGTCAGGAGCGAAATGTTCACTTTTCCTTGGTGGGCGCGAAAAGAAGAAAAGAATTGCAAATACAAATGTATTGTATTGTATTTCTTTTTTTGTTTTTAAATCTGCAACGACGTGGCCTCAAATTTACCTCTGACTCATGTGAAACACGAAGCCAACTATGTATGCGTCTTTGGTGCATGTTTTAAAGGGGGGGGGGTGGTATTCATTACGACATGTGGAATGTAGAGGTTAGGATCTCATTATCAGGAAGAGTTAAAGCTTCCCGTCTTATCTGTCCTTATCCTGCAAAGAGAAATATGAGTTGAACCTCTGGGGCCCCCCAAAGTTAAATGAATGATCTTTTTTTCGACCCCGGGCTTTTAAAAATGATTACACGCTCCATACTGTATATGGCGTTAAAAAAGAATTTCCCGTAGGAGTTGGTGACCTTAAACACACATTGGAACATCTTCAAATGTAACATTTTTAGCCAAGATTAAAACTTGCACTATAAATTTGAAAAACTTGAAATTGCAGAAACTAAATAATGTTTTGTTCTTTTTCTTTCAGCATATTTGTGTTATCAGTAAGACGGGGATAAATAAATACAAAGTTTGACAGGCATTAAAAGCATAAAACAGGCCCCAGGTTTTACATCTGTGCCGTTTTTTGGAGTTTGAACGTATATCAGGAATGTATAATATGCGTGTTTGTGAGGGAGTGCTACAAAAAGAAAGAAATAGATAAATGAAAAGAAAGTGGCGCTGCCCACCAGGAGAGGACGTTGGTGACAGATGGAGTCCGCGTAGGGCATGGTGGTGCCCGGACGACGCCCACTCTGACTCATGGAAAACAAACAGTGGGTGCAGCAGGCGACTCCTCACCACATTACTGTATGTTGAATTTTTTTCATTTTTGTTTAGCTTTGGTTTTTGCATATTCAGACATAGTCCACTTCCACTCAAAGATGTGTGTTTTTTCTTATTGTTCTCTGAACTTGGATTCTTTGTGCAGATTATTCACGAGGGGGTGAAGGAGTAAATGTAACCAGACCGTTTTTTTTTGTGTGTTTTTTTTCTACTAAAAACCATATTGGAAAAAGAACATAATTCCAAGCAGAGTATTAGTGCATGTTTATCTTTACTTGTACTTTCATCTTTAATAATTTCCTCAATCTCATCACTCCACTCCATCACAAATAAACAAACACAGGGGCCTGTTGTGTTTTTACAAGCTTTGTGGCCCTGCAATTATTCTGTGAGTCCTTTGATCTCCAGGGGAGAGTTTTTCAGTGTAAGACCTCCAAATCAAAATACCTGCAGACTCAGGACTACAAACATACAAGCGATTCACACACACACACAGTCGCGCACGCGCACACACACACAGAGCGAGGTATTTTCTATGTTCTATTGCCATCATCCGTGTGAATAAGAGAGTCAATTGTGCGTGTCGACAGACAGCCGTGCACGGTTCACCTCACACAGCGAGCACTCTGGGAGTGTTATCGTGGGGCTATGCACTCTTTATTCTCAATCACCTGAAACTCTAAACGGTCATCACACCACTTGTGGCTCATGGAAGAATTATTATTGTCATTATTATAATTTAATTTAATTTAATTTAATTTTATTTTATTTTATTTTATTTTATTTTATTTTATTTTATTTTATTTTATTTTATTTTATTTTATTTTATTTTATTTTATTTTATTTTATTTTATTTTATTTTATTTTATTTTATTTTATTTTATTTTATTTTATTTTATTTTATTTTATTTTATTTTATTTTATTTTATTTTATTTTATTTTATTTTATTTTATTTTATTTTATTTTATTTTATTTTATTTTATTTTATTTTATTTTATTTTTTATTATGTTTTTTACTATTATGATTTTATTATAGTTATTATTATTACCGGTAATATTGTGTTATGAATGATGGTGATTCTCCGGTGTTTTCCTATTCACTCTCTGCTGCTCCAGGTAAAAACCAACAAGTTAAATGTCATTTATTCTAAATCCTGGTTGTTGTTGCATTTTGGTGTCATTCAAAAACTAAACCCTAGCTACCGTTGGATTTTCTTTTTATTTCTGAGCCAAAGGTAATGGTCCAGCTCCGGCTTCAAGGCCTCGGAGTTAAATGACCTGATAAATGAGTTGCTATGTGGATAATACAAATGGCCGCAAACAAAAGAGAACTCTGGGAGGTTTGGAGCGTTCAGGTTTCCATTGCGCTTCCAAAAAAAAAAAAAAACGCTCTCGGGTTTCACATCTGTGGTGGTAAACAACACCTCCACTCAGACGTTTAGAGGAACCCTGAGTTCAGTATCGCTTGGCCTTGACCCCTTGAGGTGCAGAGGAATGAGATAAGAAGGAATACAACACATTACACGTTTTTCTTTTTTTTTTTTTTTAAGCTGGGTGCTATTTGTCCATCTGGAGCCACAAAGCCCCCCGTTGTTCCTGCAGCCCCACGGGTCCTCATATCATGAAACATCAGCACTTGTGGCAGCAGCCGTTCACTTACCCCGCCACTAATGCCCACCCGCACCGTCCTGGGAAACCCTGGAGGCCATTGTCTCTCACCTTGAGGCAAGAGTTTGTTGAAAAGCAAAGCTGGACAAAAAGCCGGCCAGTGTTCACATGCTGCGGCTTTGTGGTGTTCCATCATTGGGGGGGGGGGGGGGGGGGGGAGGGGGTGCCAAACTGCAGAAAGTAGGCAACAGGTAAAATGTGCCCGCCACAAAAAAGAAACAAAAAGGGGAATTGTACATGTGAATGGCCACGCATTAGACAGACGAAGCCTGTAGTTACAAACGGGCCGCAAGGATTTTTTTTGGGGGGGGGGGTTGTTTTACCATTGAAATATCTTTTGTTTGCTCTCTTACATGAGTGCATTATTGTAATGGGTTTTTTTAAATCATTATTTGGTAATAAATGAACTACCAGACACTGAAGGATTACGCACGCCCAGTTTGGAACTAACTGAACGCTGCCTCAGCGACGCGTCCTGGGTCACAAATAGAAAGAACATCCTCTCCAGTGTTCATTGTGTTCCAATTTTGGGAATGGCTGGCCAGAGGGTCTGATAGATTGACTGCTGCTGGGTTTCATCCAGACATACAACACGGTGCCAGATCCACTTACACAACCTGCAGCAGGGTTGTGATCTTCATCCTCTTAAGCCCTCAGACTCTCCTACTACTACGGCTACGACCGCTCAAAAGAAAATCTTAACGAATGAGGTTATGCACATGTTGTGTTTGGATTGGAGGTGGTGTTGTGTTGAAAACCAGTCCCCCCCCACCCCCACACACACACACAGCGTGTAAGTGCACCAGAGTCATTTCCACCTGTCCTAATCCTCACGCCGCTTGGCTCTCAACTTGGGCTTCATGTGATGTCCTAATCCAGCCAAACATTTTGCTGCCACGAGAGGGTTTGTAATCTCTCTTCTGCTGATGGTTTGAGTCCTGACTCCGATTCTGCACACACACATTTGGCATGGAGAAATCGGCAGTCAATCTGGGTTTAAATGCTTTATGGAACCCTTAAACAGAAGAAAACGAACGATGTTCAAATCCAGTCAGTGAGTGAATAATAAACCCTAGGAGGCGAGTGATACACAAACCAGAACCATTTTATTTTCTTGGCAGCCATAGCAATACAGTTTGTGAATTGTTTGTTTGAGAAAAAAAAAACATCCAATGCTTTCACTGTGGAGTTTTATTAATGAGGCTACACTTGATGTCAAATCAATATTATCCATTAATAATGCAGCAAGGCGTTTAATACAGAAATTGCATTACATGAATACTAACCTCTTGTTTACCGTCACATGATGCAGAGTCCCACTTTCATCAGTTTTAAGTTGCCCCATTGTCTGGATGAGGGTGCACCAGATATTTAGACAATAGCGCCTCTCCGAAACCGGGGAAACCTCGCCATACTATGGGTCAGCAGAGTCCCATTGTCCTATCTTCTATTGTGCCGCTGGAGAAGCCTGCAAACAGAAAACTGTCAGCCTTTGTCCTTCTGCAGATCAGCTGGGCTCCCCCCTTTTTTTTTTGTCATGCTCCGTGGAGTTCCATGTGGCAGCCATGCCCTACATGTCCCCCATAATAAAGTTAAGAGCACTGCTGGTACAGTTGATAATGACGGCTGCGTGGGCCTCAGGGTTTTTCCTCTTACATTCACAGTGATCTGCATGTGATTCCATTTGCTCACTTTAAAGGTCAGAGGGGCAACGTGTTCATGAGCCCAGAGCTAAAAGTTTATCAAAGGTATTGTGTTGGGTGTGGAGTGTCTCTGCGGTCTGACATTTCAAATATTTCTCAAAAAAGTAAAGAAAGAAAACATAGTAATAGTTCTCAAGTATTCTTTTTACAAATTGCTTCTTGTTGGCAGTATTTCTTTGTATTTGTATTCATTTTATATTGTTAAATGACTAAAAAGTATTTTTACATAATACAAAATAAAAAATGCACAGCTAAAGAATATTTTCATAAACATTTTATTTGCAATATACACGTGTAAAGAAATCAAAAGATTGTGATAAAAATGTACAACTTCCATCCATCCTTCCAGTACTCGGTATTGTTATGTAACAGCGCCTCCGATTGGCCCGCTTCAAAAAATCCAAATTCCAAACGGGCCATGTGATTGGACGAGGTGCTGCGCGGGGGTAGACGGGTGCACGGAGTGGGGGCGGGGCCTGGTCCGAGTCGGGAGCTTTCGTGGCTCTTCGTCCAGTTTCCCGCGCCGCCCTCCGGGACACACGTACGAGCGTGCGTTATGTTCATGTTTGTGTAGCAATTCCCCGGGTTTGCGTATCATTTGTCGGGTTGTGCGGTGTTTTCTCTTGTGCGCCGCTTTCTCGGGTTGCGCGTTGTTTGCCGGGTGCTACCGTGGAGACGCGGGTGCTTGGCGGGAGATGAGTGAGGAGCGGAGGCTGGTGCTCCGCCCGCCCGTGTCCCTGTCCGTGTGGCGGGTAGTGGAGGCCGAACCACCCGCCGTGTGAGCTCCGCCGTAACACGCACACACGGACACACACTTGCAACATGGACTCCGTGTGGGTGTTGTCGTCGTCGTGTCGGATTGACCCTGTGGTTTTCTAACAGGTAGGTGTGTCTGTGTGTGTGTGTGTCCGTTGTGTTTGCAACCTGTCGTCTTATCGGCAGAGCCACGGGAGGGTTGTCGTGCGCGTGTTGTTGTTTGTGTGTGTGTAGAGATACCGTAAATTTAACCTTTAGGATTTGATGATGGCTGCTGCATGTTGTGAGCTTGTTGTCTCTTCAGTATTGGACCTGAATGTCTCCTTGGTGTTTTTTAAACAGCCCTCCACTATCCACCTGCTATAATCCACTCTCACCCTCCATTAATAGCACTGGGATTATTGCTGTTCTTTCTTGGATTATATGACCTTTACCCAGGTCTTATGTTTTTGTATTTTCTTCCTTATTGAGGTCCGGAACATGTTGAGACATTTAAATGAGATGTTATTGTCTCATGATCACAGTATGGGATATCTAATGTATGTCATCCAAAGGTCATTTCAGGTCATCCTCCTGTGGCTCTGTTTTTTTTTATATATCTTCACACACTTTTCTTGTTACAGTGTAGGAGTGAATCTAATTAAATTAAATTTTATTTGACTAATATTATTTATTTTTCGGTGCAGATTTCAACCACCCAACGACATGAAGAAGGAGGACAGTGTGGATTAGCGATCCCTTTTATTTATTTATTTATTTTTTACATTTTTTCTCGCTTGTTCGGCTTCATCCACCTCACCTCAATGTGGATTTTAAAGGACACCTTCCTCCTCTGTGGACTTGAATGAAATGATGGCAGCACGTCGGAGTGATTCACTACGGGACAATGAAGAGAGTAAACACAGAGCCGTGACTCCGTCTTGCGAGGTAAGGCTCCAGCCTTTTTTTTTCCCACTTCCCTGTACAGTGTGGTTGATGCAAAGCTGCAGCATGGCGGCTATTGGTTGCTAATAACATGTATTGATTGGCAAGAGTGGTTATTGATAAGTTTGTGCAACAAGGTGGAAGGTGACGAGTCTTTACCTGCACGTGCGCTTTGAATGCATGTGAATGTTTGAAATTTGAAATGTTGGTGTTATTTATTGCACATTTTTTTGTGAGTAATTGGGAAAGACGCTGTTGTTTCAGTGGGGTGCAGAAATGAAAAGTGAGAGGATAGAACATATTGTTGACATATTTTGCGCATTCGACAATGTGCAAGCTTTTTGTGTGTCACTCTCATGTGGATCATGTGGTCCTAAGTCATACCTGCATGGATGGGAAGCTGTAACTTCATCAGCACCGGTTCAAAGACATTCTCACTTGGAAAGAAAAAAAACTTGTGACACTTAGTCTCTCTCTCTCTCTCCCTCTCTCTCTCAGAGTGAGAGACTGAGAGAGAGAGAGAGAGGGGGGAACAGGGCGGGTATGAGCTAAGTGTTGCTGGGGGGGTGATAGGGTTCATTTTGTCCCATTCTGACAAACTGGTTAAGTGCACAAAGAGAGTTTTATGCTGGCAGCCGCTAATCTTACTGGGTCTGGGGTTTTTTTTTTTTACACTTCTGAATGCCAAAAGCCTGAGAAATTATAGAGCTCATCCTTCAGCCGTTACATCAGCACAATAATCATCATCATCATCATCGTTGTGGTGCAGCTCGGCGCGGTGCATGTCATAACGGCACTGCAGCGGTGGCGTGTTTTGGATTAATCCATCATCAGAAAATGGCAACTGTGCTGTAATCCTCTTACTGTGTCAGAACTAGCTGAGGATGGACGTCATAAATCTTTTGGGAATGGGGGCGAAGCTGTTTGCTCACTGAGTTTATGAAATGGTTGGTGGGTGGCGAGGCGGAGCTCTGAGCACGGGTATAAATAAATCAATAAATTAAAATTAGAAGTTAGAGTAGGATTATTTTCTTTTTTAGAGCCGGTGCGCAGAGCATTAGGTCATTTCTGGCTGAAATATCTGGGAAAAGTTAAGTGTCGCTGTAGTTTGGTTTCCCTCGAATCCTCGAATTTCTGCATCTTCTGTTTTTTAAGGATTATTTTTGACGGAATTTTAGCTGTTGGGAAAGGGGCCTTGCCAAGAAATGGTTGCTCTTTTTTTTTGCAGAAATATGGCAAAGTAATAATCCTGAATAACTGAATAATTGGAGTAGCACAATACAACAATGCCCACAGCGCTTCAGTAGATGTGAGTCAGCTGTGAGTCCCTGCCAGTATTTGGGCTGTAAGTTTGTAGCTGTGTGTGTGTGCGTGTGCGTGTGTTTGTGTGCGCCAACAAACACACAACTTATAAACTCCACTGTTTATGAACGTCTGTCCCCGATGTCCATTCTTCCCCTCCTACGCCCCTGCATTATCTCCACTCACTAATGAGGGACACACATACAATCAGACACAGGCACACACACACACACACAGGCACACACCCACCCCGTCCTGCTACTGTCAAACCGATGGTAGGAACACTGGGGTCATTTAGGCCCAGCTGTCCCAGTCATTAAGAGAAAAAACACCTCACGTGTCTCCCTCTGCCTCACTCACAGCCGAGGCCTTCGGTTCTTTACATTCACTGCAACAACACACAACGATAGACAAGGTGACTTTGTTATAATTAGGGCGGCAACTAACTCTCATCTTCTGTACGTCAGACGACAGTGAAAATGTGTGTTAGGTTTATTGTGACATCATCCAAATGTGCAAAAACCGAAATATATTCTGTTAACAGCGTTTTGGCATTTAATTTCAATTTAATGGCGATTAAATGATTAATAACAATTGTTTTGAATATTTTAAGCAACATGCATGAAATTTGCGGCTTCTACCATGTGGAGGTGTATGGTTTTTGTATGTATCATTTGTACAATACATAGTACATACACAATACATCTGGTGGTAGGATTAATTCATAATTTGACTGGGAAAAATCTGCAAATAGATTTATGTGTGCGATGTTCTCTTTCTTGCGCTGGTGTCTTTGTTCCTTCTGCACTCAATTGCAGTTTTAATTTTTCTTGCCCTGATTGATCTTTGGCACATGCTAAAAAAAAAAAAAGGTGTGTTCCCAAACCCAATGGAAAGGAAGCAATATTGATCCACCATCAGTCATGGAAGGGAGGATGAGACCAAACGTGATGCGCTCCGCTCTAAAAATAGCCCACACCAGGCTCTATAACCACCCCCCACCCACCAAGCAACATGCCTGTCTTTCAGCCGTCCTCTATTCCCGCGTGTTTTTAGTGATGCTATATTTAACCCATGGAAAGATGAATGCGGTGTGTGTGTGTGTGTGTGTGTGTGTGTGTGTGTGTGTGTGTGGGAGGGGGGAAAAAAGGAATCACTGTGCTGGATTCGCTGCTGGTTTTCTCCTGAAAACCCTGGACGACGTGTGAATGTTGGTCAGGACATTATCATTATAGTGGACTAGGAATAGGACAGTGGTCACTTTGTGCCGTATATAAGCTTTTTTTTTTTTTTTTTTTTTTTATGGAAACTAGGAAGATTAAATCTTTCCACATACGGTACATTTCCAGCTGGACACATTCAGTACTAAAAACCTGAAATTTCCAGTGTGCACCACCCAGCCCCCAATCATGCTCACCATGATCTCACCGTTTAGAGGTTTTGAGGGGTTTATTTTAGTCATTGCAAGGATTTAAAAAAAAAAAAAAAAAAAAAAAAAAGAACAAAACACGTCGCATTCGTCAAAGTTTAGAGCCATTCAAAACCATTTGTGGACATCTGTGTCACACTCTGCCATTATGACCGTCACACTGTTACTGGATCTTGTGTGTTTTGGCATCTCTTATCGGGGAGTCAAACTTCCCGATGGGACCGTCGCAATTTTTTTTTTTCCCCTGGAAAAGCTCCAAAAGGGAAATCCTTGCGCGTGCTGCCTCCGACTCAAGGTCACCCAAACTGCGTCTGCACATGTGGCGTCGGTGTGGTGCCCCACCCTCCCCCTGTTTATCTTTTCCCTTCGCATGGAGGGGTGGCGTTCATGCTCGGGCACGGCTCCTCCGCATGTCATCCGTCAGTCTGACATTAGACGGTGGCTGGATGATGGATGGATGCACGGAGGGAGGGAGCTGGAGCAGGGCAGCGGGGGGGGGGTCGAAAACCACCCTTTCTCTTTTTCGACCTCATCTTTTTTTGTTGCCAATTGGCTCAGTGTCGGTGCCTCCTCTGCCTGGATGCCCCTCTGCCCCATCATTAAGTACAGGCAGGGCAGATTGACATGGTGAGGGGTAGGAGTCGGAGGAGGGGTTGTAGATGGGGTCAGACAGGCAGAAAAGAACCAGTCTAATGCTCAGTGAGGCTGAGCCACTATCTATTACACATGCCCAAGGCATCTCAGTCAACACTTCCCCCCCCCCCCCCCCCCCCCCCCCCCCCCCCCCCATGCTATGTGGCTCTATCTTTGGCTCTGAGACGTGACACAAACTAGCCAGTGTTGATTGTCTGTCTGTGTGTGTGTGTGTGGGTGTGAAGTACATCAAGCATTCAGTCTATCTACTTCACTCATTTCTGAAGGCGATATACACTCTCCTGTTCCGTGGTGTCATATTTAACGCCGCCCCCCCCGCCCCCCCCAGGCTTGATGAACCGCAGGTTATGCAACGCACCGCGCATCGATCGGTAGACAATGAAACCGGAGCCGCGTATAGAATTGTCACGTATTCCACCGCAAACCTTGTGGACGCTGGTGCATGCAGACTCTTTCTATGACTCCTGGAGGGTGTGTGCTGTATCCACATGTACAGGAGCCATGTTGGATTTTTTTTTTTTTTTAAACTGAGCCCTTATGTAACGGGGTGTTATCAGGACATAGCGTAACCCACCAGCGTTGGTATGGGCTTTGAGGTCTTGGCAGGAAACCGCATTATTTCCTATCCGCGTCAGCAGTGGAAATGAATGAGGGCACAGTGATGAAGGAATGATTTCATGAATGGAGGGCAGAGAAGCCGCCGAATGGCACAGCTGCTCTGTTGTTTTTTTTTTTTTTTTAGGACGCACCAGTATTTTCTCCAAGTGATTGGCCCGACGAGCTTCTCGAGTTCAGGACTGCACTCGTAGCAAGTTGTGTCTGACAGTAAATATAATCTCCCGAAATTGACCACAACCGCTTAATTGCGGCCTTTCAGTTTTTGCAACCACCACCACCGGCAAGAGAATAGCCATCCGTTCAAATGGAAGGAATAGGGTTTCTTTGGGATACGTTTCACACAGATTTTATGCTTGGATGTCTAATTGAACATTTTTATTTTCAGAATTAATAAGAGTCAAGAAAGTTTACAGAAACGCTCTAATACTCATTTTTCATTTTTTTTCCCCCCCTTGCCATCAACTGGATGAAACACACATGCTCTCTTGGTTGTTTGGAGTACTTTACGAGTGTGTGTGTCTCTGACTGTGTGTGTGTGAACGAGATCCATAACTCAGCATTGATTGGATTGTATTGAGTTCATGGTGGGGGTCGGCTGCGGGCCTGTTCCTGTGATGGATCCACCGTTTATTCACATGTTGCGGCATGATGTAACCGTGCATCATCCATCTTATTGATTTAACCTGATTATTATTTATATTTATATTTATTGATTGATCTATTAAAACACGAGGCCCTATCGTTTTTTTTTCTTCTTTTTTTCAAATAGCTGCACAAATTCAAAACAATTTCTCTCAAATGTTAGACGTTAAATCATGACATCACATTTTAAAACGTCGTAAATGGTATTCTTTCCCCATATAAAAAAAAAAAAAGATAGTTATTTGGTCTGTTTGTCTCAGTTTGTCGCACAGCAACACTGCCATTTTTTTTCCTAACCCTGGTTTTAAGAGGAATTCGCCTTTTCCAGTAAATCACAGCCACCGTGGGGGGGGGGGCTGGTCATCCCCAGGCTGGTCTTTGGATAGTGTGTTGTGGGGGCCCCGGGGGGTGGTCATGTCCGGTCACTGAGAGTGGCCTGTGGGACTCGGCTGACCTTTCTGACGACACTGTGTGTGTAGCCTCCTGACCCGATGTCGAGTTTTGTGTCAAAATGTGTGTCTCCCATATGTCTTTGGAGTGGTTGCACAAGATTTGGTGCCCTTACCTTTATTTTTCGCTTTGAAATGAAAGTTAGAGGCGATGTTTTTTTTTTACGGCACGCGACCACACCTGGTCGCACCTGTGAAGTCGTTCTCACGGTGATGCAGCGGAGATTTCGTTTTTTTTTTAGTGGGCTATCTTTAAAAAAAAAAAAAAAGGAGTGACATGTAGTACCAAAGGCTCATTATTGAATATGTATGAATATGGTTCACCCCACCTGGGGCTACTCCTCGCTGCTAATTGGTTATGACATCTAGCATGTGAAGTGAGCACAGATCCTCTCGCTGATGGAGCCCGCCTTCCAGCTAATGTCACAATCACAACCATCTGGATGTCATACACCATCAAAGGGTGGAAGGAACATAAACAATACCAGACAATATATATATATATATATATATATTTTTTTCTGGAATCCAGTCGTTTTTTGAGAATTCTTCTTTTGTGCATTTTTGGCCTGTTTTACACCCTCAGGTACTTTGCTTTGACGTCCGGCGGCGTTTTTTTTTTTCTGGAATCCAGTCGTTTTTTGAGAATTCTTCTTTTGTGCATTTTTGGCCTGTTTTACACCCTCAGGTACTTTGCTTTGCTTTGACGTCCGGCGGCGTATTTGCTCATTCAAGAGAGATTTTTTTTGTTTTGTTTGCATAATATTAAACTAAGTTGCATGGATCAGCATCCCATGTTACCAGCAGAATTTAAAATCCTCCACATTCTCTGTTGTCTCTTGGGATCTTAAGCCTGAGGTGTACTTTATCTTTAAGGTGGGAGACTTTTTTTTTTTGAAAGGAGCAGAGTCATTCTGTCCCTGGTTGTCTCCTGCATTGCGACCATTTGCTCTGATGCTCGGGCTGCCTCCGCCTGGTACCGCTGCAGAGACGAGCACAGGGAGGCACAAGCAGGCGGGACGGGACGGAACGCCATCACGGGAGGAGAGAGACAGACAGAGGGACGCGTCCCACACTGCAGAGGGTTCGATGACCAGAAAAAGTACTGAGAGCCCTGTCGTTTTTTTTTTTTGTCTTCTCCATCGGACGATAAAAATGTTGCTGCGTAACCATGGTGATGCCTCTTCCGCACATCGATTCCTTTAATTTTTTGCTTGGGACTGCAGAAAACTCTTTTCTGCGGCTGTCCTCTCTCTGGATGGCTGTTTTTTGTTTTTTTTATATTTCCCTTTTTTTTGTTTTTTGGACGCAGCTTGGATCATTAACAAATTATTAATGAAGCGTAACTAGGGGGGGCCCAATGGCCGTAAATGGCAAGGTGCTTGCTGAAGGGCATCGATGAAGGGGGGGGCACTTCAGGGTTTAGTACACACAGCTGAGGGGCATGTGTCTGGCCAGCTTGGATATCTCTAGTTAAACCTAAGATGGCTCATCTTAAAGTTCTCGACTGTATGATTAACAACAATTGGGGCCTGATCTGCGATCTGTACTGCGCGTGGAACCATCAGGTCAGTTTTTGCCTCCATTTCAATTTCAAGTTCTCCTGAAAAACACATGACATTTCTTTCTCCATCTTCATATGATTTTTTTGAATGCTATGGTATTTTATTGATTGCAGCAGGGCATGATGGGAAATATAGGTAGCCAGACTGTTTCGGTGGGCTTGCATTGGTCGTTCTGGAGCTGCAGCCTATTTTTCCTACCTGTAAAATTTGGGTGGCCTCTCCTCCGCACCCTTTTTTTTTTTTTTTTAATGAGCTGGCCTTCTCCTCTGTCCCCTGTTGCTCCCTGGAGTTCTCCAGGAAAGGCAACCCTGACATCTCCAGTATTAATAGCCAGTATTCATTCAGTAGTGCAGCGTGGAAATGGAGACGGTGGATCGCTTGGCATGCTGACCTCTGAGTGTCCCTGCTCTCGCCTACCGCAGAGTCCCTGGTGCAGCTTCAGGTGGTCTCTAAACATTCAGGAAAAACCTTATCAAGTGATTTTTAGGAGTGGAGTTCTTGGACTGAAAGCCTTTTTCACTTGGCTCCACTACACATAAAATTTGTCGAAGAATTTTGAAGGCTAAACTGCTTCCTGAGCCTGTTAAAAATATTTTGATCCATATCGTATTCATGTCAGTTTCTAATCTTGGATCAAAGGCTGGCTACAGTGGAATCCCGGCTAGTTTTTTTTTTTTTAATGGGATGACATGTTAAGTACAAGAGTGCAAAGGTCAAAGGTCTTTTTTTTTGCGATTACATGTGAACATTAGAATTTAGTTCTCTCCATCATACAGTGCTCTTTGTGGCGCTGTCCTCTATGTGTCCATTTGTCTCTGTAGGCACAGAAGTCAACTTGGCACCCGCACTGACGCTCCATATCTCTGACATGCCTTTTTGGCTTTTTCCTCTGGATACTCCGCACAGACAGCTCATTGTTTGGTGCTACTCCCTCCCCTCCTGCTTTTTTTTTTTTCGCCATGGAATGTCTGATGTGAGGAGTTAAAAAAGAAATCCTCTCGCCGGGGTCCAGCGATGTGGCAGGGCGGCTCTCTGGCCTGCCCCCCTTTTCCCATAATTTAATTTTAGCCGCGCTGGAAATTGTTTGCGTCCCGTGTCCCGAACTGATAGGCCTCTGTTTTCCAGAGAGCCTCTGCCTGTCCTGGACGCTCAAAACGGGCCTTTGTGCACCCGCGGCACAGCAGCCAGGGCCTCATGAAATATTCACAGGCCAACACCTGGTATGAGACAGAAGGAGAGGGCAGCCAGGGAATCGACTGACACCGACAACTACGAGGCCACCGCTCTATTAATATGTCACCCCACCCATAGATATTTGCTCTATTATTGTTTGAATAGTTTAACATAAACACAACTAATTATTCTATGATTGTACATTTTGTATGTAAAAAAAAAGCCAAAAACCCAACAAAACGTTGACTAATTCATCCATATCTTATCTGATACAACTTTGGATTGCGACACTTATTATAACTTGCACCACTGTCCCATTTTAGAAGCAATTATAATTGAATAAAAGATTAAAAAAAAATGTTATTAGACATTTCAAGGGTTGCGTTTTCAAGCATTTGACTGTCTCGACGGTGGAGGACTTTTTTATAGCTTAATCTGATTGTGTTCACTCTCCAAATACAACCCTGTCTACTTCTGAAGAGTTGTTAAAACATGACACTGTGGGGGTGAAACAGGTCTGAGAGACTGAATGTCACAACCCTACTGTCAGACCTTCAAAGAGGAACCGGAGATTAATAATTCATACCTAAGGAAACCAATTATACCAGGCCCTTCCTCGCATCTGTGTGTGTGTGGGGTGGGGTGGGGGGGGGCTGCCCTGGGGACTCTAATTGGCCCACCTGCTCTCTGTGTCAGGGTGGGGTCTGCTGAGGCTGCTGGCTGGATGTCCTCTGTCTTTGTTTGGATGTTTTTAATGTGTGTGCGTGTGTGTGTGTGTGGGGGGGGGGGCTCTGCTCCCTGTCGTGGTGGACCACACCCTAACCCAGCAGGAAGAGCTTCCTATGGGCCATTTAATGGCTCTGAAGATATTTTTTTTTATCAAAGTTTGTTTTTATAGTCTAGACATTCTAGTACCGTCCACTTTATTTATTGTCCAGTCAATGTGCAAAACAATTGCATTTTTAGGCCAAAAAATGGCCAAAATAAATTCCAGTGTACCAGCTGTGTGATATTTTCCCGTTTTCTGCCTGATTATTTTTGGATTTTAAAGCGCTGATTGACTGTAGAAAACCACATTACCATACACATGAGCAGAACTCCCCCCTTGGGACAGTGATTTTGGCCTCTGATGTGCATCAGCCCACTATCGTCTGGTCTCTCTCTCTCTCTCTCTCTCTCTCTCTCTCTCTCTCTCTCTCTCTCTACGTCGATCAGCCTCCCTCGGCTCGCTGACGAGAGGAAGAGACGGATTCCTACTCTGTGAGCAGAACTCCCCCCTTGGGACAGTGATTTTGGCCTCTGATGTGCATCAGCACACTATCGTCTGGTCTCTCTCTCTCTCTCTCTCTCTCTCTCTCTCTCTCTCTCTCTCTCTCTACGTCGATCAGCCTCCCTCGGCTCGCTGACGAGAGGAAGAGACGGATTCCTACTCTGGCACTGTACCCATGGGAAACGAGGTCTCTCTCTCTCTCTCTCTCTCTCTCTCTCTCTCTCTCTCTCTCTGTCCGTCCGTCCGTCCGTCGCTTTATTTCCCTTTCTTCCCCCCCTCCCCATTTTCTCCTTTTGTGGGGAGGAATTCCAGGCTGTTGTCCCACACAATTGCCCAACCATTAGCATATGAAAGAAGCCGAAGGGCAAGCGAGTGAGGCGGGAAACGGGGAGGGAAGAAGGAGGGAGTCCTAAATCTTCCAAAATCAGATGTTTAATCAGCCTCACGCTTGCACGTGTGCTTATGTGGCGCACGATTCCCTCAGGGCTAAAATCTCCGTCATACTCTTCATGCAAGAGGAAGCAGAGTTAGTCTGCACTTCCTGGTTCGGGCCTCTTGGTTTAATTCATGGACGCTGTGACGTGGCGGACTGCTACGCCTGACACGTTGAGCCTGTGGGTGAAAGTTGACAAGCTTATCCCTCCATTCACTCCAGTCTTCTTCTCAAGATGTCAAAAAAACTTTGACGGTGATATTGCTTTTCCTCTGGAATGGAAATATCAATGAATATGAAAAGGATTTGCTTAATGCGGCCCTTAATGCCGGTATCTTTGTATTTTCTTCTGAATTTGATGAAAAAGTGGGATTGACTAGATTATTCTGCCGAGTGGCATCAGTTACAGTGATTAGATGTTTGAGACCTAAAAATCACATCTGTAACCTAAGTGAGAAGATGGTGACATAATAATAATAATAATAATAATAATAATAGTAATAATAATAATAATAATAATAATAATAATAATAATAATAACAATAATAATAATAATAATAATAATAATAATAATAATAATAATCATCATCATAATCATAATGATAACAATAATGATAATAATGATAATGATAATAATAATAATAATAATAATAATAATAATAATAATAATAATAAAAAATACGCGTATATCGCCTGTCCAAAAGAGGACATACACAGTAATGCATTGTCCAATTTGTCTGCATTTTTATTTTTTATTTTTTTTATTCAATTTTTTGTGCACCAAAAACGTAATATGGACAAAGAAGAAGATGGGAAAAAAAGAAAGAAAGTTGACTTTAAGTCAATTCATCTTGCACAAAGTGTAAAGCATGCGTCGTCTCGGTGAGTTAGGATGTACTCAGGCATTAACACTATGACGTAATACCTCCTGCTGAGACAGGTTAATGTTTACACACCCTCAGCTCCATGACATAAGACACATGAACCTCTGACTTGCACCTTAAAGCATTTTGACAGGATCTTGTTACAAGCAGCACTCAGCACTTATTAGAAGCATACGCTTCGGTCTGGTTAATTTATGCTCCGTAATGATTCATAGCCGCTGAAGTCAGAGGACGGCAAACAAAAAAAACTATGAATGTTTGACAACCGAGCACCGAGGGGGGGCCCTTAGGAAAACATGTTAATCTAGAGAGAAAACTACATTCGCAGGGAAGTTTTAGTAAAAAAAAAGAAAAAGAAAAAAGGTAAATTAATCCGAATTCCAAAGATTGCATGGAACAACTTGTAGTTCTACCGTTCCAACCAAAAAAAATAGGTCACATTTCGATATACACCTCCCGTGGTTTATTATTTACGGTGTCATCGTCAGGCTACACATTTTTTTTTGAGGGGTAGACCAGGGATACGTCTGCCTCTGGCTGTGGATTTGAGCTGCACTGTTGTCCTCAGCGGTTCAGCTGATTTCTGTCGTGAACGGGCAGAGTGTACAGAATGCTGATTCACCTCATGGTGCCACAGTAACCCCACCCCCCCCTCGTCCCCCCCGACCGTCCACAGAGACATAATCCCTGCAACGTATGTGCACCGCGTTGCGGTAAACCTGCTGCAACAAAACCAACGGAACACCTTGTTCCTGGAGTGTAACCTTGGTAACACAGAAAAAGCTCATTTAATCCATCCTTCTTCTAAAATGTTGTTGATTGCTTGATTCTAGGGATTCAGAGACAAAAGGGGAAGGAGAATAGATGGGGGATGTGATCAAAGATGCTTCTGAGCCTCCTCCCGGCAGGTTGTTTAAAAACCGTCTTGGAAAAGATGCAGCGCTCTTTGGTGCAATGCAGACAGGGCTGGGAGGAGCCTCGCCTGTGAGTGGAGCTGTGTCTGTGTGTGTGTGTGTGTGTGTGGGTGTGGGTGTGGGTGTGGGTGTGGGTGTGGGTGTGGGTGTGGGTGTGTGTGTGTGTGTGTGTGTGTGTGTGTGTGTGTGTGCGTGTGCGTGCGTGCGTGCTTGAGTGTGTAAGGTGTTGCGTTTCTTCATCAGTAAGAGTCCACACACTGGGGGTCTCTTGAGGTGAGGTTGTAAATTTTACTGGCAACGGTTGAAGGAGATGCCGGTTGCCATGGCGATATATTTTTTCCTCCCTTTCTTATCTTTCTTAGCATGTGTTTGCTTTCTCAATATTTGACTGCCAGAAACCAGAACTGCCACCGTGGTGATGCGGCACACCTTAACACCCATCAGCCCGTGTAGAGCTCTTATGTCATGTAAGACGTTGCCAGGGTGGAGGGGGGAGGGGGAGGGGGGTGGGGGGGGGTCCTTAGAATCCTTAGAATCCTTAGAAATGTGTGTAGGTCACCCTCTTTATACGAATAAAACACTTTTCCTCCACCGTCTTATTTCCCATATCGTGTAGCTGATGGATGGATCAGTCACTTTAAGATAAGGATCTGCTATAATAATAACACATATATAATATAATATAATATAATATAATTATATAATGATATATCTCTAAAATACTCAAAACGCCATCATGTCCGCCTCTCGACCTTCCAGCTCCTTCACAGCATGGACTGGCGGGTTTTATTTCCCTGTTTTTTTTCCCACACAACCCGCAGACATCTCTGCAAGAGGGCTGTTAATTGGCTGCTCGCTCAGGGCCAGAGCATGTGATTGGTTGTACAGTACAGGCAGTATAGGGATGCATATGTATGTGTGCGAGTGTTGCTGCGCTGCGACGATACAACGGATGAATTAGCATTCAGCTCACTCCCACAACCTGACGGCAAATAACAATAAAAAAACAATCTGACAGTGTCACAGAAAAGGTCAAGGAGCCACATTTCCTTTTAATTTTTTTTTTGCAAAGCTGTACACCCCCTTCACCCACCCCCTTTGAAATGCATTTCATCGCCATTGTCTGTCTTTATAACACAAATGACATCCATCTGTTTCTCCTTCACTGTTTTTCCTTTGGCTTTTTTTTTTTTTTTTTTTTTTTTTTTATAAAGGCCCTGTGCATGCATGCCAGAGAGAGTGGCTCACTAGCTGACTGACTGTTTACTGTGGTGATGGAGAATGCAGCGGACACTCCCTCTCGGGTTATACGGGGCCCAGGGATGATTAGAAAACAGTCGGATAGAGGCAGACAAAGGGATGAAGGTGATGTTAAAAAAGGAATAACAGGAGAAAAAAACCTAAAAGTAGAAAGCAAAGAGAGACATAATCTTTAAATGGAGATTTTAAAGTGCTATGAGGTGCAAGAAGAGAAGATGACATAAAGGGACAGGAGATGGAGAGATGGAGGAAAAGTTTTTTTTTTTTTTTATAGTTTCCAGCTGGGCCAGGGCGTGGACATCATAGCCTGGAGACCTGCTGTGACCCATCTGCCAAATATGTGTTGCTTTGTTTTCGCATATGCTTCTGCACGTGTTGGTGCCTAATGGCTATTGAATTGAGTTGTTTTGTTTATTATTTATTTTTACTATTTCACAATGTAATATTTACATTCCGGGAGTCAGTAAATCGTTTGTGAACAGGTAGTGTAGCTGCGGTCTACAACTCCAGGATGTGCGTCAGCTGTTGCGGAAATCAAATGGATGCCCTTTTCCATTACAGGATAAACTCTTGAATTTTAAGAAAATCCAGAAAATGGAATATGTGTTTCCAGGCTGTAAATCGGATTGGACACTTCCTCTGTCGTTTTTATTGTTTGCTGTGACTACCAGACGTTTTTGAGATATTGTTTTGTTGTGGGTCAGCTGAGGTAGGCTCGTAACTTTGTCAGCACTCAATTTTGTTGCCTTCAAATAATTATCACTTGTCCCTTCCATATCAGGGATTTAAAGTGTTTTAAAGGAAAATTTGTTTTCTGCAAGTTACAGAAGTGTTGAAAATTTAGCCAATTGGTTAAAGTTGCTTTCTGTTTCGTGCCACATTTCTAGAAATAATTAGCACAGTATAGAAATAAACTGGAAAAGGCAACAAAGAATTGCGCAGCAGCCAAACAGTTTTGGGAAAGCCAGATGGACTGTGTAAAGACTCTATTAGTGAGTTAACGTGGCCTGAACTGGCTTATTATAGCCAAACTAAATGAGAAAGTATGGGTTCCGTTACATAACATGATGCTACACTTGGCTGGCTTGGCGAGATTCATTTTTTTGTACGTATGACAGATGATGGAAGCGTCGCTGACATGTCTGTAGCCGCAGTGCTTATAAAAAACGCGTCTTTAAAACCAAAGTATGCAGAACTCACCGCACAACCCTCCTCTGGCTGCCTTTTGGTGCAGGCCTCGGTCATGTGGTTTTTCCTCCTCTCTCATCGCTTCATTATTCAATTAAGTTGTAAAACACATGTTGAACTTAGCATTAACCGCACGGAGAGGGTCCCCCGTTGGGACAAGAACAGTAAAGATCTACCTTAGACTCTGGTATGAGGTATCTCGGGTGAGATGAGACGCTCGGTTTCTGGTTTCGGTTCAGGCCTCTGGTGGATGAGGGCGATGCCACTCGACGAGCATATCTAGTAAATATCTTTTTGTTTAAATTGTGTGAGTGCAAAGAGCCAGGGTTGCCAGATCTGGGGCGGATAAAGCACAAAAGGGTAGAAACAGGAATCAGAGAACCAAGACAACCCTAAATTAAGAGGACATTTGGTTTTCTACTGGCTGTGGTTATGGTAGAGGCTGATGGCTTTAATCCCAAGCATGAAACCTGCATTAGCCTTTGAGTGTGTGTTTGTTTGTGTTCGACTCTAATAAGATCATGGAACAGTAGGATGCAAAGCTGTGATTCAGGTGCGGAGATGCTCCTGTCCCCCGTCCCTGATGGATGGGGGGCATCCATCAGCTCAACTCCGCCTAAATTTGATTGATTACTGATGACTGGCACTAATGGACAATGTGACTGCATGCACACATGTGATACCACACAAATAGACACACACATCAGCATGCTGGGCATCACGTACACATTGCATACATTCACAACTCTCTTAGACACACTTATTCTGGGCCTTTCCACAGTCTCAACATTCCATTGGCCACATTTCACCGAAGGCTACAACTGCTTTTAATCAGCTGGGTCACGAGGCGCTCCAGATGGGCCTCAGTGTTGGGTGGGACCGCCGCGGACGTGGTTTGAGGAGGAGGGGGCTTGAGCTTGTAATCGTCAACATATTTGTGCCCCCTCTCCTCCGCATCCCCTCCCGTCCTGTATTGCGTCACCCTCCTCTGAGACCCGTGCTGGACAGCTCTCCACTTCACTGGCCCCGCCGTATCCAGCGCATGCATTTCTGAGGCTCCCACTTTTCCAACATTTTACTAGCTAACATTTTCCACCGTCAGGCTGCATGCTCAGAGTGTTTTTTTGAAAAGAGCACTGTGTGCTTTTTGGACAGTGTCATTTGCAGGATGTGCTTTCATAGTCCGAGGAAAGATGTAGGTGTGCATTGCAATTTGGTATTTCCTTTTTTTTCCCTCCTCGGGATGTCTGTAATATTGAGTTCATCGAGTACAGAATGGCGGGATCCAGACATGTGGGCCATACAATAAAATATTTGCAGAATGTGCATGGAGTATATGCCAGGATAGGAATGGGACCTTTTGGATCTGCCAGTACCATTTCAAGTAGCATTCCACCTCCCACGGGAGGTAACAGGAAGATAGTGGAGGATGTTGTAGAAGAAAAGGGAAATATTGTAAAGTGAAAGTACAACCAGTTCAAACAAGCAGCTGTCCAAAAATTAGATGGCACGATGGCAAGGATTCTTTTGGCAGGTGGAATATTGAGGTTCCTCCATGCAGAGAAACGCCAAAACAACACACATCGGGCACAAGTAATTTCATCCCCCCAGTTGTTTAACTACCATAATAGCTGGTCATTTTCAGCATGTCGCTTTATGCTTTGATTCACTCCCATGTTCGGTCTTGCTTTGACAGTGTTTACGACTGTAACCTGGATACCCTAGGACTGATCTCGCCTTTCCTCTCTGCCCTCAACACCTCTTCCACTTTGCAGTGGAGGTCTCGCATTACAGGGGGTTGACGTCGCCTCGTTTTTTAACACGGGCCTGTCGGGGGTTCATCCATGCAAGGCGCACGACCCTCGGCGAAGGTCACAACACATCCGCGCTGCAGGAAACGTCTGGGATAGTCTCACATAGTTTGGGATGGAATGGGATCTAATGTAGTCGTGGGTTCTTCCTTAAACCTCATCCCCTGACAGAGAGGTTCCTGTCTTCAAACTATGGAACGGGGATTTCGATTTCCTGTGTTTAGGTTTGATTGCTTTTGTTGATGTCCTTTGATGCCTAAGTCTCAGTGGTTTAACATACTAATACATACATTACGTGATATTGTTCCTGCCAGTACGGGCAGTTACGAACGCGTTTTTTTTGGACAACATGTTTGGGATATTCTGTGACTTCAGCCATGGTGGAACCTTACTGTGGATGGGATTGACTGAGAGAGGTTTGCTCAGTTTAGCAGCTGATCTGGGCTCTGCTAACAGGATTAGAGGGGTTTCACCTATAGGGGAGAGGCTGGGCATCGCTCAATGAACTCTGGAGTTAACCCACCTCCTGCCAGCTTTTTTCATCTGTCTCTTTAAACTTTCGCTCTTGCTCACATCCTGTTTCCCCCGATCCCCAGTCCTCGCTTTGAAACCACTTATCAGATACTCCACAAACCATTGATAAAAAATATGAACAAGTAGTTTTTTTCTTTCTTTGACCATTGACTGGAGAATCAGACAGGTTAAAGGCAGGAAGCTCTTTACTTTACTGTGACTTAATACTGCTTTTTATGGAAGGATACATTTATTGCTACGAAGAAGAAATAAAATACTGGGCTGTTTGATGTTCAGGATATACCTGATGAGTCTTGACAGTTGAACGCCAGGCAAAATAAATATATATATATATATAAAAAACACACATACTTGTGGTTTGAATCTGTTGAGGATTTATGACATGCAGTTATTTCTTCTTTTTTTTTACAGCTCTCCCAAGTAGTAGCAGAAAAACTGTATTTTTTTATATATAATATGAGTGTTGAGTGCAGACTCAACTACCAACCTTGTCTGGGTCAATTCAACATTGCATTAAGAGACTTCATCTGTCCAAGTGTCCATTAAGGCTAAGTGTCTTGTCTTGTTCTACTGACGTGCAACCTTTGCCCTTTAGCCTTAACCTTTAAAAACCTAATCATTTTATTTGCCAGTGAAAGCTGTGTGTTTGTGTATGTGTGTGTGGGGTTTGTTTACCACAACAGCGTCCTCTGTGTCCCCAATAGAAATCTACCACTCTCCCGCCAACAGATTAGAATCCGGTTTAATGCTTAATCAGTTGCTCCAGCTCAGCCCCACCACCATCACGGACTTCTTCTCCAACATAGCACACACTAATACACACTAATACACACTCATACACACTCCTGCCCCTCCTCCCACCCACACCAGCCAGTGACATTCACTAGAGTTAAACTGGTGAAGCCATCTGCTCCCCAATCTGCGCTCGCCTTTTCTTTTCCTCCCTTATAGTTAAACACATGTGCAGAGTCCTCGCACAAACAATGGGCACCAACATGTAATTACTTTGTAATAATGGGAATCTTAGTTTATTATTTATTTCAAAAATTAAGTTAGAACTTGAAAGTATCTCTTGGAGAGTAGCTGCTTCTTTAGAGGGTACATTTTTACATATTTATCTATTTAGCGCATAATATGTGCACTGTTGTATTTTAAATGTCGGCTTTGAGGCAAAGTTTTCTTTCCAGGGACAAGCAAATAAACTGAAATAATGAATAGAAATTGAGAAAATATGTTTGCGCTTGCGGCGATTGAGAAATGTTTAGGGTGTTAAATAAGAAATGTTAGCTCTCACACTGTGATGATAATAACGCTCATAAAAATGTTTGTCTCCATGGGTGATATTTTTGTGACTATTTTTGTGTTTTTCTACCATTGACTGCATCTTTCGTTGGATTTTCTTCTGTGAAAATGCAGTGTTTTTTGACGTGGAAAATCGAGAAAAAGGCACATGGTTGAATGGTTCAGGTAACTCATCAGTCTACTTAATTTACCCCAGATTAGGAAAGTACAGACACAAGGGGCAGACAGACAGCGTTGTCAGCCCTGCGGCCTGGGGGGGGGAGTCTCGGCCCCCCTGGACAAACATTTGAAGGAAAACATTCCAGTGAGGAATAGCTGCGATACGTGGAGAGCTTAATATTCTTTTATTCAGCTCATCTGGCCCAGGTCCTTTATTACAGAACCGGGTATTGTTGGACAGGCACACAGAGTAGAGGATGGAACTGGAATGGAAGTAAGGCGGGGACGGCTCGTATGATAAAAGAGACGCCGCTTGGGTAAACAGTTAGCCCCCGAGGAACAACTTTGATGTGGTTGGGTATAAGTCTGATGGTCTCCTGAATTAAAAAACGAGATGGACTTCCCATCTTGCCATATCTGTCAGAACGTCACGTGGGACCCAGAGACATGGTTTCAGAGCTGTTCTCCACCGAGTGACGTCGGTGCCTGGCTTAAAGAAAACATTCCTCTCTGCTCGGCTAATACAGGACATTGCTGTTTTCGGTCACACCTGCCCCGCCCTTCATAAATCCCATGTCTGTCTCTGTGTCTGCGGCAGTTCACGTGAACCTTCTCCAACTCCACCCTGGCTGAAGTTCTCAGTCCATCACCTCCAGAGAGTCTCTCAGTTTTATCTTGCTTTGCCTTATGTCACCCCGACTTTACGACCTTATCTCACTCATTGACCATCAGCGTCCAGTTTCTTCCCCCGGGGCCTCGCCTTCGTTTCCAACATGCTTACGTCATGTCGCTAATCGGCCATATTTTTTATGTATATATATTCCCAACCAGTAACGTCACGCTTTCAGCCCTGCAGTCTGAGCGGCTGACACCAGACAGCCGCTCAGACATGATGTTTAAAAAAGAAATCTGTGATTACGGTTGAGCTGATCCACGGAGTTGCAGTGGCCGTAAATCAGACCCGTAGCCTCTCAGAGATGCTGCCAAACGCCTCAGTCTGCAGCAACAAGAAAGCAGCTGACTGACATGACGATAGCGACTTCTCTCTCCTAATTAAGTGTGTGTCAGGAAACTTGTGAGATTTTTTTTCCCTCGTCGCACCATAGCTGGTTGTTTTGGTGACACGCTGACATGGCGGCTTGGCCACGGACATGCAGAGGTTTCAGAGGTTCTTTACATCCAAGCGCCCGTGTGGTCCTTTTGATGAGACGCAAAACACAAGGTCACTGAGTCAGACTCGGGGCGTGCGCGCGCCGTCGTTCCTAATTGGCGAAGCCACTGCGGCTAAACTCGGAGGTCCGATGAAACGCCACAAATGGGATGCCTGGAAAAGTGGGGAGTTCAGGAGACGCACCCTTTGGCAAGGGAAGGGAAGTGCGGGGATGAAAGGAAGTGGATCGACAGTACCGTGTGCGCTCCAAGTCGGGCCGTGTTTACACATGGGGAAAGCACCATGGTGTTTTCCATAGACCGTGGTGCAGCTGTCAATCACTGCAGGCGTCCACACTGAGGCTGAGTGCATAGTTTCTCCAGCTCTTCCTCTCGTTTTCTGTCTGTTTCCCTCATTTTCTCTCTCTCCAGTCTCCCTCACTCCTTCTTTCTTGGATCATAATAGCAGTGTAATTTACAGCTCTTGGTCAGCCCGGGGCTGAGTGTGTGTGTGTGTGTGTGTGTGTATGTGTGTGTGTATATGTGTGTGTAGTTTAAAGGGCGTGTTGCACAGCCCTCATCAGTGTTGGCTCCAGCGCAGAGCGCCTCTATTCATAACCGATACCAGATCTGTCCCATACCAAATCTGTTCTACAGTCCATTGGATGCCTCCACAATAACGCAAAGACATTAGTATTATGAATTAAAACTTAAAGTATAAATATTTGAATATTTACTGTCGCATAAAGTTAAATTATAGCTGTAGAGTATCGAAACCCTAACCCAAGAAAAGAGAAAAATTCAGAACTACCTTTATTATGAAGCAGAGCTGTCCCAAATGTTTAGAGGCTTGGGCTGTTGCCATAAAAATCCACATACAGATTAATATTTTTAATATTAAATATTCTGATTATTATCGTATATAAATACGTTTATTCAGTCTATGAACCCTGATATCGCTGAATATTTTTAATTTTGCTTGATAAACTGTCAAAACTATATTATATACATACTTTGGTTCGGCGACTATCCTGAATATAGACCTATCTTTTTCTCTGCAGAGCTGCGTATTAAAAACGTTATTAAAAACATTTCTCACATTGGATGTTTTGTGTTTCTTAACACATGGTTGCAGATGCCCTACACATGACAAAAGCCAACACCAGACTACCAGACGTGGCTAAAGAGCTCATACTAACTTCAATATTTCATATTCCATCACGTTGTCCAGACTATTTTTGGAGTTCGCAACCATCTCTGCAGTGCCTTATGTTATTAATTTTAAATGCTGGTTGTAAATATTTCACCAGTGGACCAGAATAGCCTGAAGAGATTTTTTTGGTATTTATTGGATGGACTGGATTTTACAACCAGTTAATTGATATATAATTTTTCAGGTTATTTATCAATAGTTTACTCAAAAGTACACAAATGTTGTGTCAACCTTAAAATCTTTGCTTTATCTTTCCAAGAGCAGTAGTTAAAAGGTGATACATTCTTCAAAACATATATACGCTTACATTATAGACAATTAACCAGTTAAAAGTATGTAAAAAAAAAACAAAAAAAAAACTCTATGCAGGTGTTTAAGTACGTAAACCAAGTGGAGCGTGTAAGTAGAAGGTCCTACTCAATGTTGGCATTGCATCTTCAAAGACGGTTTTCAAATGGTATACCCTGCAACCAAAACTGGTTTACAAACAGGTCTGTTTTCATTCATTCATAGACAGATTTATCCTTGTTTTAAAGGACCGAACAAGTTGATGAATGAGATTTCTTTCTAATACACCACAGAGTTGTTTGTGTGTGTGTTCCCCAAACTGGACCCTGCTCTCCCTCCGTGTGCGTTGTCACCCATTACACTGTAAACGTGCGTCCGTCAGGCGTGTGTCTGGGAGGAGCGGACCCTCCACCCTCAGCATCCCCAACCTCAAACCTCAGTCCAGGGATTTCCAAGATTGGTTTACACTGCTGCTATATGGGCTCTTTATGAGGCAGCGTCACAGTTTGTGAAAGGAACCTTTGAGACCAGGGACTTGGTTTACATTCAGGGCGGACAGGTTAGTCTATGTCCCATTCTCAAGTCTACGCAGACTCGCTGAGTGAATTGGCTGTTTGTGTGCGTCTCATTAATGCCGCCTATGTGGAGTTTCCAGACACGGTGGTGCAGGGTGTTGGGGGGGTTCTGTGTAGTGTAGCGATGTTGTTTACAGGGTGGATCCTGCTATACGGTAGGTTCACCTGACCCCATAGATCCATACTGAGTCTGAAATTCACAACAGACTCTCATGTTAATCAAAAAATCTCGTTGGGGATGTGTTGACACTGAAGATACAACATGTTTGAGATTGTGATGGAAAAACTAGTTTAGGTATGTCTTCTTTAGCTTTGAAGTGCTTTAAATCACAATGTGTGTTCATGAATTAATTGTGGTTACACGTTTTGAGGAGATTAATTGTTTGTTTCCCCTTAAAACATTATGTTGTATCATTTTCAGTAGTATTTTTAATTTACTTGTCTTTGTAGGTGACGCCTTTCGTGATTATGGCTTTTCCTCTGTGTGGTGCCCAACTACTACCCTACATATCTGGATAATAGTGTTGTATTCATAGTTGTTAAGTATGTGTGTTCACTGGCAGTGTGTAGAAGCAGGGTCTCAGATCCAGGTCCGATGTTACACATTGACCTCTGGAGATTGACCCCATGTCCCCAGAGTAGAGCTGCGTCTTCATCAGCGCTCGTTCTTTATCGCATTGGGTTCTCCCTGAATACAAACTGTCTAAGCAAATACGAGAGATGCAATTATTAAACCTCGCCACCCAGTGGATGTGTGTGTGTGTGTGTGTGTGTGTGTGTGTCCCCACCTTTTGTCTTCTCCTGTTCGTGTTTTTTGGGAGAATGTCCAAGCCATAACCTCTCCTGGCTGCAGCCTCCGCTTCATCCTGAAGGAAATCCCCTGTGTGTGTTTTTTTCGTTCTTTCTCTTGGGCATTTGAAGGTGTTGTGCTGCACAGACTCTGTCTCCATAGCAAACTGTGAATTTTGGTGGTTGTTTTTGCCAGTGGAACAGAAGTGATGCACTGGCTCATAAATATGTCGTGGGCATGACTCACTGGGAGTTAAACTGGTAGCTTAAGGAGTTGCGTCATGACTGTGTTTGATTTGGACACTTCGTAAAGTGAAGAGAAAGCTGGTGCCAACCCCCTTCTCACTACCAAAGCATGCACAAGAAAAGTCAGCTATTTTATTGTTTTTGGACTCTGACATTTAGGCATCTTAATGCTAGCTTCGGCATTTGTTGTAACATGACCATTTTTATTTCTTTTCTCCATTATTAAAGCATAATAAATACGGGATCATTATTAATGCATGATAGACACTGGATTTCTCAGGCTGATATTGATTAGAAATATCAGATAATATTCCGTTTGGAACATAGTCAACCTTTAAGTGGATCACTGACTTTGTGAACAAGATGCAAATTGAGCAGGACATTGCGTTAGTGTTCTCTTGTGGTTGTGTCCAACAACTATTTATCTGCTCATCGTTCTAGCGCTACATGAAAACCCTGTGCGAACCTATCAGGATTTGATTTGTCCAAGCTGCTGTTGCAGTTTTATTTTCTCTTTGACCTGCCCCAAAAGCAAAAGCTTACCATGCAGCTGTTTCAGTTTTTAGTTTTATATTTACACAAACTGTTTATGATATTCCCCGATGCAAACAGCTCCTCCTTCTCACTTTCCCATTCTTCTTTTTTTCTGTCAGGTTTTTTCCCTCAAGGAGAGAAAGTTCATCTTTTGTACGTGTACATCCAAAGCGCCCTACCTCTTAACAATGCATGGGCAGATGAAAGTGCACTAAAATTGTATTATATGCTTTGCTATACAATTCCTGACTCCACTATTGCCTTCTACATCCTGAAACATGATCTATCCGCTTGAGTATTTGCTCTCTCAGCTCTTTGCAGTGTGATACCTCTCAGGGGTAGTCGATTGTGGGGTTCATACCCCTAAATCCCCCCCCCTCGAGGGTGGTATGAAGGAGGGCTTTATGGATGTGCAGTGGTGTGGGTGCATAGTCGGCGCAGTCTGTTCCCCGGCCCTCATTAGCCAGTCTTTTGTTACAGTAAGCCATACCTCGCGGAGCCCAGATGCAGCATGTCCAGATTAGATCCTACACCCACCAGGAGTCCTGAAAAGCCACCCCGCACGTCGAGCCTAATCCTCCCGCAATACTTTCTCCTTTCTCCTGACCCTGTGTACCACACACAGTCACTTTCACAGTCGCAGATACATAAAGTTGGTCACACAGGACCAATTGGGTGCTTCAAAATGACTCATTGTAGTTTTCAGAGCCCTGTGGGTGCCTTGTGTCTTTAATCCCCATCCAGAGTTCCTGTCAGCTGCCTACTGACCGCTGCCCTTTTTTTTCCCTTCTTTCTTTTACCTCCTTTGATGCACAAATCAGAGCTGCAGATAATCATGTAATAAATCCAACACTGCAAGATTTGAATGGATTAAAATAAAGGGAAATCAAGGAAACAACATGGTTTTCATTGTGCCTTGTTCTCCGTAAATGTAAACATCTGAAACAAGTTGCACAACTCACTTGGGGGGGGGGGGGACACACTTTTGGCTGGTTTCATGTAAAATTTTAAGAAAAACAACAATTCCTCTAACCAGATTTGCTTCTTTAGCTTTTCGAACACCACAAACTGGAGTTTTTTTGTGTGTTTTCAGAGTAAAGACTCACAAGTGGTCCGCACCAATAGCCCCATGCCAATCTCTAAATAGCTTGTCAATTTCTCCATCCTTGGCTTTTTATTTCACCACAGCCGCGGTCTGCATGTTGTCTTTGGCCTTGTATGTGATGTTGTGTGAAGCCACAGAGCCATTTGCAGAATTATCAGCAGGGGGACTCCAGGACCAGATTGCACTGTGTCGGGTCCAGCCGCGAGTAGTAACGGTACAACAACAACAAGGCACACACATCAGTACACTCAGTTATTCATACTGCCACTCTCTGGTAGAATTTCACAAGAGTGTGTGGCCACACTCAGGTTGATTTTATCAACTGGACCACATTGGTATTATTAGTCTTTGCTGCTCTACTTGGATAGACAGCCATGGTCACAATTTACACCTCTGTGTCATCTCATAAAGTTCTTCAAAGCATTTTGCAGCCTGGTGTTGAAGAGCAGCCGTCACTTTATTGTATGTTTTTGTACGTGGCCATCATCCCATCAACCTATTGCTGCTTTTATCTCTTATAGCAAAGCACATTTTAAACATGTGGGGATTTTTTTGTCTTGGGTTGCAATCATGATTGTGGGGACCTTATAACAACAAATCCAAGTAATAATCTTTCGATAAGACAGACCCGACCAGTTTTACCTGATTTACTCTGTAAATCTGAAAGTAGATTTATATCTGATCTGCTCAACACATGTTGACAATTTATGACACCTGACCTGTTCCAGACCTGTTATAAAGAGGTTCATCCTGCTTGGTCAGTCGTGTCAGGTTGGGTTGTTGGGCTATTTTATCCAATAAAGGTTTGGCTAAATATTAGATTTTTTTTTCTTTGAAACAACCACTGAGAATCAATAAAACATTCTGACTGTCATGTAGGAGGATTCACTGTTATGTATAAGATCACACACACATGCTCTGGTTCCACATCAAACCCCTGGCGTTTGCGCGCATCGAAGGAAGTCAAAGGAACGGCCAGTTTCAAACCTCAAATCACCTCAACAGTAGACAAACTGATCTATACACAAACACATACGGGGAAAAAAAACAGACAAAAACCTTGAAATCACATGAGCGCCCACAGAGAGGCCCGAGTTGAGTGGCCGACATTGTTGTGGTCTGGTTAGTTTCCCTGGCAACAGCATAATATTTCTGGGCGGTATGTCTAGTTTTTGTGTCTGCATGGCACCAAATCCACTTCTCAGCCAACAGGAATGCCATTTAAAGACCTTTTTTTCTTATTACATGTTTTAGATTTGGAGGAATTCAGAGACACATATATGTTGTGGTTTGAAACCCTATAAGATTTAGAAATGCATTGGTGGAGGTAAGAAGTATTGTTTGGCTGGAAATTGTACCTCGAGTTGTGCTGTCGGCTTGTAGTGCTTTGTAAAAATGGAAACATATGACACGTATGATATTTCCTTGAATTCAGTCATCACTACATAAAACTGTGTGGTTTTCATATATGTCTATTCTTATGAGGCTTAGTCAAGTGTCTCAACGGCCCGTGTTTGGCAGCTTCTATTCCTGCCGTCTTTTCTTTACAGAATACCACATGCTATATTGAGTCAAGTGAATGTGGTAACAAGATGCTCATAACCAGGCGCTGAGAGGGAACATTCCACCACTGGGATCCTGATGTTGTTTTGATGGTCGCTGCTGTGTCGGGTGGCAAATATTCCTTAGAATCAAAATAGATTGGTGTTTATATTTTCACTTTTTTTCCCAAATGACCACGGCTGCCGACAGAGCTGCATTAGCTGTTATTGCAAGTGAACCATTAAAACCTGCGTTTATGGGACAATCTGTCCAAGTAATAACCCACCCTAGAGACATAAGGAGGTGCTGAAAGTCAAAATGAGCCAAAAACGCATGTATGTAGACGTATTTAACATTTAGAAATGGCTCAGAGTCCTGATGTTGCAATTGGAGAGGCACAAATGCTCCTGAGAGCCATGAGATAAAAATGTGATTAAATATTAAATTGATATTTTGGCCTTGCTCTCCACCCAAGAGATTTAACTAAAAGGTATCAGGGCCGAGTCCGTACTGCTCCCAAACATCTCTTTGCTCCTTAAAATAAAGGCGTCTGCCAAGCCTCTGTGGAGTTTGTTTATCTTGAAGGATTGAGGTGTTCCTTTATGTACACAACTAGGCGCTTATGTAATAACACAGGTCGAGTGTAGAGTGTAGAACAGGTGAGAGCAGAAGTGTTTAGGATGTTAATCTGAACAAATTGAAAATGAGGGAAGAGCCAGACTTGTCTTCCCATTCTTCCTGTGGGCTTCTGGTTTGGGATTAGGAATAACTTTTGTGTTTGATATAACTTCTCTTCATAATCACTCAGGCTACTTAGATTACATAGTTTGTGGAGCCAAACTTGGATAGAACTAACTCTATGAACATATTACAATGAAATTGGTGTAAAGTCTCAATCCTTAGCAGGTGCAACACAACTTGCTGAGTCTGCGCACCCTTCCCAGACGATTTGTGGTTTCTGTAACAATGGACAAAAACTGATATTTTGAAGCATGAACTCATTCTCGTTAGGGTCATTCAGTGTTAATCATTTAAATTGAGCTTTCTCTTTAAATTGATCAACCACAAACTGATCGGAACTTAGATCTAAGGCCTTAGAATCCAACACAATGAATACAACACAAAGCTTAATTTTTATCTTCAAACCAAAGGCAGGAGCTGCATAGTAGCTTTAGGTGTCCTATACACTTCACCAATGTGGCAATGTGATTTCAGCTTTGTGTTGCTGGTGTTTTCCAATTTAAAAACCTTTCTGGATATTCTTCATACTTATCTCCAGTCAGACTTGTGTGCGTCTTGTCTTCTCCTCTCATAAGCTCTTATTATTTATTGGTCAGCCATGACGTGAGTCAGTGTTGGTGTTCTCACTTTTAAAGGTTGGCAGCACGAGAGACGAGTTAGAGAGGAAGAGGGTTCACTTCAAGCTGCACGCTGTGTGAGTGTGTGTGCATACTTCAGAGGGAGGTTTGTGTGGAGAGTGGGTGGGTGCGTCACTCAGTCGGACTGGGTTCTCTGCAGTGCATTCAGCCGCCGTGCTGAGTGGAAACATCATGCGTCTGTGGGACGTCCAGAGGATCAGCTCTGCCTCTCCGTGCTGAGGACGAGAGAGATGGAACAAAAATGAACCCAACCAGAAACTTGGAGTAAACAAAAGGACACAGAGGTTCTATTACATTTTTTTGTTTGAGGAAGGGGGTTTTTCCTAATCCATCTGGACTAAAAACACCTCAGACTTGGCTATGCCATGCTGGCCCAGAGGAACGGGCTTCCTCCAGGCTGTAAGCCGGTGGTTCCTCTGAAGGATCACCCCCCCAACCTGCGGGACGTGGATGTGAGCGGGGTAGGCTGCTGCTCCCTGTCTTCCTCGCCGTCATCCGGAGGGTGTCCCTGGGCTCGGCTGGCCGGGGTGGACGGCTGCCTATCCGAGCCCTACTGCCTTTGGTTCCAGCTTTTGGCCAGAGCCTACTGGGGTGAGGTGGAACTGGGACTGACCAGCCCCAACCGCAGCGTGTCCTGGGCTCGGCTATGGGAAGCCTCCAGGAAGAACTGTGTGCGATCTCGGGTAAGGAGAGTGGTTGTTAGTCGTAAAGCATCCTTGTGATTTTACATTTTGGGGAATGTCCAAGGCAAACCGTACCTCGCCTCGATTGAAATATGTTTTCAATGGCTATCCGTGGCTTCCAGAGCTGTATAGGTTTCCATAAGAAGCGTTTGAGAGTGGAGGAGAGGTGTCGGGCAGTTACGCTTTGTTGTGCCATTTGAGGAATTTAGCGTGCGTCATCCTGCTATACAGCAGCAGAGTAGTCCTTTTTCACTGACCAATGTCTTTCGTAATATGAGTGTGTGTGTGTGTGTGTGTGTGGTTGGGAGGTGGTTGGACTTCATTTATTGTTATTGGTCTCTATGGTGGATTCACAGAACCTCTTTGCTGTGTGATCTCAGAGGAAGACTTGTATATTTTCCAGCTGTACATATGAGTCATTTCAAAATTTCTTCTAAAATATCCCAACAGCCCTTTCTTTTCTTTTTTCTTCTTTTTTTGGTAGTATGCACTGAGACCTACTGGATTGAAGTCAGTGTTCAGTGAGGGAGGTGAATGCACATTTTCCTGTGATATATTGAATGAGGATGACTCATGTGTTCAGAGTAGGAGAGAGGTTTGGAAAGAAAGAGGCAAGAGTGAAAGGGGTAGGTCCATTGAGCTAGACGGCCCAGGGGTGACTCACAGATTTAAAACAAAAAAATAATAAAGTGGTGTGGAGGAAAAAGCTGAGTCCACAAGTAACGCCATGCAAATTCACTCATATACATAAACAAGCAGGAGTAGACATGCAAATGCAGCATCCTGCAGGCTAAGGCACCATATGGCAGCACCCTTGCTGGTGAATGTTTTGATGAACAGATTGCATGCATAATGAAGCAATATTTATCAGGTGATTGTGTGATCCTGTTCAGATCAGATTTACAGTGTTGTTCCCTTTTTTCAATATGATTTCTCCTGAGAAACTGTGGGAACTTAAAGCAGCGCTGCACAGCTAGTTTCCTTTTAACACTGGGCTATGCTCTCGCTGTATAAGATGCTATATATGTATATATACTGTATATAGACAGTATATAAGGTGGGAGATGGAACATTTTTGGGTGTGTGTGTCTTTGTGGTTTGCTCAGCCATTGGGCATTCGAGTCAGACGGCTTAGCCATCGCATAATACAACATAACATTTTAAGCATAAGATCAAAACAAACAGGCGAGTTTTGCCTCTCTCTCTCTCAGCTACATTAAGGACCGGCGCTCACTTCCAGCTCCACACCACTGGGGTATTGAGGGTGATTTCACCAGTCGGACCATTAAGCCCACACCCATCCCTCTCTCTCTCTCTCTGGAGGCCTCTACATCTGCTGCTCCCAGAGAAGCCGAGAAGGAGAGAGAGGGGAATGTCTTTGTTTTGGATCCATACCTAAAAGATGTATTTTGGTGGGATTGGAGCCTGCGGAGAGATCTCGATCCAGGCTGAAAGATCTTGGCAGGGCTGCGTAGCCAAGAGGCACGACGGTGGTGTTAGCAATAACTGCTAACGCATGCCATGCGGTGCCGCGGCGCAGCTCCGTTGTCACTGCGATGATGGATGTGAGAAATCTCTCACAGTGAGAGAGATCAGGGTGTTTTTTTCTCTCTCCATAATCTTGGACTTGTTTTGATTTACAGAATATTTCCTGTTATATGTTTTAGGTTATGATAAATCTGGGGTTTAAGGAGCTTTGGGAGAGGCATTAAAAGGTGGATTGAAAACCACAAGTGGAGACGCCCAAACACAACCCTTTTTTTTTTGGTGCTTATATTGTTTAGAAGATTTTCTGAAGTTGCTTGATTAAAAATCTTATACCAGGACATGGGGAATGCAGGTGTCACGCAGAGGTCATTCTATATTCCCACTACAGGAACACATACATCTCAAGCAGAGTCCCAGTGTTTTAATTCCTGTTGGGGTCTGGACAATATATAAACAATATATAAGTTGGTCTTACTAAGTTAAACTTGTGAAACCCTGCAAATACCTTGAAAATGTTTTTGCAAAATCAGAATTGTATGTTATAGATGTGTTAAGAACAAGTCATCCTCTGTTGGATCTCACAATGACCACATGTGCTGTGTGTGTGTGTGTGTGTGTGTGTGTGTGGGTTCTTCTCAGTTTGCATTACATCTGATCTGAACTGATGGACATAAACACAGCCTGATGTAACTCACGGTATTCTCTGCTTTGTACCAGTTGCCTTTTCAATTATTGTAAGCTTGTTTTTTTATCGGGGGCTTCTCTCTTACAGAACAGAGTTTTGTTGCTGATGTGGAGCACGTGTGGTGTTGTGTAGACATAAATGTAATGTTGCGCAAGCTGAGGGAGCCGCCAGCATTTAACTTGTTTTTTTTATCCTGTGTTAGTCACAGTAGGAATGTAGGAATGTAGAAGATAGGTCTGTCGTCATGCAAACATGCTAAATAGCCCCTCAAAGCCCTGAATGTGCAATAACTAAAACCATATGTACCGTATGGCTGTGTGGCGCTCAGGGCAGAAACTGTAACGCTTCATACTTAGGTTTGGAACCATAATGCAGCACTTAAAAACTACTCTCGTGGCCTCTGTTACCATCATGTCAACAGTTGTCTTTTCGGACTCGCAGCTATGCTGAGTAATGTGTGTGTTTTTTCTGTTACTGTATTTACTGACAAACTGCAAATCCCTGCGGAAGATTAGTTCCTGGTATTTGACATGATTTAATTACATTAGGAGTCGGATGGTGATACAAAATGTATCTGGGCTAAAATTAGAGACCAAGCTAATCTGTGAAATAATCCCACGAGTATCTAAATGAAGTTGTGTTGGAATGGGCACCTTGCTATTCGGCAGAAAGGACCTTTCTGTAATAACGTGGAGTGGATTACTGGCATTTCAAGATGATTATTAAGAAATCTCTGCTTTTTGTCGTTTCACCTGTGAAAATTCTTTTCACAACCATGTTTGATTATCTGTATCAGGGCCCTGCAAAAACTAAAACTTTGTTTTTTTGTGAACATGGGGGTCCGATAAAGCTTTAGAAGGTCATTTATTATGAAAATAAATGTTCCCAATTCACGTGACAACTAGTCTTTTGTGATCAACCCTTTGCGAGTTCTGGAAAACTGTATATATTCTGAAGATTAACACTTTAATATTCCTCTGTCCAGGCCAAGCAGAAGGATGGGCGCGATCAGAGCGAGATGTCGCCCACCAGCACCACCTCTCCGGGGGCCGAGGAGGAGCCGTTCTCCTGGCCCGGGCCAAAGACGCTCCACCTGGGCCGGACCTCCCAGGGTTTTGGCTTCACTCTGCGCCACTTCATCGTTTACCCGCCGGAGTCTGCCGTCCACAACTCTCTGAAGGTAACAACGCTGAATTTTCATCCTTTTGTTTTTTCATGATTTCCTAAATTTGCCATTTCATCCTCATCCATCCAGTTTGTCTAAGGTTCTCAAACTCTGAAAAGTTGCTGGGTTTGTTTGGTTGGACAAAGGTTTCTGTCTCTCTTTTCAGTTTATTCAAGAATGAAGCCATATTGATAAATTTTCTCTAGAGCTTTCACTACAAAAGCACATTGACGTAGACCCAATATCCGATCTGGTCCAGTTTAATACCACCATTTTTTTGGAACCCATTTTCATATTGCCAGGCTGTGGAGTCCAGATTTAATCGGAGTGATGTTGTAATGTTAACATTCAGATTTAGTATTCGTTGTACAGCGTTTTGTGACTTGTATCATCACATCTGGGAACTCTGCCAACTGTCCCCTGGATAACATCAGTGCCAATCTTCCCTATGGTATTAATCCCGATGGTTCAGCGATTCCAGCTCCTGGTGGCCACGGACTAATAGGGTATAAAGGGCTTTGGTAAAATAGGACAGGGCTTCTTTAATGGGAACATTTGCTTGTTTTTCATGTGGGCTCTGTCAAAGCTTATCACGGCCTCCCTCGTATTAGTTTTTGTAAGTGATAATTCAGGATAAGTTGGGTTTACTTTTCTCTGAAGTGTATTTTGACAACCTTTCTTGTTTGCACAGCAGGATTTCCTACAAAGTTAGCATAGTACGTTAAGTTTATAGCTTTTGGCTTGAGTTCTGCATGTTGAGAGATAAACTGTGGCACGAAAGTACAGAATTTGCAGACATTGGTGTAACCAAAGAGATAGACGGTTTTCTCCCAGAGAGCTTCTTGGGTATCTCAAGTTTTTCTCCGGAAACTTTGCTTCAAGTCTAATGAGATCCAGTATTTCCTTTTCTTATCATGTTAAAATGTGCGGATTTGCTTTGAGCTGACATGAGATTAGCTGTAGAATGAAAAACCAAATAAATGAAGGGAGTCAACTCATTTGAAAAAATCAGACGAGAAGTAGAACTTACCATGGGTGTCAGCAGTGTCTGAGTCATTAGATATCATTGATATTCAAAAGAAACAAGGCAGTTTTTGGGCCATTTCTTGCCTTCAGCCAAAATTATTTTAGTATTCTTATCATAAGATGTGATTCTGGGAAATATTTGTCATTGGAAAGCCATCAATTTCAATCCACAAGGTCACTCGCTCGGTTTAAACTCTAACCAGTTCTCCCATTACGTAACCTTCTGCCTTCAGAGCATGGATAAAAAGAAAATCCTGGTCCTTGCAGATTCATCACATGTTGTTATAATTGCTTTTAGGGTCTTGGATTGGAGCTCTTTGCTAATCACTGTTTGAGGATGTTGGGCTCTTTAAGAGTCTTTAAGGATCCATGGCAAACACATGTTTGTTTCACTGAGGATTAAAGCAGGAGTGTGTGGATTTTAACTGGTGCTCTGAGAGAAATTAAGAGGTTTACGTGTTTAGGAAACGGCAGAATATAAAAAAACACAAGGATATATGGATATAAAGTGGCTTTTATGTATAAACTGTCACGGAGAACATTGTGAGTCCTACCCCCATGCGTCCAGTTAAACAGTCTTGGCTTTTCAGTGCCCTGTAGGGCAATTATTTTGATTATTAATTAACCTGTTATTGTATTAAACAATTAATAACTGTCTATGTCTCACATATCACAATTATGAGGTCTTTTATATCACATTTTGCTTTGACATGGCATTTCTTCATTAAATCATTAAGTGAACATTATTGGGGTTGTGCATTAGGGTGGTCCTTATTTATTTTATTTTTTTATTTCTATACTTTGACCCCCAAAAAAGTTTAATTTTGGTTAGAAAACACCTCTCACAAAATATTATGATATTAATGATATAACACATTTTAGAGGTTGCTCAAAGCACTTGACGGTTAATAAAATCGTGCAAAATCAAATCTATCTGTGCCTCTCTGTAGAAATACAATTCAAATGGCAGTGCAATGATTTTGGGATGGTATGAGAAAAATGACCTGTATTTATATTCACAATAAGATGTCTAATATATCAGTCTATATTTCAGCTGAATGAAAACTCAAATAAATCAAATATCTATTTTTCTCCCTCCCCCCCTTCCAGGATGAAGACAATGGCAGCCGAGGTAAGAGTGTGAATCTATTATTTTGTTATTTTAAATTGCGGCATGAATTAGAGATGTTCACGGTGAGATGAGACCTCAGGTGTTGCAGCGAGAGTAGCACAAAAACCATTTATGCTGGTAACTCAGCAGATTAGGGATCAAATGAGGATTGACACTCCATTATATTTCCACTGACAATAGGCTGAAATCGATTCGCATATTGATGACCCTTTGTTATCGTTTTCATCGTCAACATTAGGAATTCAGCCCCTCTCATTGCTTTATGACGGCACAAATACCAGTGTAAATCAAAAAAGCACTTTTGGGTGTTTGAACCTTCGTTGCTTTGCTCCTCGGAGTGGCCGTCGGAGCGTTGGCTTGGCACGGCCTCGGCATTCCTCGGAGCATCCGGCTCGCTTTTCCAACCCCTCTGTATTCCGCTCACATCCGCAAGCCCAGCGTGAAGGCAGGCGGTTTGCTCTGCTGCTTTCTTAAACAGACACAAAACACATCTTATGTCAGTGGGGTACAAAGAAACTGGAGGCAGAAATAATCTACTGCATTTTATTCATTTTGATATACCCTTTACGTGATTCTAAGTGATCGCACGCCAAAAGGGAGCGAGTTTCATATTCCTCACTTTCTAGACCTTTTTGGGTATTTCATTTTCAGGCTTAAGCATTGTTTCTTTTGGTCATTAGCTATTTTTTGAGCCTGTGATGCTTCCTGACCTGCTGACAGTGTGCGCGATGAATTCAGGGTTGTACGAAGGTTTTTCTGATCACGCTGCCTCGTGATCTGCCTCTAGAACGACATCTCGACAGGAAATTGAGAGATTCCTATAAGTGTCCCTCATCATCCCCTCTTGGCTTTTAGTGTCGCATTCCTCACACTACCCTAACTCTCTCCACCCAATCTCAGCCTCTCTATGTCCACCGGCTTCATTCAACACAGGCCTCAAAGCATTAAACAACACACACACACACACACACACACACACACATATGGGGCCCCGCTGTGGCAGGAGGAAGCCCTTCAGGGAATAAGTGTGGCCACACTTTTCATGAACTCAGATTCCTTTGTGTGACTTTACCTGAAAGACGTCACGTAAAACTCCTGTGACTATCTGTATGTATGTGTATGTGTGTTCCTATGCTCCTAAAGCTTGTGTAGTAAGTGCATTAGAACCATTCTTTTGAAAAGCTCAATAGATGGTGAATAATGAGCCTCCTCCATCTCGGCCTCAGGAAGTCACTTGGCTCATTTCCAGTCATAAATCCTGATCTGCCTTTCAGAAGCAAACACGCTGACAGGCAGCAGTTCATCCCAAACCCGGGGAATGGTTCTGCAAAGAGCCATAAAAAATATTGAATTACTTAAATTATTATTATTATTATTATTATTGACATATTAACATATGTATTGGTTGAATTGGGTCATTTTTGAATATCATATTCATGCTTTAGAACGTACTGCTGCAAAGCTGAAAACCAAATTGTCAACATCGTCTCATTAGGAAAATTCTGATCTTCACGCACACAGACAGAGCAGCTTTTTATAGCCTTTATTTAACATGAGATGGATAATACAGCAGGAGATGGATCTTAATATGATTAGGAAGAATCCTGTTATTCTTTTCCCATGTTGTGCGGTATCTTTTAGAATAACTTTTGACAGGAAGGCCCTAGAAACCTGGAAGTTGGCTACGACCCCACTATATCAGCCCTTCCGCATCCAATGGTACCATCCGTGAGCTTCTACGACATTGGGTTGGGGTTGGGGTAGGATTTAGGGTTAGGGGCTGTTGTTAGTGTTAGGGTTTGTGGTCAGGATTAGGGTTGTGGTTTGGGTTAGGGTTGGGGTTAGGTTTTAGGTATATCCAGAGGCGTCGCAATGGGGCAGGCCAACTAGGCAACTGCCTAGGGCCCCGAGCTAGAAGGGGGCTCCCAAAGACGGCTGTTTACATTGGTCCACAGCAAGGACAACCTGAAAGCCCCTTAAATGACTTGCCATGAGGGGGCACTGCAAAGAGACGTTCAGGAACCCCCCTATAGGGGGCCCCATGGTACTTGGCCTGTCAAAAGCTTCTTTTTTTTTCTACATATTTTTCTTGCCTGGGGCCCCCAGAGTGACTTGCAACGTCCCTGGGTATATCCCCTCTATATTGACCCAATGGTAGCATCCGTGAATCTCTACGATGTCGGGAAGTTGGTGAAATAGCGAAAGGTCAAAAACTCTCATCACGTTTTCTGCGAATAACTATTGATAGGAAGGTCCTGGGGATCTTGAAGTTGGCTACGTCCCCACTATATTGACCCTTCCGCATAAACCCTAATTCTAATCCTGTAACCATAACCCTAATACTGGTTATGAGAATGGAATTGTGGTTAGGGGATAAGGTTAGGGTTCTGGTGAAGGGGAGCTGCTACAGAGATTAGAGTTGGGTCTGTGGGGTTTTCAGGAAATGGCGAACGCGCTGGTCCCATGTCGCTCCGACATCAGGAAGTTGGATGAAAGGTCAAGAAGCCCAAAAGAATCATCCAGTTTCACCAACTTCAGATGTCTGAGCAACTCAGTATCAGAGTATTTTTTATTTGTTTTCGGCTACATGTTTTATTGTTTTTATATTACCTTTAAATGAATATTAAACAACTAATATTGTTGTTAAATTAAAGGCTAAATAGACTGAGTACAGATGATCTTGACCTCGGATGGAGTGGCTTTGATAATCTCTTGTCCGTAAAGTAGCTGTTTTGTATTATAGTCTAACCCTGCAAAGTTTCACATAATGTCTTAATAGCTATAATCGAATCTTAGAATTCAGATTTCCATGCGGCAGACTTCTTGTCTATGTTGGCTTAACATTTGAAACTAAAATGTTAATTCTTGACCTTACATCTCAACTTTATGAACTATCTGGTACCAAACACCACGTGTCCACAGACTGCTGACCAACGCGTCAGCTTCTGGACGTTTGTTGTCATTTCTCCCTGATGCCCACAGATTGTTATCCTCGCTATGTGAGAACCAAGTGCACCACAATATATCAAACACAAAAACCCCGATCAACACACAGTCGTCGCACACACACCCAGACAGATAATGCATCCCATGTGCTGTGTTATTCTAATGTTTACAAAAAAAAGTCGCATGGCCCTGTGATGTTTGCTGCAGCCTCCCCGGCGCGATGCCGCGCCGTTTATTTGCTTGACTCGGGGCCAGCGTGTGATGAGGCTGTTGGTGTTTGGAGAGAGAGAGAGAGAGCAAGAGAGGGAGAGGGGAGGGGGGTTGGAGGGACAGAGGGGGAGGGAGGGGCAGAGATGGCTGCTGACCGCGTGTTGACTAGCAGGGTGTTGCCGCTGGAAACACTTAAAACCTTTTTAAAAAAACGCACACACAGACACATCCACACACACACAGTGACGTGGATACACAGATAAACAAACGTAAACAACTATGTACAGTGTGTAGGTTCACCGTGGTAACGGGATGGATGTGCCTTACTTTGTGTGTGTGTGTGTGTGTGTGTGTGGCGCATGGATGTGTTTATTTCCTTTCACAGCGGTTGTGTACATACCAAACATCCCAAATCTTCCTCTCTATCTCACTTCCTCTCCTCTTCCCTCCCTCCCCCCGTCTGTCTCTGGCTTTCCTGTATCTCTTTCTCTTCACTTGTGTATTTTAGCAAGTTATCAAAAGGGCAGAAACCCCAACGAGGCCTTTTGCGCTTCGCATTTTGTGATGCTGCGGTACCTCGGCGCGGCGAGAGGAGCGACATAAAAAAATGTTCACCATCTGTTCAAATATTTGCTTTTCCCTTCAACCTGAAACACTTTACTCCGCAGATACCATTTTTATTCCCCTGTTATTTTTTTTTCTCAGGTTTTGGTTCGTTCCCATGAAATCTGCAGAGGGAACGTAGAGCAGCTCAAGCAAATAGAATTCCCCCAGTATTCTCCTGTGGGCCCTTTTCAATGCCCCACCTTCTTTCTTTAACAAAGCTGCATCTTAAGTTTGTCTCCTTTTTTTTATTTTTCCACCATCCGCCTAGCGTAGCACGAGGAGGGAAACGGGGACAGCAGAGGTATGCTAGAAGGGTCCAGGTACTTACTTGGAACCTCAGTAGAGTATGTGCAGATATGAGATCGAGTGATATTTCAATACTAAAGAGTCGTGTTGGAATCTTGGCAAAAGAACAAATAACTTTATTACCCAAACTAGTCTTTTAACTTCCCCTGCTTGCCTTGGCTTCAGGCTGTATCCTTTACTGATGAGATCTCTCTTGTTTCAAGCTGTGTGTTCAACACAACATTTTTTCACCTCAGTGTCCGTAATTATTCGTGGGACAAGTTGTTGTGCTTTTTTCTAGCATCCACTCCCACCCATATCGAAGTTGTAGCGTTGGGACTCGAGTCCTAAAAAGATTTTCTGGGCACGCATTCAAACCCAACTGAGTGTTCACCCCTCCGTGTTACTGTTCTCCGCGCCGTGTCTATGGAGCTTTCTGATCCAGCGCGGTGGCCCCTACGCAGTTATAATCACGGTGGATTTTTTTTCTTTCTCTGTTCTAGTTTACGTAGCTAGCTCAGTAAAACTTTGCCCGATGAGTTTGTTGGAAACAAAAAACAAATTATCTTCTTGAATGTTTCTGGCTGACTTTTGGAAGTGAGAGTCTTGTCAAGGGATAATTGAATATAAACTTGATGGTTAGGTGCATTGTATTGTGCTCAGAGTGCTTCGTGCCAGTTGACGGTCCGTGTGGAAAACACTAGACTCTTTGCTCTTTTATTGCAGTGGGGAGTTGGTCCAAGTATCGGATGCACGATGAGGACAAATGAAAGATGGATTATGTCATGAAACAATCCTCTCTGGTTCACTTAAAAAAAAAATATATATATATAGGATTTACAGAGTAGGATTAATCAATATCAAACATCACTCGGTGACGTTGGCTGGGTCTGCAGACACGCTAACTTCAACCTAAAGTCAAACATCTACTGCTCGTTTGTTAATGACGTGCTTAGTTACTGCTAACGATCTCGGCTGACAGCATATAAACACTCGGTCTAATTCGACCCATATACTTTTTCTCTTGTAAAGAGCAGGAAAAAAACAAAAAAAAACAGACACCGCCCTCCACTCTCTTTAAAGAGAGAATCGTGGGCCAGTTGGCTCATTTAACACATTTCTCCTAGCCTGAGAAAGTATTTGTAAAATCACCCCATCTGTCTCCAGATGTTTGTCACTTGTTCCCGGGGTTGAACGTAAACTGCTTTGCGTTGTTAGTTTGGCTTGTTTTACTGATACAAAACAAAACACTGAATTATTATTTTTTTTTTTTTTTTTGGGGGGTGTGTGCGTGCAATGCGGTCATACGAATGTCAGTACATATCCTCTTTCCCCTGGGTGGGTTTTTTTTTTTGGATTTGCAATTCCGAGAAAAAAAAAAAAAGGAGTGATGGAAAAGTCCTTCAGTTTGGCTTGTTTTACTGATACAAAACAAAACACTGAATTAATTTTTTTTTTTTTTTTTGGGGGGTGTGTGCGTGCAATGCGGTCATACGAATGTCAGTACATATCCTCTTTCCCCTGGGTGGGTTTTTTTTTTGGGATTTGCAATTCCGAGAAAAAAAAAAAAGGAGTGATGGAAAAGTCCTTCGGCCACCTTCCTGCCTGTGGTGGGAAAAAAACACGAGGTGTGTGCGTGTGTGTGATCCCAGTCATCCAGAAATTGAGCCCTGGTTTGTGTCACTTTTTAATGTACACTCAATTAATAGCATTGGGGGCACCAAGTTTAGTGCAGCTGTCCTGTAGTCAATCGTTTTGTATGACGGTTATAATAATGTTATATATTATATTATATAATACTTGATATTAGGGTCTTTTTTTGTTGTTTTACGTTGCATCACGCAGTCTGATAATAATAAGTTGGACCGAAAGTAGTAGTAGCCAATTTCTAGCCATTTTTTGAGTAGCTTCATTGAATGACTTTATCTAAAGTGTAATAAACAGCATTGACATTTATCGGAATGTATTATTTCGTAAAAATAATCCTCTCTCAAGTTTTTCCTTTCCGTAATATATATATATATTTTTTTTCAATGAAAACTGTATTAAGAGGTCTCCGTTCCGCTACCGCTTTCTCTCGCTGCTGTTTAGGAACATGCTGCACTGGTGAAGTCTACTCACTTGTTTACTCGCCGACAAGAACAAGCTCCGGACTTGACACGAGGGGTGATGAAAGAAGCTTTAAGGCGTATTGACATTCCCTCCGCCGGTGTGTGTGCTGAGGTTTGTGACGTAAAGCTGCGGCTGTTGACAGAGTTCAGCGATTAGTGAAACGAGACCCGTCCATCTCACACACCGTTTCAACCATGTGACAAAGTCTATTGACACACTTTGGAAGGATGTGTTTTTTTTTTTTTTTCGTGAGGGTCAGGAGTCGGGTACACGGGTGTTTTGGCAGAGTTTAGGCTTTCAGAGCGGAGTTGTGTTTGGAACTGGCTGGTGTGTGAACTTCACGCAGAATTCATGGGAATGGAAGAAGAAAAAGGCCGAATGACAGTATTTATTTTCACCCTGCCTTCATGGGCTGCTCTCTCAAAGCACTCAGGTCTGGTGTCTTTGAAGAGATAGTTTGACATCTAAAAACACGCTGTGCTTTTGAAGGAAGTGGGAGTTTATGGATTTATGTAGAGTGTACTTGAGCTTTGACCTTCCCTCTGGGGGGGTAGGGGAGGGAAACCTCCTTGTACCAGGATCATGTGCCTCACATTTTCATATCTCCCTGCTCGAGTAGAGCTGTCACAGATCTAAACATCTAAACACACTTGCAGTGTCCTCCTCGTTGTCAGAGCCAACAACACGTGTGCAGAGGTGTTTGTGTATCTTTTTTTTATTGTGCACTACGTTAGCATACGGGCGAAGTGTTGGTGAGTGCGAGAGCGACACAAACGGCGAGTCTGAAGAACAGCCAGTTGGAGGTCGCCGTGTTTGGCCGCGGGGTTAATGCAGAGAGCGGGCAGCGGGCCCAGCCCTCTGTAGGATAACATTATCTAACCCAAAACAACGGGGGAGCCGGCCCACACAACCAGGCCCAGCTGTGCAACCGCAGACGGCTGCCAAACCAGAGCCCGCTGAGGCCAAAGAGCTGCCATTCACGGTGCACCGAGGGGTCCTGTGTTGCTTCATATATGATTAAAATATAAGTGGTGAAAGGGGGAAAAACTCATTTGAGATAGCCAACGGACCAGTTTTTAAAAAGCTTCTGAAAATAGACACGGTTGTGTCAATGTATTATTGTGGGCCGGTGCCATTGAGGTTGACGTTTGCAGGCACGATTATTCAACTCGTTCTGTGATTTGGAACAGGCCAAAGTCATGTTGATGCCTTTCCTTTTAATCCACACGGGAGTTGATGCTTTTGATAAGGGAGCATTAAAAAAATGCGCAGAGCTTTAGATTTTCCACGTTTAATCCCGTTCATCCAGCTGTGGGAGCACAGAAACTTCCAGAATCCAATTTGTGGTCCAGAGTTGGCTCTGGATTGGGACTTTGGCTTGTACACATACACATGCACACACACACACACACACACACAGGGATAGGCTGAGGGGAGGTGGAGGCAGTATTAGTTGACACGCATTGTGTCAATAATGTTATGATTCAAACTTTTTATCGTGTCTTAAGTGACCAGGTCATTGAGATCACTACCAGTTTGACCATGAGCGTAAATAGAGTCTTGGCCATCTTTTTACTCAGCGAGCGAGGCTAGAACCATTAAATGTCCTCTACTGCCGTCTGCTGGATTACACAGAAATGTACAACCGGGGTCAACATCTCTACCAGGAATTGATTTGTCACTGTTGGAGAGTGTAATGACACAGTGACACTTACACAGGCACAGATTAGCAGCCAGATCATTGATTTGGTAATGATGACGTTTACCTTGCATGGTTATAAACAACAATCAATACATTCGTAAATGTCAGAGATGTTAAAGACCCATCAGTCAGTTCATTTTAAAACTGTCCTCCTCACGGATGTCGATGGTTATCATACAGATCATACCAGTGTTAATCGTCTGCAGTGACAGGGTTTCGCCACATGGCGGACACAGCAGAATACATGTACATACAGGATATCAGATGTAGGTACAAATAAATATTTGGCTTTTTTTCGCTTGTAAAAAAATCTCCGGCTCAGTTGTTGGTTAATTGAGTTTCAATTGTTAAATGGATTAAATTACATTTTCCGCTCTGTATAGCTGTTTTTTTTTTTTTAGGTGAAACCTTTTTTGTTTCGTCAACAAAATGCCTGTTTTTGTTATTCTGAATCAGTGAATCCTTTGTATTGGCTTGGTTGCCAGGCTACCCCAGTAAAGTGAGAAAAATCCACATTCCCGCACTCCGCAAATGGCTACTAATAGAATGAGTAAAAAAAAAAAAAAAAAAAAAGAAAATACCGCAGGAAATGTGTACACAGATGCCACAGTGTTGCTGTGGTGCAACATGGCCTATTTTCTAACTGCGCTGCTGCTGCTCGTCCTCACTGTCTGACCTGTCCTCTCTCGTTACCAGGGAGACAGCGAAACCGTCTGGAGCCAATGGACACCATTTTCGTCAAGCAAGTGAAGGAGGGAGGCCCCGCCCACGGAGCTGGACTCTGTACAGGTAAACACACACACACACACTCACACCGATGTACATTAGAACACGCATACCCGGCGTATCTTTGGAAATGATTGCCCTTTTTCTGGATTCAAATTTTATCATTAACTTTGACCGTCTCACATTTGACTCCGATGCCAAGATTTCCTCACGTCTGTCCTCTCGGTAATTCCACTTCCTTGTAAACCTGCCAGGCAAAACAGAGATGAGTTACAAAACAACAGATGGCTCCTTTGTGGGAGGTTGAACAAAGTGTAATTTGCACACTGTTATTGCAACCTTTCCCTTGAGTCTTTTTTTTTTTTGGGGCGTTTTATTTATTTATTTATTTATTTATTTATTTATTTATTTATTTATTTATTTATTTAATATCTGCCGCTTCATTTCCAGTATTAATCCACTAATCATTAAAAAAATATAAAGTGAATCACCTCCTTTTTAATTTAACGGGATCGGATGCGGTGTCGGCGTTATTGCCAAGTTAGCACTTTGTATTACTGGAAATGTCAACAGTCCAGAACGAACCCTGTCAGCCTTCATCTAATCACCCTCCTTTCCTCCACTGGGACGAGGGGGAGTGTCATTTTTCCCACAATTATCTATTTCCTCTGGGATCTCCTTGGATGGATCCTACCATGGGGTCCTTCAAATAAACCAGTATTGGTCTTTTCTGCTTTGATCTAAAAACAGATTTGGTGTGTGTGTGCTGGAATAGGCGGCCGCAAAACGGGGTCAATAATCCTATTGATTCGACTCCAGATCATTTTCCTGGAGAGTTGACTTTTGGAATTTGATGCTGTTAGCGGTAAATAACTAGCTTGTGGTATTTTATTCTCTGTTTGCCTCCAGGGGATCGTATCGTGAAGGTGAACGGGGAGAGCATCATTGGAAAAACCTACTCGCAAGTCATAGCTTTGATCCAGAACAGGTAAATGCCGCTATAGTTTTTATTTTTTAATGATATGCTTTATCTTTATTACTGAAGGGGATTCAATAAAAACTTTGTGACATATCTTCTCAGGTATTTGGTTCATGTTCTTCTTATTTGTTATTAAGTTGTATTTAATCAAGTGACTTACATTTTGTCTGTTGGTCAGAATACTAAAAATCAAAAAAAAAAAGAATACAAAAAAAAACCTTAATAGATCAATTATATATATATATATATATATATATTAAATGAACAATTCTTAAGCCTAATAGTCATCCTGCCTATAAACCAATCAATAATCGATACAGATAATAATAATAACAATAAAAATAATAAAGCCACCAAACAAACCTCCAGTCAACAAATGCCCAACAGCCCAGTTTTGTGCACCCTGAAAAAAAAATAAAAGAGAAATATTCACCGGAAAAAAAACAAGCCTGACTGGCTCAGACGGAGCGAGATCTAATCTTTTTTTCTACCCACCGGCACGTCTCTGCGCGTTTGTCGACTAATGACTTGGAAAATGAGACGGAGCCATTGAGAAATATATACTATGGATAAGAGCACACTGGGTATGGCAGAGATAACCCGTTTTTTTTCTCCCGCGCTGACATGTGTCAATGAAATGTGTTCATTCACAGGCCATTAGACTGCTGCCCGGTCAAATTTCAGATGTGAAAGTAGAGTTTATGTCTGTGTTATAATCCTCATTCGGTCTTTCTTTTTCTCATGTCAACATTTCTCCCGTCAATCAGCGATGCTTCACTGGAGCTCTGTGTGATGCCAAAGGACGAGGACATTTTGCAGCTGGTAAGGATTCGTTCGTTACTACATACTGGACTTATTTAAATATATATATATATAAAACAACAACAACAACAACAACAAAAAAAAAAAATATATATATATATATATATATATATATATAGCTATTTAATACCAAAGCATGAATCTGAAGGACAGAGTTTTTTTCTGTTTCGCTTCTAAGTAAAAAAAAAAAGTAAAAATACATTTAACAGTTTCAGAGACCGTTCAAGTCTGGCCATGTTTTATATTGAGCTTATTTTCAACAAACCCAGTGAAAATGAAGGAAAAAAAATTCAGACAAACTGAGTCGGATCCCAAAATTGGTGCTAAATGACGTATATCTTGTGCAACTTGGCCGCAGCTCACCGGATGCCACAGAAACACTTGGCTTTTGGCATTTTGGAACGAGGCATTGAAGTACACAGGGGTTACAAGTTATCAAGAAGCCCATGTACCAGCGCGTTCTTCGCAGTCTATAGAGACTATAAAAAAGAAAAAGTGTGCTACGTGAAAAACAGTGTGTCCCTGAATTAAAAAAAACATTTTTTTTCTGTCACGAGAATATATATATCATTATAGCGGCGCCATTTCACGTTGAGAAGACGTGTTAGTGGCGTGTATGCACGAACAATTGTGTCTGCTCTCGAATGGGTTGTTGTGTTGTTTTTTTTTGTGTGTATTTGGAGCCGGAGGGTGTTGCGGCTTCAGTCAGCTGACTCTCTCACTTCACCTCTTTTTTTTTCTACCGTTCTATTCTTTCACTCCGGCTCCCAGACTGTGACATTTCTTCTCGTTGTGCGATGAATTTTTCTCTCTACCTTCATCTTTAGCATTTTCTGTGCTCACCTGTTTACTTCCCTTTATTCCCCCCTTCTTCTTTTTCTTCTTTTTCTCTGCTTCTCTAACCTGTGGACTGCAGTTTTCCAGGGATATCACAGCTCTGGTAAGAAAAGGGAAAACTCAACTAACTTTCTTGATGACTCACTTGCCTTTTAATATTGCCTTATTACACATGTGTTTCCCGCTCATTTGCAGTTCTGGGAATAGCATGCGCAGGATATATTAGCATTATTTATTTATTTGTTTATTTCCTGAGTAGCAGGTTTAGAGAAAGTTGTTGTTGCTGCATAAAAACCAAGAGCTCAAACAATTTCCTCATCGGGGGAAATCAGATTCCATGTGTCCGTGTGGCCTATGTAAATCCAGTGGGAGGTGCAACGGTAACCTGAGACTTCAGGTAGTGCCATCGATTAAAGTCCAGCCCCACAACTCCTTCCCTTTTCATTTTGTCCGGAGTTTCTGCACAGGAAGGACGGGTGGAATAAAATAAAAAAATAAATAAAACTGAGGCGGACCATGACGGAACCTAGCATTTTTTTTATTTGAACGTTTTTTTAAATGAAGGAAAGTACTTTTTTTTCTATTATTATTATTTTTTTTACATTAAGAGTGTAGTGTTGGAATCATGCTGACAGAAGTAGCTTTATCTGGCAGTAGGAGGCGAAGGCGTCCTCCGTTCACCTCCTGCCTCAGGGCGCACTCTCCCGTACCTCAGGTGGGTCAACTCCTCTCAGGGTTTATCCCGGACTCGCCAGCTTCTTTTATTATTTCTCTACTTATTTACCTTTCTGCCTCTCCTCTCCCTTTTTTTTTTTTCCTCACAGAAGTTCATTTGTATGATGACACACGCAATTTTTTCCTTCTCCTACCAGGAAAAGATTGAAAAAACGGTTTGAATCCAGCTGTTTATCGGCCACTTAGACTTGGTTGAGGGGAATTCAGGGACATTGTTTGTCCTTGCTGATAATCTCATCAAAGTCTCCAGTCAATAAATGACACTTTGGATACTTTCTCTGCTCTTTGAATGTTGTCGGTATACTCGTATTGTAGATGTTGTAAATGTTGAGCTGTTTTCTGAGCAGGGTAGTGAGGAAAGTAACAGTTGTTGTCCTGAGAACAGAAGGGTCTTTGTAGTCTTTGCTATTTTTGGATGTACATGTGAAGCATTTTTTTTAATATGTATATTTATTACAGAGGTCTGATAGCTTTATAAATAGCTCTGCTGAGGTGTGCGTCTCTCTTTCAGCACTCCGACCTCTCGCTGACCAAAATGACATAACGTCCCGTTATCTGTTGCAGGCGTACTCCCAGGATGCATACCTCAAGGGAAACGAGGCGTACAGCGGAAATGCCCAGAACATCCCCGAGCCGCCTCCCATATGCTACCCTCGGATAGAAGTGAAGGCTTCAGGCCCGGCGCCGCTGTCGGAGCCGGCCCCCGCCAGCGAGAACCCCCGGGGGCCGGATCAGGGACCTGGATGGCGAGAGGGTGCTGCCGAAAAGAGCTATCGTGTGGAAATCCCTGTTCTGCCGTCCCCCCCGCCCCAGCAGACCTCCAAGTCTCAGACTGTGGTGTGCGTCTGCAATGACACTATGAGGTCCGTAGCCGGGCCCCCGGACCCCGTGGACAGGGGACCCAGGGTGGCCCGGGCGGGCCCCAGCCACCGCACAGAGGAAAACCGGTACAGTTCTCCAGCTGATTCTGGATCAGCTAGACCCAAACCCCTGATCCCCTCGGTACCCGGAGGGGCACAGTTGCAGTACCCTTCACCCCGTTCCGTAGAATCCCCGGTGTACTCGCCCTCCTCGGGTTCCAGACCTGGTTCGACCTTTCTCAACCCCTCGTCCCCTCTTGCACGGGCCCCCGTCCCCGCCGCTTCGCCAGACAAGTTCTCCACCGCCGTCTCGCCCAACGCCAACCACTACTCGCCCTCTCCCACAGCGCCGTCCACCTCCCCCCACCAAAACATCGACTGGAGGAACTACACCACGTATAAGGACTACATCGATGCCAAGAGGCTGCACACCTACGGCTGTCGCACCATCCAGGAGCGTCTGGACAGCCTGCGGGCAGCTACCAACTCTAGCTCCGCCTACGCCCAACAACGCACACCACCTCCGTCGGGCAGCGGTCAGAGAACGGCGCCGGGCTCCCAGGTCAGGCAGAGGAGTGTGTCCAGTGACCGTGGGGTGGATACCGCAAGTAGTGCGGGCCTTGACGTGGCAACTCCGTTACGTTGCGTCTCCCAAGAGAGACTCGTGGGTGGATCGGAGAGGACAGTGACCACCAAGAACTGGCCTCGGAGTGCTTCCCAGGATGCTTTGCCCTTCTCGCCTCTGACGGGAGCTACCGAACCTAGGGCCCGGTCATGCGACTACCTGGGCCAGTTGCCGTCCAAGCCAGGCGGCGGTGAGGGGCCGGAGTTTGAGGAGAGACTGCTGCCGTGTCGGCGAGAGGAAGCCAAAGCTGGTTGGCCGAGAGTTTTACCTCATCTGAACAGGAGTCTCACGGGACCGGAGGACGACGGGACAGGAAGTGGATTATCCAACTCGCCTCCAACTACTTCTGTATTTACTAAAGGTCCAACGGATTCTGTTATGCCATCCAGGGCCGACAACTTCATAATTAGACCCTCGCGTCTACCCGTCAAGAACACATTCTCAGACTCTTCACCTCTCTTACCCACAAAAACCACAGACCTTCTTCAAGACCAAAGAACCGTCGTCATGGGCAACCATCTGGGTTACGCCTCACCTCTGCACCTCCAGCTCAGGGGCAGGGCAGACAGTCTGAAGATGGATAGCCGGTTGGAGTCCGGGTTGGCAGCCAGGTCCTCCTCCTGCTCCTCTAAGCTGCCCACTAACGGAGCCGTGAGCCCAAAGCCAAAGGTCAGAGAACCTGCACGGACTAACGGCGGTCTGGCAGACGGCGTAGAAGGTCCCGATGCGACAGTAGTGGTCCTGAGAAGGGACAAAAAGTCTGAAACGCCGCACGTCCGGCCGCCATCCTATCACCTCGCCGTGAACGACAGCCGCGCTGGAGCGTTCCATAAGTCGCCGCCTCTTGTGAAAGCTGGTTCGGCGGATGGAGCTTTGTGCTGGATTTCTAACGACGGCTTCAGGGACTCGCATGTGAGGAGGTTGGGAGACACGCGACGCAAGTCTGGCTCCAATAACCTGGACGACTCCCTGGATTCTATTCCTTTCATAGGTAAGACTGCGTTCACCAACTCACACACACACACACACACACAATCACAAGGTAAACACACACACAAATGGAGAACATGGTCCTAATGGACTGTGACATAACAGAGAAATAAGAACATTCACGCTGCATTCTGCTTTTATTACACTTGGTGGTGCATATCCAAAAAAAAAAAAAAAAAAAAAAACATTTGTGAGGTTTAGCCTCTGCCAAACATTTTGCAGCAGGAAACATTTAAAATGTCCTTTCCCCTCATTTTTGGCAATGAGGAAAAACATTAAAGCAGTGTTTTTTAGTTTTTTTTGTATTCATCATGTGCATGATTGTGTTATTTATATTTAATGTGGAGTTGCGGTTGGAGCTGTAGTCCTGTACCTTAAGAATCAAGATTTTCTTATTTTCCGAGAAACAGTTATAACAGAATATTATACTTATTTTTCATGCAGATTATATTATATATATATATACATTTTAGCTTGTAGTTGGTTTTATAAATTTACGTAGTTTTTATTACACAAATCTTTTTTTTTTTTTTTTTGCACTACCTCACCCGGTGGCCTGCATCACCACAGTCGCAGATATGATTCATTTCTGAACTTAATTTGTTTTTAGGGCTGCAGATACGGCCTATCAGGCGTCATTATGACACACGTTGTGTCTGTGTGAGATGATGTCATGGTGGCTTGTGTGTATTTAGCAGGAAATGTGCACCGGCTTATAGGAGCGGCGACTCGTATCTGGGGAATGAATGCGTCTCTGTCTGCATCACCTTATCGCTGCACTTTACAGCCGTCTGCTGAAATAATCCTTAATATCTGATAGCACAGATGAATTGGACATTGTTTTTTTATTTTTATTATTATTATTTCATATGTTTCTAGTTTGCAGTTTCCAGCTGCCTCTCCTTTTGTACTTATCATGCGCCACGGTGCCCTAAGTTCCAGGCCTTCTGTATAAAGGCCGTTTACGGTGATATCGATGACGGACTCCACGCCAGAATTTCCTCCTAATTTGATTTCAGGTAGCCGATGAGCTGCCATCTTTTTGACTTAAAAACAGGTGCAACATGGGAAAAGAGTTCAAATTCACTCTGTGGATGGATTTGGAAAGTTTTTCCTTTTTTTTTTTTTAATCCACTTTTTGCCAAGTATCGTCTTGCCTAAGCTGAATTCCTCCTCCCGTGTCCTCAGATGAACCGTCCAGTCCCAGCACTGACCAGGACAGCGCGCATATTCCTGCCTCGGCCGTGATTTCGTCGACGCCCATCATCACCACCGTCCCGCCCAGCCCCTCCCCGCCGTCAACCCTGATGCGGCGACAGCTGTCACATGACCACGGTGGGGGATTCGACCTTTTGGCGATGTTTGAACTTCACTCGAGTAAATCAAATGATTTATTTTCACCCTCTCTTTACAGATTCTCTCCGTCTCACAATTATCGATTCTGACTCTGGAACCAAAACGGAGCGATCCAGGTCGTGCGACGAAGGTCTGGATAACTACCGGGAAGAAGGCAGAGGGTAGGCTAGATTTATTTTAAAACTAAACCATTTAAATCAGATCAGCTTTTAGTGTAATTCTGTTTTTTTTTTTGTCTTCCGTGTAGGAGGTCTTTAATACCTGGTCTGAAAAGTCTCAGGAAGGTGAGTGCCGCTGCGTTACGTGATCAGCTGTTTAGGTCCCACCCGGGAGATAAATGTTTGAATATGCAGTGTTGCATAAAAAGAAACAATAATCTTTTTTGATAAGGTTATTTTTATGTTTTACCTCAACCTTTACACAGTAGATCCTATAACCTTTGTTTGTTTACCTGAGGTTAACCTGGATTTTCACATCTGCTCCACCCATCACGTTTCTGGCCACATTTCCACATTTTTTTCACCGTACCTGTCGTTTTATTTATTTTTATTTTTTTACGTCCACCTCAGGCAATGGACAGGTCGTCCGAGGACTCGGGGTCCAGGGGGGATTCTTCGTCAGATGTCTTCTGTGATGCCACCAAAGAGGGCTTGCTGCATTTCAAGCAGCTCAACACGGACAAGGGCAAGGTGCGCGGTATTCCTCGTGTCATATAACTCATACCGTATGTGGAAGCAGAATGTGACAGAAGTTTGACCGTATCTACTTCCCTTATGTGTTTCGCATTTTTGACCATTTTGAACTCGAATTTGCCCCAGAAGGCGTTCTATGACGTTGCGTATCGTCCTCAAGGGAGTGATTGTGTTACCGTGCGACAATTTTGTGCTTAAATGCAATTTGTTGCTGCTGGGTTTCTTCAGATTTCATTTTCTCTTTGTCCGCAGCGTGTCGGTGGAGGGATGCGCCCGTGGAAACAGATGTACGCCGTGCTGAGAGGAAACTACCTCTGCCTGTATAAAGACAGAAAGGAAGTGCAGGCGCACGCCAGCTGCCAGGCCTTGGACGAGCCCCTGCCCATCAGCATCAAGGCCTGTCTGGTGGACATCTCCTACAGCGACACCAAGCGCAAGAACGTGCTGCGGCTGACCACCTCCGACTGCGAGTACCTGTTCCAGGCCGAGGACCGGGAGGACATGCTGGCCTGGATCCGGGTCATCCAGGAGAACAGCAACCTGGATCAGGAGGTAAGAGTTTTACTCATCATAATTCTAAATCGCTGGGTTAGGGTGAGTACCCTATTCTTGTGAATCTCTGAAACAACTGGAGGTCAGTGCAGTGTCACTAAAAAGGATTTTGGACTTAATGTGAAAACCATCAAATAAAAAAATAAATAAAGGGGGATTGCTTGGTGATCTTTTAAATCTTAAAAAAAGGTCAACTTTGCCCTCGCACCCTAACAGTCCCTGCGAAACCACTTTTCGGCCTTGTTATTTCACTCCGCCACCTGGGAACAGAAGGGCAGATTGTGAGCATATTTCCCTGCAGATGGACCGGTTGGCCGAGGCGTCCAACTTGCAAAGCAGTAATTCTACTTTTATTACGATTTTATTGGCCGACTCGGTCACGGCATCCAATGCATTTCATTAGTCCCCACCCGGCCAGCTGCCTCGGGGCCTTTCTGCAGGTCACTGTGCCAGGGAACATCCTCTGGTAGAACACTTGTCTGTGTAACGTTACCTGTGACACTGCACAATATCCCATTGTGCGTTTCGGTGGCAGCCGGGTGCGTTTGGACCTCCTCCTGTTTGAGTCGGGGCCCATTTTTTGCTTGAAAACGCCATCGTTCAGCAGCTGAGTCCTGCCATGTTTCTGACACACAGTGTACAGCTGCAATGATTTTTTTTTTGTTTTTTATTATTATTTATGTCCCATAATCCTCATGTGATGATTTCAGACAGTACACAATTTAGATATGCAAGATGGAATTTCTCCTTCCTAATATTTGTTCATGGATGAAATCCGGGCAACGAATGGAGCCCTAATCCCCCTTAATCCACTTAATCTGAAACTATATCTGATAACCAATGAATGTGAAAGTATTTTTTAATTAAAAATGCAAGAAACTATGTAGGCTTTTTGTCCTCAATTAAAAACAACAAAAAAACGACTTTTAAATGTAACCTTTTAATTATTTTCTGGACAATTAATCAGTAAAAAAAAAATCGGAATAATTAAGATAATTAAAAAAGAATAAATCTTTTTAATAATTGTAATTGTTGAATTTGACATGTCCACCCTGTCCTCTTTCCTTCCTTCCTTCTTTTTCAGAACGCGGCCTTCACCAGCCATGACCTCATCAGCCGGAAGATCAAGGAGTACAACACCTTGATGAGGTAAGGGCGAGGGGGGCGGGGCATAGGACAAGGGGGGCGGGGTCCTGAGCCTTGGCGTGTATCAATCTGTGACTGTAAAGCCCACTCAATTGTCGATGACCTCGTCGTCCCACGCAGCCCGACAGGAAGTAAGACGGAGGCGTCGCCCAAAACGTCCCGCCAGTCGCTCAGCATCAGACACACACTGCTGGGAGGAAAAGGAGAAACCAAAGCCACCAGTCCCCACTCACCCAAACCAGAGCAGGAGAGGAAGAGCACGCACAAAGGTGAGGGGAAAGACGCACAGATTTTGTGGCTGCATTTATTTCCTGTGTCCTCGCTGACCTTTGGATCCTCTGTGCAGATGACACCAGCCCTCCGAAGGATAAAGGGACGTGGCGGAAAGGAATCCCGGGGCTGATGAGGAAACCTTTCGAGAGGAAGCCGTCTCCGGGAGTCACCTTTGGAGTGAGGCTGGACGACTGTCCTCCTGCGCACACAAACAAGGTACCTCATTGTTTTTTTTTTGTTTGTTTTTTTTATCATTCCTCACTGCGACGAAAAAAAAAAAAAAAAACTAAACATCTGTGGTGTCCTCCTGCAGTTCGTGCCTCTGATTGTGGACGTGTGCTGTAAGCTGGTGGAGGAGCGAGGGTTGGAGTACACGGGAATCTACAGAGTCCCCGGAAACAACGCCGCCATCTCCAACATGCAGGAGGAGCTCAACAACAAGGGCATGAACGACATCGACATCCAGGATGACGTGAGTGATTGCCAACGATCAATTAGTATTTATAGATCAATATATTGACTCATCCGCATGTTTCTCTTCCTCTTTTACAGAAATGGAGGGACCTCAATGTGATCAGCAGTTTGCTCAAGTCCTTCTTCCGTAAACTTCCAGAGCCCTTATTCACCAATGGTAAGGTTTTTTTTTTTTTGAGGAGCTTGTGCAGCCTCTAGTGGCCAAAGATGTGAACTACAACTTAGCCGAAGGATGTGCTTTCCCCCTTCAAATCTTTGTTTTCTTTAAAACAGACAGATACGCAGACTTCATCGACGCCAACAGGATCGAGGATCCAGTGGAGAGACTCAAAGTGATAAAAAAGCTGGTGAGTAGATGTGACACTTTATTTAATTGATTTGCTTAATTGATTGCATTTACTTATTGAATTATTGATTTAATTACGCTCGTTTTCTGTATTAGGGCACGGTAGCCTTTTCCTGTAATTATACGAAAGGGATTGATTAATTGATTGATTGGTTGGTTGGTTGATTGATTGATTGATTGATTTTTTTGTAGTAATAGTAAGTAAAAAGACTTATAAATGAGGTACTTTACTCAAAGCCTCATGTTTTAATGTCTGTGTACAATAGATGTAAAACATGGCAACAGAAAAAGTAACATTTATAACATTTTATTTATTAATAATTGTTGCTGTCTCTGTTATTTTATTCCAGCTCCATGAGTTGCCGGATCATCATTACGAAACTCTCAAGTTCCTCTCAGCTCATCTCAAAACGGTGGCTGACAACTCAGACAGGAATAAGGTAGGCAACAGGTTTTTTCTTTTACTTGAAACTGATTTTATTTTATATTTTTTTTCCAATTATACAAGCAGAAATGTTCAACAAACAGTGTTTCTCGATCTTTCAGATGGAGCCCAGGAACCTGGCCATCGTGTTCGGTCCCACTCTGGTACGCACCACAGAGGACAACATGACCCACATGGTGACACATATGCCGGACCAGTACAAGATTGTGGAGACCCTCATTCAGAATGTGAGTATCAGATCTTTACATTGTATCTTCTTTATATATATATATATATATATATTCGTCATAATCTATAACATATACACAGAAATGTAAAATCTCAACTTTTTTTTTCTTCAGTATGAGTGGTTTTTCACTGAGGATGGAAACGGAGAACCAGTGGTGAGTACAGACATCACCGCCATAGCTTTGACTAGAGCCGTCTACAATTTAATTTCAAATACATCAATGGCTAATTAGTCTAATTGCCAAAAAGACACAAAAATGTATTCACACAGAAAAACCAAAAAAAAACAAAGTATGATAACAGTTCAAATACACAATGTTATTTGGTAGTGGCTGTCCAACAATATCGTGAAGAATGAATCGTTTTATCCCTAATTTTACCCGCGCCCCCCCCTTGCAGACCATGTCTCACGATGAGAGCGCGGTGGAGTCCCAGCCCCTCCCAAACATCGACCACCTCCTCACCAACATCGGGCGCACGGCGGCGTCGCAGGGTGAAGTATCAGGTAACGCGCTGCCTGTGGCAGACCGACTCTGTGGTGGGTTCTCCTTTCTCTGCCACTGTTTAAAAAAAAAACACAACAACCAACCACGGGTGTTAATGTATGATAACGACGCTGCTTCTTCCCCTAAGGCCCAGCCCCCCGCCCCCCTTTTTATTTTTTCGCTTCTTTGGCTGTTGCCACTAGATAGAAATGTCTATGGCCAACCCCGAGTCCAAATATCTAATTGGAGAATTTATTTGCCTCATTTAAAAGAAGCAATAAATGGTCTGTTTTTTTTTTTTTGGCTTTTGCTTTCAGAGTTTAACCCCTCCTATTTTGACCATCTTCTGAAAGATGTCCTTCTCCTCTTTTAATCCTCCCTCCGCCCCTTAAGGCCTCGTTTTGGTTGAACTCTACTCGGCTGTGTCCCTCTATCCCGCCCGCCTACTGTTGCACTAATACGCCATTGTTCTTTCTCACGTCGGAAAAAAAAACCCAATGTTTTTACAGTGAAAGGCCACCTGTGATTTCCTCTGTCTGTAGTGAGGCTCTGTCGGGTGTCCTAAAGGCTTTCCCAGCATTCACACATACTGATCTTGACACAGGCCAAGTGGGAGGAGTCTATCACGCCGTGATGTCACTGATGGACTCTATAGTGTCCGCCATGGACAGCTGGAACTGTAGGAAGAAGGAGGATTGTTGCCCGCAGTGTAGCTGCCTAGTCTGCAGGAACCCGCAGTTCTGTTGAGCAAAAAAAAAAGCCAAAGAGAGAGAGAGTGAAAGGTGGTAAACAAAGAAAGCGTGAGGAAGGAAAAAAAAAAAATGGCCGCACGTTACCGTACCGCGTCCGGTGTTGTTTATGGGATTTAACACGAGCCCGTGCTCTGCGCTGTCTCTCCTCACTGTCCTGCAAGCTTTCCAACGGGAGAGATAGCATGGTAGGGTTCCTGCGTCCGTGTGCACCTGCATATTGTGCCCTCATCTGTATGGTAAAGGGGTGTATAGGGGGGCTTGGTTATGTCACTTAAGGCAATTAAAAAAATAAAAAATAAAATTTTAGACCTTGGATATGATTACTGAGCAAGGGAGGAGTGATTCTCGGTTTCTCTCTTTCTCACCTAGTGTCCATGTAGTAGCCCCTCTGTGACCCCCTGTCACTCGTCCGCTGTTCCTCCCTCTGTTTTTTTTTTTTTCTCCTCCGTGTCTTCCATTAGTCGTCCCTGTCATCACCGTGTCACTGTTGTCATGGCAACTCATCTCCCCGTCACTGCAGCTGGAAAACCAGAGAATTCACATATTTGTGTGGTTGGGTTCGAAATGACTCGTTTACTAATTCATTATTTAATGATCTGTTGATTTTTTTTTTTTTTGTCCGTTTTTTATAGGTTAAGAAAATGACCTCATTATCTAAATTTAAATATTAACATAATTATTATTATTTTTTTTTGCTTGGGGTAAAGAGCATCAGGTTTAACCAACACCCAGCCTCATGTGGTTTCAGATGTTCTCATCGCTAAATGCCACAGCGGGGTTTGTTCGCGTACCTGTGTGTGTGTGTGTGTGTGTCCCAATTGTGTTGCATGGCACATTCTCAGTGTGTTTGTGGTGTTTTTTTCTGTGGCTACAGTTTCGCTCAGTATCACTCCAAACAGAACACAAACGTTGGGAACTACGTGAGCGTCACGAGTTGGGAAAGAACATCACGTGGAGCTGAGTGTAACATAGAGCTCACCTTGTCCCCCCCGTGTGCGGCATGGCGTCGTTGTCACCGCTCCTGTCTGTTGTGCCTTGTTTTTTTCTTTTCTTTTCCACTTGAACGTTTGCTTCTGCTCATCCTCACCTTCTTCCCCGATTCATTCTTGCGCCACACACACACACACACACGTTGGTGAAAGCTTCTGACCGCGTTTCCTCTCTTCTGTTTCTCCCGCAGATTCAATGACCAGTGACTCTGCTAAATCAAAGGTGAGTCGTGTGTCCTGGGATGAGACTGTGGGATGAAGGGGCAAGGGAAAAGTCAGACGCATCTAATTAAAAAAAATCCACGGACCAAACATTTTCTTACGCACCTTTCCTCTCCAGTGGGTTTGAGCTGCGACGCTTTGACACGTCCGTCTTGAATAATGTGGATTGGAGCCCCGCCAGCCCATCCAAATCCTGAAACATAAAATAAAAATCAAGGGCTGAATTTAGAAGTCATTCTCACCACGTGAAAGCAAGAAAGTGTTTGCTGTAGCTTTGGTCAAACAATGATGTCAGTTTCGACCAACCAAAAGAAATGTGGTCTGAAAAGAGGAAATGGAAACAATTCAGAATGAACACCGCAGCTACACTCCATCTCTGCGCTGCTGTTTGGCTTCAGCTTCACGGCCACATCCTGCTTCGGCTGCTGCTGCTGCTGCTGCTTTAACGCTGGCATGGAAAGAACCATGTGATGTTAATGACACCTGCTAATGTTCCTCTCTCTGTCCACCCTCTCTGGTTTGTGGTGCATCATGGGAGCAGGTGGAGTACAGATTGGAGTTTCCAGGCAGGGGTGAAGGGGTTTAATGCTTCTCTTCCATGCGATCACTGGCACCGGAGATGCTCCATCGTTTCCTCTGTTTTCCTTTTCCCAGGGTTCCTGGGGCTCAGGGAGGGACCAGTGCAGCAGAGACCTCCTGGTCTCCTCCATCTTTGCTGCAGCCAGCCGCAAAAGAAAGAAGTCCAAGGAGAAGCAGCTGCCCAGCAGCTCCGATGACGATCTGGACGCCGTGTTCTCCAAGAAGGAAATCCCAGGCCAGAAGCCCAACCAGCACCTCCTCCAGCCGGAGGTGCGGAGCGCCGCTGGCCCGAGCTCCAACGCCAAGCCACCCCCGCGGGCGGAGGAGAGGACGGAGAACGGGAGCAGCCTGGAGCTGACGCCGAAAGCCAAGAGGGAGCACAGGAACTCCGTTTTCCTGAAGGATAAGACTCCGCCCCGACGCTCGTCACCTTGCCCCGCCCCCTCCGCAAACATCAGCTACCCGGCGGCTCCTCGGGGGAAGTCCTCCCTCTCCGACCCGCCGTCCCATCTGGATGAAAACACCTCCGACCTCGGGACCATGAGCTCCGGGGCATCTGTGCCGCGCTCCAGACCCAGGAAGTGGACGGCAGGGGCGTCCGTGGACCTGCCAGCGGGGGCGTGTGTGGCACTGGGGGCCGGGGCGTCGGCTGGAGCGGAGGTCAGTTCCATCACCTCCGACTACTCCACCACCTCCTCCATCACTTTCCTGACGGGGGCGGAGTCCAGCGCTCTCAGTCCGGAGCTGCAGGGCGGGGAGGAGGCGGACGATGAGCGCAGCGAGCTGGTCAGCGAGGGTCGTCCCATGGAGACGGACAGCGAAAGTGACTTCCCGGTTTTTGCCCCGGGAGGAGGAAGCAGTCAGTCCACGCCCTGCCCCGAGCAGAGCCAGGAACGGGCCGAGGCCAGAGGCGGGGCCGAGGGGAACGCCACGCCCAAACTGGAAGCTCGCCGGCTTTTCCCGTCGCACAGGATGATCGAGTGCGACACCCTTTCCAGGAGATGGTCCTTAAGACAGAAAACGGACAGCGAGTCCTCGATGGAGGGCGTGGCCGGGTGCGGGGAGCGCAGCGCCGGCAGGGCGGAGTCTTCCACCCGTCTGTCCCGAGTCCTGGAGGTGATGAAGAAAGGTCGGTCCACGAGCAGCCTCAGCTCGTCCTCGCGCAGCGAGTCGGAGCGTCCCGAGCCGGCGTGGCACCTCAAGATCACCGAGAGGCTGAAGCTCCGCCTGCGGACGTCCGCCGACGACATGTTCACCCAGAAGAGCCGCGCTCCGGACGCACGTGCCAAGAAGAAGAGCATCCGGCGGCGGCACACCATGGGCGGGCAGAGAGACTTCGCAGAGCTGGCGGTCATCAACGACTGGAGGGAGCAGGGCGGCGTGGACCAGACCGCCGAACTGTCGCCTCAGGACCGCCTCAAACCCAGGTGCTCCTCGGAGGACTTCTCCGTGCGGGACTGGATCTCCAGAGAGCGGAGCCCAGAGGTGGCGCCCAGAGCCGTCCCCGAGGAGGATCACGCAGGGGGCCCGGACGTCCCGCCAACGGGGGAGCAGGTGAACGGAGGCGGGCCGCAGGGCAAGAGCAAATCCTCACTGGGGGCCGAGGCTCACCCCCAAAAACTGTCCGGGGCCCAGGTGGTCCGCTCGCGCTTCTACCAGTACCTGTGAGAAGCAATGACAACAGAGTGAATGGGTCAAAATGTGCGAATGTGGTTATTTTTAGGTTAAGTTTACTGCACAATATTTTTTCTACAAAGTATACTTTATGTATCTAATGTACATACTGTGTATAGACTTGACATGATTGTTACTGGAATAATGCTGAGGAGATGTTTGCGTGTGGAAGAGACACAGGTAAAAAAAACAAAAAACAACACAAACAAAGAATGTGATTTTGCTGTCGACATGTGATAGAACAGAAACGGACTCTGCACTAATGAAAAGTCGTCAACTCGACACTGACTGAAGAACGTAGGAGGAAATCTTATTTTTGAAGGAATCATGGTTCAATTCTTCCTATTATAAGCGGTATGAAGAATGTATTACTCTCCTTTATTTTGGACTAACACTAGTTGCTTGTGACAGTATTGTCACTTTTTTTTTTTTTAAAACAATGTGTATGCACGTTTTTTTCTGCCTGTACTTGAAGTATGCAGATGTATTCAATGGCTGCTTTCTGAGCTGGGTACTGTGGGAAGTTTTTTGTTTTTTTTCACAGTACAGTCACAACAGTCAGATATTAGCTTGAGGGTCTGGAAGGTTATTATAGATTTATCCCATAAAGACTGAAAAACAAATGGAATACTGTTACAACAGTATGTAATGCTCGGTACAGTATTTTTATTTTTTTCCAAACTTTGTCAAGTTATAGTCCGAAAAATGTGTTTTTACATGTTTTTTTTTATCTCCAACAGAAAAAAAGTGCCTATTTTTTTTTTACTGTTTTTACCAACAGTTGTCAAGATTAGACAGAATTTCTAAAACGTTTTTGCTATAAAATATTTCACAGGCATTCCACACGTTGTTTTTCCTTCTTCGTTAAAGTCGATTCAAATTTCTGTCAGATTGTTTCGTTATTCATTATCTTTTCTTCCCTTTCTTTTTAATGTGCAGTTCCAATGCATAGGCTCTTAAAACAGGGAGAAAATGTGAAAAAGAAAAAACTGAACTTTAACTGCATGAGAAGGAGCGTTCCCGAAGATTGGTGCAATGTCCTCCCTCATCAAACACTGGAAATAAATCAACTTTAGATTGTAACGTCTGTTTCGTCTTTTTATCTATCTTATACGCGAGGCTATGCTGTGCGAGTTTAGAGTGTTTTTGACAAG
>JAFBJU010000159.1:0-123995 GCA_016785305.1 Colistium nudipinnis
AATGGTTAAGTCGGATGTAGTAAAGCTTTATGAAAAACATTTAATATATCATTAAATAAATAATCATATGAAACCCACCAATTACCCCGTCTGCTCCTGGATCTCCAGAACGTCCGTCAAGTCCCATGTCACCTTTAGATCCTGGAGGGCCCACGATACCTGCAAACAATTATTCTGGTAAGTAGATGACCTGCTCTACCACCGTCAACACAGCCTCATTATATTCACTATTATTTATCAGTTTTATCTATTTAATTGGAAATGTGCAATATTTATTAAGTATTGTACTTAAAATCAAGACGATGTTGGGATACTGCTCATATGCTTCTGTGTTTCTTAATGACCACCTCAATTAAGATCAGGGTGCCAGGTTATAAGATCATTTAGTTGCATGCAAAACTAAAGGTTTTGAGATTTACAAGTGTTGCTGCACTTTTGTCCATACTACTTAAGTGCTTTTAAAATAGAAGTGAGCAATACATACATTTTGTATTCAACCACTTTCTAGTTTGAAACTCAACTCATCTTTAGCCTTTATTTTTTAGTAACTTTCGGTTCACTCACCTTTGGGGCCCCTCTCTCCAGGTGCTCCTGTATTTCCTGGCATCCCCTTTGTTCCTGGAGAACCAGGAGGTCCTGAGGAAACATAAAAGAAGAATGCTTTCATTGATAAACTCTTTTCTTCCTGTTTCGATTGTTACAGATTTTTAAATGAGTAATTTGATACAAATAGTTAATGGGATGAAACAAACCTTTTGTCATCTTTTTGTAAAGGGTTACTTTTACCAACAGTATTCCCTGCTTTACCTGGTGTGTTGCTCATTGTTGTCAGTTTGCCCTCCAGCTTGTGAGTGCTGGTGTTGAGCAGGTTCATGTCAGCCCTCAACCTGTCCAGCTGACCATCGTGTCCACACAGACCGTTTAGCTGTTTTTAAGGCAGAACAATGTGACCACATTAAATTAATTAAAATTAGCAGTAAAATGAATTGATTAATGGTGTTTTCCCCTTTTTTCAATCTGCCTATACTTTATCTACATACTATGGTCTGTAACATTTAAACACGATTGAATATTCAGTTAGCAACTCACATGAATATAATAAGCAAAATGTTGTATTATTCAGAAGGTCAATTGTTTTGATCTTTGGTGTCCATGTAAACATGAATATTGGCCCCATGGGTAAACTGTCACTGTCTATTTCCTTATCTTACATTATGAGTCAGACTTGAACTAAAACCGGAGGGGGTTTCTGACCTTGAAGAAAAGCACCAGGCTATACATTTTCACAATTAATGTAAGACTAATCTCCAACATTTGTTCTTCTGTGTCATTTAGTTAGAAATAAGCCTTGACTGAAGCTATGTAAAATGTGTTCAGTAAAATGTTAAAAGCATTTAAACAGTAGTAGGACCTGGTTTTGCAGGGACCATAGGTAGCCTTGTAGGGTCTGATTTTCTTGAATGTTGCTGTGAAAGAGAGCATCGTGGTTCGCTTCCCCATGCTCTCCACCCAGAAGAAGATGTTTGAATGTAAATTTCTCCAACCTGGGGTTATGCAGTGAAGACGCCAGTGTGAAAACTGGGATAGAGGTTAAAAAAATAACAGGCGTGTTTAATAAATAATTTCATTCATTTCACATTTACAGTACATCAATATGATGTGTAACGAGGCCAGTATTGTTGTAGAATTAAGTCCAATAAATGTTATCTACAGTATATGTAGCTCTACCTTTATAAACAAGAAAGACATTAAGGGCAGTCAGCAGGATCAGGTGAACAACAATCACAATTAAACTCCACTGTCTCCTGGGCCTAGCTGGTTTCAGATCTGAAACACAGACAGGAACATGAATGTATTTGGATCACCAGAATATGTACTTATAGACTTATAGTATACATCAGCAAACATGCATTATGATTGACCATGACCATTTCAGGGGATAAAAATTCACCCAGATTATACAAATGCATGGATATAATGAGGTAAGTTTTCACACAATAAATGCATATATCTAGAGGAAATAGAGAGGAAATACATATTATCATATGTATATGTGCATTGGGAGAGGTGGACTAGCGGCGAGGGAGACATGCATCGGACCAGATGGTTGCCGGTTCACACTGCACTTGGCACAATCTTCTTATTTGTTTTAAATTCATTGATATGCAGATAAAAGTATAAACTGTAAGAAAAAAACAGACTGCTTTCCAAGGTGTCGTTTTCAGATTTCATGTTTTCTGATAAATGATGGGTAGTACATATTATTTTACAAAATAACAAGACCAAGGATAAATTATATTTAGATCACATGAAACACACACAGTTTTTGTGTTCATGCAACTTATTTGCTCAAATTGTGACACTGATCTCAAGAGGCTCCCTTTGCTGAAACGTAGTTTTAAGTCACAAACTAAGTGACACACAACAAAACCAGAGGCTATGAAACATTTTCTGGCACTCATTGGTCAATAAGTCTTGGGGGCATTTAATGGAATTGCAAAGTACTGTATAATGAATTACTATTTTGTCATGCAGCAGTCAAATCATGCAGGCATGGTGAGACAGTTTTAATGCTGCACCTCACGTTAAGATAAAGTTGTGTGCTATTTGAATCCTGCTCATATACATTAATTTCAATACAACTAAACAACAGCAGTTATGTTTAGAAAGATATTTAAAATCAAAACTTTTAGTGTGACAGAAATTATCAGAGTCTTTTATGAACATTTCACAGTGACCTAAAACACAATTTGCACCTACTCCACCCAGCCTAAACAGAAGCTTGACAAAGTATTCCCAAATTTGTGAGCATTGTGTACTTTTACTGTCACCACTGGTTAATGTTTTGACTGTGGGAATGTATCTCTCCGTTTTCAAAGTTCTTAAATGTGTGGCCCATACATTCATTCAGCATATTTCATAGCTTTATATTAGCTTCTACTTTTTAGTGTGCATTTCAAATAAGAATAAAAAGAGATTTAGCTCATTAGTAAATTGATCAAAAGTAACCTTGCCCATTCTAAATTGTTAGTAAAATCTATATAGCTATAGAAGATTTAAATGAAAGTTGGTATGTCCACATATTCACAGATCAGTTTACCAGAACAGACTTGATAATGTTGCTGTCATGTTTCTCCTTGAAGTTCGAGTAATATCTCTTCTTTTTGTGTTAGTACTCACCATCTGGCTGGAAACTGTAAAGATCACTTCTACTTAGTGACATGTCAAAGAGTGGGTTATTCTGAGTGTATGAGCTGCAATCCACTGTGTTGTCCACTGATGTATCCATGCTTTCAAGAGTTAAGGTTATTTTCACATGCTTTATAAGGCAAAGCACAGAGGAAAACATGATATTCCCCATATTGCGACACAATGTCCCCATAAAAAGAACTGACGTGGACAGAGATTAAGGGAAGGAACTGTACATGATTTATAGCTGAGTTGGCAAAAAATCCAGCAACAAATCACCCATTCAGTGCATTGTTAGTAGACCATTAGTGGCCGAATTTGAACTTGAACTTTCTGTGTAAAAACGTGGCCTGATAATGAGAGATAAGGTCCATCCCCATTTTTTATGGAGCACACCTCCTCTATTTGAGCAGTCAACATCCAAAAGACAAACAATGTCTGCTAAAATGTCCATAAATTATGCTTTCACAATTTTAAAGAAAGTAAAAAAGAAATCCTGTATCCATCCCCTTTATCATATCATCTTCAAACATATGCGGATGCTCAGGTCACCACTGGAAATGGGATATATTCAAAAGGCACCAGGGGCTATAATTGGTTCTATGGAGCAGAGGGTGGCAGTAATGCACCAATAAGCTGCATGCCAATTGGCGAAATAAAAAACAATCAGAAGATGAAGTCTCATAGACTGCTGAAAGTTGATTCTCGATTTTTGCCACGAAAACCTCTGCGGGAGACAGAAAAGTACGTTTATTAGATTGGATATTTGTGTTTAAGAAGCCACATTTCAACAGAAGCCTGTGTGGAGGAGAACAGAGGGATTGAAGTTGGCTGGAGAGATAGAAGATCACGTTTTATGAGTTTTTTTTTTATTGGGGCAGTGGCAATGGTCGAATTTATAGTTTGAATTTGTTGGTGAGGGAGTGAGATTTTGATAGAGTTAAAATGGGGGGAAAGAGGGTGAACTCAAATATAATCATGAAATATTGGAGAGGCCAGTGTCAAAATTTCAAACTTCAGAAATTCTAAGTGAAAGTTGTGGAGCTAAACAAGCAGCAATAAATGACAGAAGGCCAGAAAACTCTTGAATTAAAGTATTTCAAGTTGGCTTTGAAAGGTCTATAAACTAATGCACATATACGGAAGAAACACATTTTCAAAAGTTGATGCTTGACCTTGCAGAGTTGAAGAATATAGAAAGGGGGGGACAGAGGTCACCAAGTGGAATTAGGTAACCAGCATTGAGCCAGTTATCAGTTATCAGAAAATAATATCTAATTGATGAACACATTTTACGGGGGTAGATTTTAATACTTTCTGAGAGGCCTGTTTTGAATTACAGAATTTTTGTGAAACAAAGTTCACAGGATTGTGTAGATAAAAGTGATAAATGAGGAGATTTTCTTAACCATACACAAGTGCTTTGGAGGGTTAGCTTTTGATACTTCAGAGCTCAAAGAGGAATTTGAGGAATGTATAACGTCCGACAATGGTAACTGGTTAGCAGTACAATGTAGTCAGATAGATTAGTTAGATAGTGAGCCTGAGCCTAGGGGCCCCCAGCCCTGGTGAAGTGTCTGTGACATCATTTAGGTGATAAAAAGCCTGCCTCCCCCCTCGCTCTCTCTTCTCCACAACCTTTCCTCTGAACATCCTCTCAGTATCAGCTTCAGGCCTAGGCTTGCAAGGCTTCTCCTCCAAGGTTTCTCGCCGTCCACACGGTACGCACCGCAGCAAGCTCTACTGTCCAAGGTCTCTGACCACGGACTCACCGATCAAAGCCTCCACCTCCAGACAACAGCGACGCTAGCTCCTGTCCTCATGTTCCAGCACTGCAGCTTCAACCAAAGTCTGCCAGTAACAATGATCAGGAGCAAAGCAGGGAATCAGCGCCGAGGCGCTTCCCCCTTCAGAGACACAAGGAGCAACAAGGCTTTCTCTTGCCCCGAACAGCACAGCAAGGACCGCAAAGGCGTCTGATCACCAGCTAACAGCGATAACGCAACTCATCTCTTTTCAAAAGACTGGGAGCAAACTGGGCATGATACAGATAAGACTACATGGCTTAAGAAATCTAGGATTTTACTGTGACAAATGAAATGTGTATCAATCTGATTATTTCACCTTAGAGTATGTGTTAATGTGTTCTTACAATGTCAGGATTGTAGTGATGAAAGACACAAGGTCTGGCATAGGAATATAAACCTAAACTGTTAAAGATACATAACTCGATTTGGCCTTCCAGGCAGAGTGGTGATTAATACCTCCTGAACTCCATTGTTCTCAAACGAGGACGTGACATTGCCACACACACACACACACGCACACCCCCCCCACCCACACACACACACACACACACACACACACACACACACCTTCTCACTCTGATCCTGAAACATTAGGTTAGATTAAAACATTTAATGTTTTGTTTATGATTTGTTGATCCATGTTCATTAATGCAATCTGTTTTCTGATTAGTATCCCACAAGACGAGTATTCCCCCCCTCTGCTATGCAAAGAACTCCTAAATCCTTCAAGAATGAGAATGATAATTAATCAAATAACTATAATTTTCCGCTCAATAAGCGGTGGTGCCCCCAAGGTAGAATGCTGACAAAGGTCAAATTCTATTAATCAATATAAATATTGATTTTAACTATTCTTACTATTCTAACTAGTATATATAGTATAATAGTTGACCAAGACAAAATGGTGCCTTGTGTGAGGGTTATCTGATTCAAGTTGACACAGAGCAGGTACAATCAAACCTGCCATAAGCCATGCCCAACATCACTGATCCAATATATTCAGTCTTTTCAGATGTGTTTTATTAAATCATCAGTAATTATATTGGAGAACATTAATACAATGCACAAAAGAAATATGATTAACACTATTTTCTGTCTTTGTAACACATAGTGAAAAAACACACTTTCCTCCTAAAAACAAATAAACTTTTTTCAGAGATTTGAATACTTCTTAATCCCCTGCTTAAAAGTATGAATTAGTTTGTTTCCTGCTTTAGTGAGTCTATCAGATATCTGTCAGATACCTGCAAATGATATTTCCTTCAAATATCTTTTTTCACATCATCAGTCATTACATAACATGGCATTACATTTAATTTCAGTCATGAACTCATCTGCGAAAAGCCTTTACAAAGACAGTTTTATTGTGGCTGCTGCACCACAAAGCGCCTCGGCCAGTCTTTTGTGCTAGTAGCCATCAGGATACATAACAGTAACTTGTACCCCCCCACACATCACATCACCGACACTTTATGAGAATATGGACCTGCACCACCTGACATTGGACTCTGTTTGCCTTGCACTTTAAATTAGCCATATATTTATCAATTTTCATATTATTATTGTTATATTTCCTGAGGTTCTGCCACAGTCTTCAAGACATGATCATGCTACTGGCACCACTTCCTTTGTAATATCCTAGCTGTCTGCTTCAATGCTACCCTGCTGTGATTCACCACATGGGGGGCAAAAGTGACAAATGTCGTATCTAACAAGGCTGTATAACTTTCAATGAGATTATTAGCCTAACAAAAGTCTTCTGTGTTGATATAACGCAGTGGAGAAAATTAAAATTATTTCCTTAAATTAAGTTGCAACATTTTCTGATAGACATCTTTTATTCCATATGAACAATCAAAATCAAGGTTATGATTGAAGCAGTGGGTGGTTTTATTTACATTCTGTAAAAAGCATGAATCTTACAGAGTTTAATGCAGCAAGGTAACAATGAGAGCTGCTCCACCAAAAGTGGGACAGATGCCAACTCTCTTCATCAATGGGATTAATCAGTCAAACCATGACTACAGAACTGTTACTGTGCAAATTTTGCACTTTTACATCGACTGGGATTGCTTAAATCAAATTCGTTTCAGGACTTTCAGTCTTACTAACAGAGCAAAAAACAGCCACAGCCCTAACCAGCATTTCTTGGTTGATATATTTATTCTTCTGGTGCATGCTGGGAGATTGAGAAGAGGGAGCGAGAGTTTGAACGTTAATTAAGTTAACTTAGTTTATTGGTTATTGGGTGTTTTTCTGTTACTTTGGGTGTGTTTTGTGGGGTATTTTAAGGTGTTTGTTGGACTTTTCTCCCACCGGTGTCTCGCCTGACTTCATGGCAAGTGGAGAATTCACCAAACTCACAATGAAGTATGGCATTAAAATCTCCGCCGGCTTCCTGTGCAGTGCAGAGGACATCCGGCTGGCTGTGGGTGGAGTGGTAGGACACGGCAACATCAAGTCCGGATTAACAGTGCCGTCGTCCTCTGCCTGGATTCGGTGGAAAATCGAGTCCGGCATCACGGTGAATGAGATGTTTGTGCAGGTGCTCCCCCTGACACAGCCAGCAACCAGGGTGGTCCTGTCCAACGTCCCCCCTTCATCACAGATGAGTTCCTCAGTAGAGCGCTCTCAAGACCTGGGAAGGTGGTTTCCCCGGGGAGAAAGGTCCTGTCTGAATGTAAGTCTCAGTTACTAAAACACGTAGTGTCTCACCGCACACACGTGTATATGATACTGAAGAACCGGAATGAAGAGCTCAACCTCCGATTTCACGTGAAGGTAGATGATTATGAATACGTGATTGTGAGGATCCATCGCTCACTCGGGTTAGGAATGATGAAGTGAGAGGATTTTGTGGCAAATACAACTTTTATTCTCAACCGAAATCAAACAGAATAAGAGGCTCCACACAGTCCTCAAATAAACCCCAAAACAGCAGTTGGGGGCTTGAGGCTTTTAGTGTGAGGCTTCCTCCCATTATTCAGCCTACTGCAAGGGAGACCAGGACCAGGTTAACCACATGCTTTTATAATGAATGAGTTGATTACCTGATTCTGGTCAGCTGTGTCTGGTCCCCAGCCACCACTCCCTTCTCTCACCTGCAGCCGGCGCTCTTACCACACCCCACTGCCACAGTGTTTTTGCGATTACAGTGATGAAATGTTTTGTTTGCAGAGAGGAGGGACACACTGTGAGAGCCTGTCCGAGTCGAGAGAGGGCGAATCTACCTGTTAATGTTTAATATGTTTTAGTATTTAAAAGATAAATTCCTATTTCACTCTCAGATTGAATCTCATGTTTTCTGGCTCAGACTGGCAGAATATCTTAGTTGAGTGTGTGTCTTATCATAGTTGATGTAACTTCATCAGGATTGTCTGTGTTTATGTGTACAACATTCATTATGCCTATTTGATAAATACCCATTTCATTATTTTTGCTCTACATGTTTGTCAGGATCTGTCTATTTAGTTGATTGCTCATGAATAGTAGGCAACATACATTTTAAGTAGGAGCCAATGTGTCTCATGAAACTTGCCTGTATATAAAGTCTAAGTGTGCTCATGCAGGTTTATTTAATTAGATGTCTTTACTTTACTCTGTTTCATCTTGTAAGTGTGTTCAGATTTTTGTTTACGCTTTCTACTTTTGTTGAACACTAGATGTCGCTCTCATACAATATCCGTGCCCAGTCTTGTACTGAGGTTCAGTGTGCGGGGATGTATAAATGCACTATGAGATACTAATGTGAAAAACTGCACATATGTATAAGATACAATATAATAAGTCATGCGTATATGTTAGACAGGTATTATTTTCTTCAGGTCTACATTTTTCAATTATTTAAAACAAGGTTTAGACTTCAACCTTTACCTTCAGTATCCCTGTTACCCCTTTCTAAGGCGCATGTTCCCTTGTAGCTGAATGTTAGTGTAAGCTTCTACGGAGGGTCAGCTTTCATACTTGAATGAAGGTTTATTTCGTCAAATTAGCATTGATATTTTGGAGGAGTGCAATGGCAGTCGGATACTGTTGTTTTTATTAATCCAGTGATTACTCTATTGAAATGTGTGTGTTTTTTTATAGAATGCATTTACTTTATAGCAATAAAGGTTTTATAAGAATGTGGATTTTTGTTGAACATTATATCCCACTATTCATCTCTGTGGCTGTCTCTGTAATAGCTTATATGTGAGTCTAGACGTTTTATTTGTATGTTGTGTGTTTCGTTGATGTCATACATCTCATATTGAATCTTATTAAATGGTAAAGTGTAAGGTCTTATTTAGGTCTTGTGTGTAGTATGTAAGGTGGATAATTCGAGCAGGACCAATCTAACTACCTTTACATAGAAAAACGTTTTAGAGGTGAAACCAGAGGGAGGTAAAGTCCCTTAGGCTTCAAGATATATCGATGGCGATTATTATATATGCGAGTGATTTGCAACCATGTGAAATGTTCTATACTTTCAGATTAAAGTGTTACCCGATCCACATTTTAGCATATATTTCATACGGTGGCAGAAAATAATAATACCATAAATACTGATATATAGGCAGTTAGTACGATTGTTACTGTAACATGACATCTGACATTAACCCTCAAAAGGATGAGGATACGTGAACAGAAATCCACTTTTAATACGGAGCAGCTGAAACCTGAGTCAAAACTGAGGTGTGGTGCAATAGATGCCGCATGTAAAAGCGAATGTGAGATAGCAACGATTAGGTTACCACTTAGGCTACATGTTTACTACAAGTTTACTATTATACAATAGTCAGAGTGAAGTGATAAGCACTCTGAGATGAAGCACCTGATCCATAATAGCACATAATTGATAATTATGCATTACAACGGTGAATTCCTCTGTATATATCGACTGTTATCAGCGCTGGTATTGACCGGTCCTTGGTGTAAGACGTGCACTCATGCCCCTGGAATCACAACAAAAAACACATACAAAATTCCCTAATATAGCTAACAACAAATTAAGTTGCCTTTCCGTGCAGTCTGTGTGTATTCCAGCTGCAGCTTCTCTTTTAAACACCATGAAAGGCGCCTGTCTATCATTCTGCATTATATTGCTCTATCGGCCCACTTTGCACTCACTTTGATGAAGTACTGGCACTATGACGGTGACAGGCTTTGAGCGGCTTCTCTCTCACTGCCAGGTGATGAACGCTGGGTTGATCATGCGGAAAAGGAGTAATTAAAACCTATAAATTATCCAGAGGCAGCCCTCTCTCTCTCATGGAGAGATAAGAGATATGGAGTGCGTGTTTTTTTTTTGCGTTTTTTTGTAAAACAATACTGGCTCACACTGGTGGCTATACCCCAGAAGAGGGGAGAAAACGATGGAGACGGGGTATTAATCATACTGGAGCTGTACTGTTTTTGAATTGACGTATATAAAGATGCATCAAAAAGCATACGTTTTTGTTTGGATTTAACCAAAACTGGGGCTGGTTTGTAGTGCAGGCTTAAATGCAGCTATAAATACGAGTGTGTGTGTGTGTGTGTGTGTATGCGCGCGCGTACGTGCGTGCGCACGTGTGAGAGCGAAAGCGAGAGAGCAGGGCATTTTACAGAAAAAAAAACATCACGCTGTGAGTTTGTGTGTAAAAGTATTTCCCTGTCTCAACTGTATAAGATGTAACATATACACCGCTGAAGGTGCGGAGCAGTGATTATATGTAGTTGTATTTGTGAATCCAGCTCATTGCTTCAACTCCATTCTTTGCTCAGGGAGGAGGGTTGACAATATTGGACATCGTCACCCCATGTCCAAAAGTGTCCTGGTAGGTGATTGGTCCAGTGAGCTTTAGATGTTATTCATGCGTCCACGGCTTTTGTGTGCTTGTGTCCTAATGTGTGTATGTCCGCATGGTGATGTGAGGACTTCGTGAAGATCTGACTGTCATACGGTGGCGAAAAACCTGAGGGTGTGTGAGAACAGTGCGCAATAGCAACTACAGCCATTCTTATAGTAAGTCACCGACCATGACGCGCCGTGGCGCCTTTACGAAAGCAAGCTATCCACAGTTGGCGAATAATTACACTAATCAGCAATATAACGGGGAGACAACTATGTTTTAGTTTTTACCGTAGTACTTTGTTGGATACTGAAGATCGCAAAGTGAAAAAGGATTGTGAGATCAGAGCCGTTTTTCAGAGAAGCAGCGATGGAGGCGCAGCGGGATCTAAACAGCACAGACAGCAGCGAGGGAGAGAGCGTCCCTCCGTCCCCAAGCCTGCCCTCGCCGCCCATACTGCCTCTACAGATCGCCCAACAGGCCCACAGAACCACCAACTTTTTCATTGACAACATCCTGCGACCGGACTTCGGCTGCAAGAAGGAGCACAGCTCGCGGGAGAGGGCGCAACCTTCTGGCCGGGAGCGTGGCCACTCTGTGGTCAGCAGACCAGGCCTTCACGGGACACCGTGCCAGGACTCCAACTGCAGTAGTGACAGTACTTCGTCCTCCAGCTGTTTGGCGAGTCCCAAGAAGAGCAGCAGTGACGGCGAAGGAACCGCGGCCGCCGTATCCACCGGGAGCAGCAGCGTAAAAGCAGAGGAGAGGACAGGCGGCGGGGCCGGGGACAACAATTCTTCCTCGCTCGTAGTGCTAAACAGCACCGGGGCACCCACACCGGAGACCCAACCGCTACTATGGCCTGCCTGGGTCTACTGCACGCGGTACTCAGACAGGCCTTCATCTGGTAAGGCAATAGTTTCGTGAAGAATGATTATATGTTTTATATTCAGACTCACTAAAGCAGCGAAGGAACGAATTAATCATTTTAAGCAGGTAATTATATAGTCGTGCATTATTATATGAGGGTTGTTTTAAGATCTTTATATTTCACAAAACATTAAGGTGCATCCACTATCATTATTCACATTTCGTATTGTTTCTGATCATTTATAAAGAATATTTAAAATAATTTAAGTCGTATCACAAACTAAGGCGTTTGTATGCTGTTTTGGAGAAATTGTGTAAAATCTATTTTACCTTATTCGTGTTGTCAGCTAAGATGTAACTATCCTATTGATTCATTTGAAAATATGTATTTTTATCCTCTGAATGCCTTTTGTCGTCCAGCATGATATTATTATATAGATATACATTTTATTCTCCCGTCGATAACTCCCCTAAAAGCAAAGAAACACAATATAAATATATAAATATATTAGTGACTCTAGACACAGTGAGCCAAACCACGACCTAAGAACGCGTTCCAACATACATTTGAAATACACGGTTCTTAATAAAGAACAACAGGTATAAAGAATCAGGTGAACTGTGTATTGGTTTTCAGAGTTATATCTGTCTGAAAGCTGTATATTTCTCACAACATTTAATAGTATTTGGGAAATAACACATAGAATAATAGGTATATAGTTGCTGTAGACTTTGTTTGAATCTTAAGTTATTTAGAACACAACAGTTAAGTTTTAATATTTTGGAACTTTATTCGATACAAAAACGCGAATGAACGAGTGTTTCAGCCGGCCGTGGCTGGGGATATAGCGGGGTGACGATTTTAAGACTATGTAAGGACTATACAATCACAGAGCATTAAAAAACAACTTTTCTCTGAGACACAATAGGTCCCTTTAAATCTAAGTAGCTACCAACAGTAATCATTGAGGTTTAAGTTTGGCAAATAACGTTGAACTGAAGTAGAACAGAGCTGTAGGGTATCTATCAGCCCCGGCTACCGGGGATATCCATGTTTGATTCTGCCAAAACCCAGTTTTAGTTAATGAAAAATACTGTATATATACTATATACTGTATTTTTTTTTTCAATCAGATTTATTATTACGCATAGAAACAATTAAAGTGTATTATATATAATACGTTGAAATGTAGTTAATTTGTAGTAAGGGGTCTACCACATTTTAACTAATCATATTTAATTTTGAGTTTCGGCGTAAACATACATTTTGTACGTACATTTTGTACGTTTAGGATATATTTACTACACGGAAGAAATGTAAATTATTGTGTTTCTTAAATCAAATACGTTAAACTTTTACTGATGCTATTTACCAATGCTTGACATGTTCTTTTTTATGTATATATGAGTCTGTAAGAGAAAGCAATAAACGTATTGAGGATTCGCAGTCTCTTCTGTTTTACAACACCGAAGTTGACCACAATAAATAAATAATAATAATGATCACTGTTTTATCAAACAGGGATACTGGTTGCTGTATTCAAACTCACGACCACAACAGCCCGTATCGGCTGCTGTACTAAGTCAGACGGAAAGACGTATACGAACACTACAGAAGAGGCTTCATGAAGAGAAGCAATCCACAAATTCCTTTGGCCTACAATAACAGGCTACACGCACTACTCAGACCAACACCGATCGATGAATGCAGTGATTTACTGGTATCTGTTGATTAAATGATCAATATGCGCTGAATATTCATATTTCCGCTCTGCTGTCCTTTCGCTCTTACTGCAGGCCCAAGGACACGGAAACTAAAAAAGTCGAAAAGCGGCAAAGAGGACAAGCGGCCGCGAACGGCCTTCACGGTCGAACAGCTGCAGAGATTGAAGACGGAGTTCCAGGTGAACCGCTATATCACAGAGCAACGGCGGCAGTCTCTGGCTCAGGAGCTAAACCTCAACGAGTCCCAGATCAAGATCTGGTTCCAGAACAAGCGAGCGAAGATAAAAAAGGCAAGTGGCTTCAAGAACGGGCTGGCGCTCCAGCTGATGGCGCAGGGACTGTACAACCATTCCACAACCACCATCCAGGAAGACAAGGAGGACAGCGACTAAATTCCCCTCACGCTCTCTGTACATTGTAAATACAAAGTTTCTAATTTAATGGTGGCGATAGGGCTGGGACACCTCTCCTTTTCTTCATTTTCTTCTCCTTCTCCCTTATGTATGCGGAACTTACTGAACAGGACAGGCTGAGACTCTCGGAGTGACCTGCCGCCACAAAACCAAAGATATTTTTTCTTGAAAACCACAGCCTGGACAGTTTCACAAAGAATAAAGAAGACAACATCCTCCTTTCCCGTTTCTTGACTGATATCTCGGGCCAGTTTTCTTTTCCGCTCTTAGAAGCGCTGCCGTTGCCAGTTGCACGAATCAACACCGACAGAACAACCCCTGGAAAACAACCAACTGGAAAGCAAGTGTCTAATTAGATTACAATTGTTTTCCAGTTTACGTGGACCAACGGAGTTTTAAGAACTGCGATCCTCTCCTATGGTCAAACTTAACGCAGGTGCTGACAGTTTTATTCTGAAGCTCGATGAAGAACACGTTACGATAAACAGAAGAAATTGATTTTAAAATCAATTCTTAGCAGGTAGAAACACAGTAAACCCATCTAGGAATATCACAACAATGTCATAGAGATACATTCAAGCCAGGGCCTTAGTGTGCCTGGACATATCTGGTCAAATTACTATTTTCATTTTACATTTTATGGAGAAAGGAATCCAAGAAATATGTGCAATCTCAAATGTAGACACACTCCCAATTCAGTTGTTCTTTTCCACTAATTTTAAATGCAAAAATATTCGTTTTGTTAGCCTACTTTTAAACCTGTAAATAGGTTAAATAAAAAAACTGTTAAACAAATACAATAATTTCATTTTTCCAGACTGTGGATAAATATTTGAATCAACAATTACACCACACAGCAAGTATGAAATTAGATGAACACAAATAAATAAATAAATAATCTATTTCGGTCAAAAGTAAATCTTCGGGGGAGGGGTGGTGCATGATTTGAAATAATACCCCCAGTTTTTCACCGTCCTGTCGATCACGACAGACACCTTTAATGTCATAATAATTATTTATTGTGATATAACAATACATCAATTGACTGCACAATGTGCACTTAAATAGCCTATAATAATCCTTTAAGACATACATCTAGAAATACAGGCCGAGTTTAAATTAAATAAAAAAGTGAATATTCGACAACATACATTTTTATCATATTCCTCTGATTTCTTATTTGTGTCACACTTATTGGTGAGTTTATAGTGATTATTTCTCTAAATATATGGCATCTTTGTAATGTTCTTGTAATGCTTCCTATCGTTGGACCCAGAGTGTTATTTCTACTGTTAATTACTTCTTACATTTTCACTGCTTGTAGAATTACTGCAGTTCTTACAGAGGGTATATATTGTATATATACAGACATTTATAGTATATTCAAAGAATCACGACCTTAATTTGGCCTCCTCCAGCGTTGTGATTCCTTAATTTTGGCAGGTAAAGCGGTAAAGGCACGTATGCCTGCAGACACACATATAACTGCATCAGACTATCTGAGATGTGTGAGCAAATGCTGGAGAAAGATCCAATGGAATATATTATGTACATCTCAACCATGTTTCCAAATAAACACTTTTATATCAGAAAAACTAAAAATCCTCAGGAAACACAATGACCCATTTTTTTCCTTGTGGATGAGAACGAATATTCAATTAATAAACAATGAATAAATATGTGTGTGCGTGTGCGAGCGTGTGTAGTGCTTTGGTTCGAGTGACAACTGAATCCATATTCATCGGTTTTGGAGGTGAATTTACACTGCAAGACGCGCCGCTATCAGCCCTGTTCAAAGCGTTGCAGAGCATGAAATTGCCTCTCCGTCTGTCTGTGTTCGCTCATTTTATCAGGCAGCCCTCCCAAGGTTACAAACACAAATATAGAAGAGCTACAGGGGAGGGAAACTCCTTCGGTCTGTGTTTGAGACACAGTTAGGCTCACTGGGATCAAGGCCATGGATGCGACCCACAGGCTTATCCCTTAAATAAAGTAAAAAAAAACAACAACAAAAAACGAATTCCAATAGTAACATGGGCAAAAATAAATAATTAAACTGCTGAAAAAGTTAGTCTATCATTTAAAGAATAGGCCAGCGTCCTATATGTTTTAGTTAAATGACAAGTAAAGATTTACAAATGCATATTCAGGTCGCTATTTCTCTATTGCATGAATACTCAGTTATATTTGGTAGCCTATACTTCATTAAAGCTGGTTTACCACATCACATTATATACAATTGGCATACAGAATTCACCAATAAAACAATTCCTACTATTAATCCACAATTCAATTATTTAATCTATCTTTAAAGTGTGTTCTTGTTTTGTATACAAATAATATTGAAAAAATTTACAATACAATAACCCACAGCTATTTGAAATCGTTTACCAAACTGACATTAATGAGCTAAATTATTTTGATATTTTGCCAGGTTTAACAAGAAAGAACAATTTGAACTATTATTAATTTAAAATATAATGAATATTTGCAGAATCTGATGGGTATCCAATACTAGAAATTGGTTTGGAGGTGTACGTAAAACTAGTTATCCAGCTAAAATGGTATATGACATCTATAGGTATTTATTGCAAGCTTAAAATAAGGCATTCAAGTTTAAAAAAGTGTCAAAAAGGAAAGCAGCAACCTCCAGATAAATGATTCCCTGCTTCTTCTTTTTTTCATTCATTAATTTTTATTTATTTATCAGATGCTTTTTATCAACTATTCTCATACTCTAGCAGGGGAAGGCCTAATTAAAGATCCTTCCTTCTGAGTGGATCATTATTTGGTGAGATGAACAGAAATGATTTTTTTGTGGAATGGTAAAATAGTCAATCATGAAGTGAACTTCTTCACGTCAAAACTATCACGTTTATCTCAGGCAGTAGACTGTAGAACCTTTGTTAAGGAGGAGACGTGTCAAGTACTGTACAACATTAGTTATTCTACAGCATAACTTTTATAAAACTTACTTAAAATATATATAAATAATAGATATATTATTATAATACAGGTAGATAGATAGATGGATAGATAGATAGATAGATAGATAGATAGATAGATAGATAGATAGATAGATAGATAGATAGATAGATAGATAGATAGATAGATAGATAGATAGATAGATAGATAGATAGATAGATAGATAGATAGATTCATTTTAAACTATGTGTTGTCTTTGAGTTGCTCATTGTCAGATGATAAACTGAGAACTATGCTACTGCTGCTCCTGCTGACAGCAGTCCACTGTGTAATTATTTCAGACAAAATTACTTATCGAGTGAGTATCTTCCTGATGAAACCCAGCTATTTCCTCCAGCCTGCAGGTCATCTGTCATCCAGAGCTACATGCTTGCCCTATAGGAAGGGTCTGTCTCTTCTATAATCACTCTGGAGCCAGTCCAAAGAAAGTACCCCTCCCCTCTTAAAAGAAAGAAAACAGAAGGTAACAGTAGGCTACGATCAATTCGTCAAAATAAGTAAATGTTGTGACAGTCTTACTGGGTCTTTGCCTCTACCTGTTTTCTTCCACTCTGTTTCTGGCCTCAGATCAGCAGGGAAGAGAAGGGGAGCTTTGTTTTGCCCATGTGATTATCCAGCAGAAACAGAGAATAAATCTGTGCACATCAGTCCTGCTTTTTTGCATGGAAATGCATGCATAATTGCAGAATATAAGCATGGTGTGGGCATGTGTGTCAAACGTGATGCAAATTTCAAGACAATTAGACAAATTAACATTTTCCCACCAATTATTCAGGACAGTATGTGTTTATGTCTGTGTGTGTGCAATGGGACTGCAGCGCAGAGGCAGCGGTCATGCATCCAGCCCTGTGGCTACGAGCAGCTTTAATTTACATGCAAATGAAGGTAATAAACAGATAATAAACAGATTCACTGCTGCTGTCCTCACTGCTGATGAATAACTGGATGTATGAAATTCAACTATATATATATATATATATATATATAGTTTTACAGAATATGATTGGCCCTGCATCAGAACAGGAGCAGTTTGTTTTTGTCACCCTCTCTGGCATTAACAAATTCAATTATTGGAGTGTAACAGTTCTTGTCCACGTTATCCCAAATAAATGTGAGTCAAGCAAACAGTTTGGCACCAGTCAATTGCAGCACAATAAATATAATTAAATAAACAGAAGCATACAAAATATATGATATAATAAGTCAGCACACTCAGTTTGTCTGTGGTGACTGACTCCTTATACAGTCTGACCATGCAGACCGAACTCAGAGTTTATTTCACTTTAGCCAGTTCTGAACAGTCTTGTGTCATGTCGAGCAAACCCAACACAAGAAACAGGATTCCCTCAGTTCACACCCTTCACCCAACAACTCATTTGTCTTTAACAACAAACACCAGGGCAGACAATCATATACACAAATACACATGCAGCCTTTATACATTTGTTCATACACACACACGTACACTAGCACAAAGAAGGAGCTGTTATAGTCCCACATAAACATGCACAATCACATGCACGAACACAACACACAAGTTGGGGGAAATTTAGTCTCTGCATTTATTCAGAGGAGCAGATGTTGTGGGGTATAAATGCCTTGCTCATGTGCATTAGAGGTAGAGTCTTTTGTGCTAGTGCAGGGGTTTGGTCCATCTTTCCAGGTGGAGTCTGCCTCAACTTGGCCTCGAACCGGCAGCCCTCTGGTCCTATGCGTGTCTCCTTCGCCACTAGTCCACCTCATTATGTGGCTTGATTCCGCTGCTCTTTAACAGAGCCACCATTGAAAGGGCTGAGTTGGGTTTTTGCCACTAAGGCTACACCATTTTGATTTAACCAGCAGGTAGGTAAAAGCTGCTTGGTGTTTGATGCAGCTGCTCGATCATGTCACACGTTTTCTATAGTGGTGTTGATGGCAAAAGTTAAAGTTGTATTAATCATTATTGATGGAAAGACCACATTATATCTAACTACATAATTCGGGGTACATACTTCAGGCATGCACAGTTAAAAGTAGAATCTGGTAAAAAAAAAAAGAAAAAGCTCAGTTCCTAAATTAAAATCTCACCATCCAAGATACATTTCAAACACAACTGTGGGACACAGTGAATACAAACAGGAATTTACAGTGGTTTTCTAAGCAACACTATAAAACTTCCTCATTCACATCTTCAGAGCATCCAGTATGAAATCTGAAAAAAGTAATGCTAATACAAAAATACAAAAGGCATTTTCCCCAATTCATCTGTTTGCAAAGCCAAATATTGACAAACAAAATGGTAGCAGTGTTTGCTGTATTTGTGGCTGAGGGAAAAAGGTTTCTGCTGCACTGGAACACACTGTAACATTTTACAACAGAAATTATTTTTGCACTATATCTTAATATGTGTATATGTTCCTTTTCTTGTTTCTGGTATTTTCTTGTGGAAAATAAAAAATACATGCCAGTTCCAAATTTACTCAATTTATACATTACTCAGTTTAAGTTCTAGAAGCAAGCTGAAATCTTGGTTCAAACCATGTACTGTCAAATGCATTCTGTATACAAGCCTTAATGATCATATTTATCTTCGCTTGGATCATTTATTTATATGTGTGATAGGCCTGTGATGCTGTATCATATGATGCATAAATATGTATGAATGAGGAGGTTTCCAGAGCTGTAGCAGAGCAGACGTTCATAGAGGTGTCAGAGACAGAAAATCAAGATGAGGGCTTCTCGGCATGAAATGAAAATACTGTTGCAGGAGCCTATGCAGCCCTCTAGGCAACAATAGAGTTGCACTTTGTGATTAAATCTTATCATGTTCTAGCCTGATAAAAGATTACAAAGTGTTTATGTTGAAGATGATATGGACAGTAGCACTGCTATTGTAGTTACTACTGACACACACACACACACTACACACACGCACACACACACACACACGCACACACACACGCAGTACTTGTATGAACACATTGTGTTTCATTTATGAAGCCATGAAAGATAATAGTTTATGTCACACAGCGGTAGCTTATTTTATTCAGTCAATCGACAAATGTGTTTCTGTTCTCGATTTTGTCATTTGTTCCACATTTAAACATCGAAAATGCAATGCTTATAATAAAATACAATACAGACTGAAATCATTTAGAAGGAAAAACTTTTCCCATAAATGTCTAATTCAGCAAGGATTTTCAGTCCTATTTTTGTTGCAGACCAACACACATATAGTGGAATTTAATCAATTTTAAAGAGACAAAAGAGTGGAGGGATGAGGGGTCACATTTTAGTAATAATATATATAATACATTAATTTCCAAACTGAAAATGATTTCAGATGATGTTCAGTGTCATCTTCCAGCTGCTTTCATAAAAATTAAATACAATTTATGAGCCCACAATTCACATTCTGCTCAACAGTTACCAACTAAACCTCACTAAACAACATAATGAAGAAATAGGGCACTAAAGTGCCAAATTTGAGACCAAAACAGGGCTGGAAAGAGTGATTTTTGGACCTTTAGAGAGACCTATCCCAGGCCTTAGGGGCCCCAAGTTTCCTGACAGATTTTCCTTGCACTTGATCAACTCCAAAAAGAACAATTAGGATGTGTATTTAAATCAGTGTCCTTATGTATATGCAGAGTACAACAGACAGAGAGAAATATGGAAAGATTGAGAGACTTCGTTCATCCCACGTGTTCCTAAGAGTTCAAGTTACAACTGGGAGGCATTTTGGGAATGGAGCTCAGCACAGACCGTGGCTAACAGCTTTAACACCAGCAGGCGTTATGTGTGGTCTCTATGGAATTTTCTCTCTCTCTCTCTAGCTCTCTATCTCCCTCTCTCTCCCAGTGTGTTTGAGTGTGTTTGGAGTGCATATGTCTGAAACTGTGTGTATTTAATCAACTGTGTCTGTGTTAAGTGCGCAAGATTAAAAGGAATGTTAAGTAATTATCAATATAACATTATAAGGATTATGGGCATCAGATGCTTACAGCTGTAGTGTTTCTGTAATCAGGTGAAAAAAAAGTTGTTCAATGTTCAATGTTGCATGTTTTTAAATGGTCCTAAGCTGACAGATATTGTAAATCATAGATTTCATATTGTTGGCATTATGTCATTGGGTTAGGGTTAGGTTTACCATGTCTATTATATCATCTGCTTATTGTAAGTAGTGATATCAAACCTAATGACCAGAAACTGTGTTTTTAATATATGTTTTATGTGGGGAGCTGTTGGCCTTTGTTTGCAACAAATAATGATTTCTGCATTAGCAGATCGTTTAAAATTGAGTTGTAAAAAGTTGAGGTAAACTTACATCTCTGATGATATGTCATGGAGCCATGATCGGTCACATTTAGCCTGAAACAGCCTGAACACTAGCTTAAATTCCGAGTTCAAAAATGGGAAAAGAACACAAGCATTATCCTTAAAGAGAATATAACTGCAATATATTTGATGATGTGCTACCCTAATTAAGCAGTGAATAATCAGCTAAGTGCAGTGTCAAAAAGGAAAATGGCTAATTAATTACCTATAGCTGTCAGTGCATGTGACAGAGTTACCAATTAGTTACAGAACAAGGAATTCGATGAAACAACCTTGTGTTGCAATCTGCTTAAACACAATTATATTTGTAAAAGAAGATGCTATAAATCAACTTGCGGGTGTCTTCAAATTCGGGCCAGGCTAATTTTAAGCTGGACAGCAGAAAATGTGGCATTTATGTTTGCAATTCTGTTATTAAGAGAGTAATGTATGCACAATATTGTGCGGCATAATCCTCAATCATCGCTCATCCACAAGCAGTTATATGCTTTTTAGTGAGACTGAATGGCCGCCTTTGTTGGATCCTAATTTATCATCTGCCTGATTCAAACATGAGGGGAAATATGCTGCTTTCTCCAGAGTGCAGAACTTCACAGCTGGTCTGTTTAAGCTGCCTGAGACAGTGACTAATTAACTTACTGCAGGTGCATTTGCCAGCCTGCACAAGCTCTAATTCAGCAGAAGATGCAGTTTTGTCTGAAAGCTCCTTGAAACTAAATGTTTATGGGGATATATGTAGATTCACATCATCTGTAATAGATATCGAATTGAAAAAAAAAATAAGCCCTATGTTGTTTTATTGTATGTATACAAATATTGCGTATATTAGTATCTTGTTATCATGTATTTGAAATATGTGCACCTATTTGGTAGATAGGGAGGTTTGTGTATGTGCCAATCATACGTTCCTTTGCTTGCTAAGTCACAACCTTCCAAGAAGCTGGATAAATTAAAAGCAATATCACTGTCCCATGATCCACACTTGAACTTTGGAAACTCCTGTAGATGCACCTCAAACATTTATCTTTGAAGTTGACGACTTCCATATGGAACCCATTATACAGTTGCAAGAAAACGATTTGCTTTCAGCTCCCCTTCTAGTGTGGTGGCAAAATGTTATGAGGGGAGATGTAAATCTTGTTTTTGTATGTAATCAAAGACAAGTAGCAACTGAGTGCATTAGGAGGTTTGTGGAGCATACTTACTCCGTGAAGCATGGTCATGTTGTCTGCAGATGACAATGTGAAAAGCATTTGGAAATGAAGCACTGATGCTGCACAGGTCAAAAAGAGCCTCTGTGTGGTCTTTTCCCAACACCTTACATCTGGATTGCATGAGAAACTTCACACACAAATACAGACTGAGAGAAACCACACATGCTGCTTCTGAGAAAATACAACCAATGGCCACAGATCTTAAGAGGGGTGAGGTGCAATTATGGGAGAATTTTTCTTCTGTTGTTTATTGGTGGTTAGCAAACAACATTTACTGTAGGTGCATAATGCCATCTTCATTATTGCTACTTCTTTTACTTGTCTCCCTGTCTTGATTGAATCAACAATAATCGCAGCAATATTAAATATATACTTAATTATATATAAGTGATAGTTGACAACTGTTGGTTGATTTTGGAAAGTTTTAAAAACTGTTGAATGCAGCTGAACAATAATGTGCTTGTTCTGGCTTGTAGATGTGTTTCACAAAACTAGTATGTCTCTACAGAAGCTGCACACAAGTCCATGATGATATTCTTGTTGGTTTGTGTTAACCCATAATACACAGAGTTCAGTGCTTGGATCCTGAAAAATGAAATACGGTTTTGAAAAAATAAGTGTTTGATGAAATTATCAAAGTAATAAAAATGGAGGATTCCCTTTTTCAAACTTTTGTCTTTAAAATTGTTCTGCTTTTGGACCAGCCTCAACGTTTTTCCACTGAAAAAACTCCAAGAGAACAAGCACAAGTTAACTACACATGTAAAATGTCACTTCTGTTTTCTTTTAATCAATGACAGATGGGGCCAACCTGTACACCATTTAAATTGTCATGGAACAACAAAAGACATTCCAAAAAACACAAGACTCACCTATAGCTAACACATGAATTATAAGCAGGGCACACACAACTGCAGAAGAGATGGCACATATAACTATATAAATCTATGCTTGTTTTTTCTGTGCAATGTTGCCTTTCATAGTCTGACTTTAGCCTTTAATGCAATGCCTCATATAAGTTAATGCCAGTAATGATGATTAAAAGAAGTACAAAATATGGCCCGGAGTGGATGGTATCGGGCTGCACAGAAAGAATTATTAGTACCATATTGACCCGTATATACGTTTTTTTTTTTCCCACAAAAAAAATCTGAAAAAGAGGCGTCATTTTATATTTGGGGTATAACTTTGCAATGTAATTACACCGGAGCATCTTATCGTATGCGGATACACAGCAGCTGGGAGCGGCCAGGGCAAGACCACCGCATCTGCGCTTGGTTGTGTGTTCAGAGAGTGTCTCGAGCCCGCGAGGGGGGAGCCAGACGACTGATCGGATCGCCTCAGACTTTCGCGGGTGCGTCCCAGCCGGCGACTCCGTTGGCCCTCGGGAGACACCGGCAAGACATGCGGCTTTGCGCGGAGGGAGACGGGGGACTGCGCCGACGTAGCGCATATTATTTTCATTTGATTGATTATCAGAGAGTGAAATAATTTATATTTTAGAATTGCCGTATTCGCTCCCAATTGCATCCGTATGTGCCTCTTCACAGGTCAAGAAGTGTCACATATTTGTTTTTATGCCGGTCTATTCGTGGTATACATCTGGCACACCTTGATTGCCGGTCCCTCAAAATACTGTATTATATTTAACAGGTCCATGGCACATAAAAGGTTGAGGACCACTGGTATAGACGATAAAAAATAAAACAAAAAACAACACTCCGTATGCAAATGATTAGAAAAAAAGTCTAGCTTTACATAGGTAATGTTGGGTTAATTCTCTCCAGAGGAAAGTTGATCTCCCTGCCATGAAGTATATTAGCCATATGTTACCTGACAAACAGGTCCGTATGTGTTGCCATACTGTTAGCAACAGAACTGCTGTTACAAGCTGATGGAAACATGCAACTGAGAGCTCTTAGTTCCGACAGGTGTATCTATGATAGTTTGTCTCCTCTGAGCACCACTCTTGTGATCATTACTTTTGACACAAATGAAAGGGATGGTGTCTTTGGCGTCCAGTATGAGACTCATTCTGCGAGCGTGCCCGAGACTTCAGACCTTAACCATAACAATCGACCTCAACCTTCTACTGTGTTGTGATAGTGGCAAAGGTCATGAAGAGAAGGGATGAGTTTTAGGCTTTAGAATCAAGGCACGTCTGATCATGTCTAATATCCTTAAAGTCAGTGGCAATGGCCTTTAACTGTCTGTACAGCTAGTACATGAAATGCCATCCTGCTCTTTTCCACTTTTAAACCAGCAGACACCACATACACTTTACCCTTATGCACACAAACACATACAAACACACACACACCTACACATACACAAACACACACACATACACACACACACACACACACACAATATATGAGTTGCTGAGAGCACTGTCTGAATTGTGTTAATTTCAATGTATAATCTAATCTATACAATAGCTACTACTTGACAGAATTGGCACATCTTTACCTTGAACTGTAAGGATGTTTATTAGGAGCACATAGTGTGATTTTAAACAGATTTTGGTCAGGAGCGTAATACCAAGCACAGACAGAAGGCAGGCATGTCTACACATAAGCAGAAGCAAATACAGTATATTCAAATTCATGTGCATACAAGCATGTACACGTAAAGCTTCCTATCCAACAAAACCAGACAATGCCCATTTCTGTAAACGTAACTGAACAGTCCATCCAACTTATAATATTGCAACGCCTCTGACATCAATACAAAGCCAGTCACAGCTGGATTAGATTCAGGAAAAAGACATTAAAAAAAGGACATTAAATTGATAACGTGCATGCAATGTCCCTTTACAAAAACAAATACATAACATGCAAACAATACACACAAAATTGCACAGAAAAACTGTGGCTTGAAAAACATCCCCACACTAAGCAAACACAAGCTAACAATGCTGCACCTCCTGATGTACAGCAGTTTCAGTTCTGACTTCACCTGAAAGGATTGGACATTCCTGTATAGTGTACCATCAGTCACAGTGAGGCAGCAGCTCAAATACCTTTATGTCTCAATTCAGTCAATCTGACAAAAAACTATGTCTAATAATTAATCACACACAAGTGGTTACATGAGGTAATAACCATGCAGTAACAGACGAGTAAGAACCTTTTATTAAGATCTAAAAACCAACCTCATTTTCTGTGTGATCTATGGCAACACTAGTTAAAGTTACATCTTTTCTTTGTCCAATCAAATCAAATACCCTTTCATTTGTGTAGGCACTATTCCCAAATCACAATTTGCATTACAATCTGGGCATGGTAAAAAATCCACTCTTCTGAGGAAAAACTGCCACCAAAAAAACCTTCACAGAAATAACTAGCCTTAACTATACACTTTATCAAAGATTAATGTTTAACTTAACTGTAGAGAGCGTGTCTATCAATCAATAATAAGTAAGATAGATAGATTAAACTGATTTTATAATTAAAGGTAGAACAGGGTCTAAGGGAAAAGCAGATGAATTTAATGATACCACTATTAATGTCATCTCAAAAAAGGATCAGGTGGTAGAGCTAGTTCTGACACTTCTTTATTGGACAATACAGAATACAGCCTAATTGAAGCTAAATCTTGTCAGTTTGGCTGCAATGATGAACTAATGCTAAATAACTTCATTGCTGCCGAATTAAAAGCACGTGTTTGTGAGCTGTACTGTGGTACTAACCTCCCCTGATTAATGACCTTTTTCTGAGGAGCGACAGTCAAGCGTTGAACAGGGTGATTCTAATTCTAGCTTACTATCAAATCTAACATTAAGTTGTCAGGTTGTAAAGCTGAAACAGCTACATGACAGCAGGGTGAATACCTCCATGCTATATGTTAGTAAGATCTCTTAGTCACTAAGATTAAGGTTATGATAACAGTATGTGGGTTTACCTATATGCTGAACACCAAATCAAATGAAAAACCGGTAAGGTGCTGGTGAACAATAAAGGAGCATAAGTGTTTGCTTTTTCCATCTTGTATGTGAAAAGCTAAGAGAGACACTTTCAAAAACATATAGCTATGTTTAGGTTTCTGGTTGGTTAATAATATCTCGTTGGCCAGTGCTTTGAGGTTAATGGGTATTAATATGAGTGGGTGGTGTAAATTAATTTAAACTGACCTATTCATATACTTTAGCAAGGTTTCAGTAATGCTATTTTATGCTCAGTTAACAAATCATTAACTTAAAGAGATTTGGAGGAGAGGCACCTAATCTTTAATTATCCGCAGTTGGCTGGCAGTTTGTGTTTTTTTTTTTTTATCATAGTAATGTGCATTTTTATTATGTAAGTGTGTTTAACACCTCCTGTGTTTATTTTACATTTTCACTATCGGATTTTGAAGCGTATGAGAATACGACTCAGCTTTCTGGTCTCAAGCTTTTATCAGGTTCCTAGAGAGGTGCTTCGAAAGAAGTGTAGTGAATGTTGTATCTCCTAATTAGACCAGGATTACCAAAGAAAGTTTGCCAATTATCCACAAATGTGACGTTGATTTTGGACACAACCTTGACAGCCAGCAGTTAAAGGAGGACATGCGGCTATACATGTTTTACTGATCTGATTAGGAAGGGACAGAGAGATTATTATGGTCATTGTATTACCATAGTTGCACACTAATCCAACATTCATTTTTGTGACATCCCTGCTCTGGCCCCAGGAATACATGGCATTGATCTTCTGAGGCTTGGCAGCATCCATTTCACTTTGAGCAACTCTCATTTTTATAAACCTAGCAGAGTTTATTAGAAAACCCAAACCATTCTCGCATAACTGATCATTATATTGATGTATTCAGCATCACTGAGACCTGGCTGCACAAGACAAATATTTAAACTGAAATTCATTGAACACAATCCACTCATATACCTGGAAGCACAGGCAGAGGCGAAGTCACAGCAATTGTGCCATTACAATGCAATCTATCTGGTAATGGTGTAGCTGAAAAAAATAAGTCGAAATTCAATCTGCCACGTATCAACATAGATGAAGACAGCTTTCTAAGCTTTACTCCCTCACAATTGGATAATCTACTTGTAAGACTTTCTCAATCCAACAATTGAGTCTGTTGAAGGTAATTCATTAGAAGGGATTAGTGCCATGGTACAGCTCACAAACAGGTGAATCAGGTAAGTTGGAATGGAAGAGGTGTTGCTCCCAGGTCAGATGAATTTGAAAGAAAAGTTAAATAACAGACAATAAAGCCTACTGTAATGCACCAATAATAGAAAAAATAAATAGACCCCAAGTTCCTCATCAGCACTTTAGCCAGACTGACAGAGTCAGAGCTCTATTTAGCCATCTATCCCTTTAGCTTTAAGTAGAAGTAATGTAACTTCCAAGTCTGCATATGCATTGTCCAATACAACACAAGGACTGTAAAGGGCCTTAGAATTTCTAAAGCAGAGGAAAAAAACAGATGAAAACAAGGATGGAGAAATACTGAAACACTGAACTACATGAGTTAATTAAATGTTACAGACTCAATCATGCAGAGATAAAGTTTGTTTTTTCTATATCATTCATGCGCTCATATCTCCAACCTAATTTAATTCTTTCAGAAACACAAGTGAAAACTCACATGCTGGATTAAAGTTATTTGTTGAGGGGGGGGGGGGGTCCAGGGATTAGGGTGGGTGCACAGAGATTCTCCTCTGATCATGCAAGCGATGATCGCATGACCCACTAAAAATGGCTCCGCGACTCCCAACAGTTGAAAAACACTTCTTTAGACCATAGCATACTAACATTTTAATATTTAATTTGGTGGTTCCGAAATGCCAGCAAGACATCAGTATTTGGCTTTCATGTAAGAGAGAGTTTACAAATGGTGGCCATTATCCCATCCCCTTTGTGACATAAAATAATCATATATACGAACATATGTGTGTGTTCTGTGAGCCCATACGTTCATGTCAGGCCTGATCCAGAGCCTGTCAGAGGCTGAGGTTCAGCCAGAGTTCACTGGGCTACTGCCACCACAAACACCCAGGGAGCCTAATTTCCATGTGTCAAACTAATGCGGTCGAGAGATGAAGGGCTGCTCCCATGCAGCCTTCTGTCTGCTGGGGCCAGGCGCCGGTGTGACAGAAAATGGAAGAGCGAATGTGGTTTTCTGTATCTGTATATATACAGTTTGTGTGTGTGTGTTGATATAGAAGCCTCAATTTTCTGATTCCATGAACAACATTTTATGTTTTCTATTTACTGTATACATCTAAAACTGAATAAAGTCACATTTTTTCAGTTTGTTTGAGGACATGATGGACATACAGCATTTGACAACATTACATTGCACTGGAATTTCAGCTTTCAGATGTGGTTATTTGTGTCATAGATTCTACAAAATGTTGGAAAGTTTGGTTGAGATCTGATCCATGTCAGGATGACATTATTTTTGCCGATGTCCTATTTTAGCACATTCTAAAGGCGTTTAACTGGATTCACTGAGATCAGGACATAGATCACTATCCTGCTCGGAGTAGTCATATTAAAACATTGTAAAGTGTAAAGTATAAAGAAATTAACATGGGTGGCAACAATGCTCAGATAGACTTGGCAGCTAATATTAATCAAGGTTTGAATGCCAGAAAGTCATGGTTTGGGTAGTGAGCAAGGACCAAGTGCAGTGTAGCTAGAGTGGTGTTTTATCAGGAGCGATTCAAAGTAGGCAACTGGACTAGTTGAAGATTTTTGAAAACATTTCTCCTCTCATCCAAGAGGCTTCTTCAGTTCTAATTAACTGGTGGAAAAGTTCAGGTATTTATCCTCTGTGAGATGAATACCTAATCACAGGATGAATACCTAATTAGAGGATCGTTAAGCTAAAATTGCAGGCCATTGCCCCTTTGAGTTCCTTGAGTTATTATTCTTGTGTAACTTTCTGGGATGAGAATGAAGAACAGCATTGTATGGCCAGAATGTGAACGTTGTCATCCCCAAAAGTGTGTCCACTTTGCTTCAGATGTAAATGAACAGCTGACTCCTGGTCAGAGGAGGTTGCTCTCCGGTGTTTTGCCGGTTGTGGTTAGAGGCCCCGACAACCCCAATTGCGATCCCTCCCCCCAAAAAATCAAAAGTAATCTGGAACGGAGGCTGGAATACAAATCCAGCTGTCCCTTCGAAGACTACGCCTCTTGCCCCTGGGAAAGGCACTTTACCCCCCAACATCTGCCCCCCGGGCGCCTACCAAATGGCAGCCCACTGCTCTGTATAGCCTTCACCTTTTCTGTGGACATCGTTGTGCTTGCCCAGATGGGTTAAATGCAGAGGACTCGATATCCCGATTGTGTGTGTGTGTGTTTCACTGTGCATGTACATGCAGGGATTATTAAAATGTTTTCCGTTTATAAACCACATTGTTCTGTTTGTGTCTTGCCTTGTGTGTGTTGAAACTCCAGCAGTATACGGAATAAGAGTTTTTTTTTTCTTTAGTGCTGTTTTCTTCTCTGTCGGTTTTCTTTTGCCTGTTTAGAGTAGCCACAGGTTTTGAGGGCTGCCTTGACGTGATTCTGTTCCGTCTGTTTCCCCTTTGTGTTTGTGGGTATTGTGGTGGCTCTGTGGTTTAAAGTCCCAGTCTCCCAGTTTATGTTCCAGTGGGTGGTGGGACTATAAGAGAAAATATAGCCTTCAATGTGCACCTCTCATTCCAAGAAAGCCAGGCTGTTGTCCCTCACATCTTCACGGGTGAACTTGATGTTGTTGTCCACATTGTTACTGAGCGCTGAGAAAGATCCTTCCTCCTGTGTCTTACTTTTGACCCCGGTGTTGTCCATGCACCTGAACCAGTGGGTGGGAGCAATTCCTGTAAACATTCTAAACAAAGCCAACTAACATGCCAAGGTGAGTGACCTTCTGAGTGACACAGTCACATATGAGACCCTGAAAAGAGACCCAACCAGAGAAAAAAGTCATCACCTGCCTGCAACAGCTGGAAAAATAACAGGTTCTAGACCGACCACAATACTACCGACTATACCCAGTGGACACCATTCCTTGGATCTATAGACTTCCCAAGATTCACAAGGAAAGGAGCTCCACTCAGACCGATCATCAGCAACATCTGTTCTGTTCTAAACACTTGGCCACAATATTAGCCCCTGTGGTTGGTAATACAGAACAAAACAAAGGAACTAAAATGAGAATCAAACGAAACCATGGTGTCCTACAATGTCACTTCCCTGTTCACCTGCATCCCCAACACCAAAGCAGTGAGTATGATAAGGAAAAGACTTCTGCAGGACACGACTGTTCTCGACAGAACCAAACAAACTCCAGAACACATTTGCACTCTGCTTGTCCTCTGCCTGACCACACTTATTTCTAATTTAATGAACACTTCTACAGACAAAAACATGGATTTGCCATGGGTTCGCCAGTTTCCCCCACAGTGGATTACCTTTACATGAAGGAGGTGGAAAGAAGAGCCCCGACCTTGTTTACAGGAAATGCTCCCACTGGTTCACGGCACCTGGGTCAACATTAAGACACAGGCTGTAGAAGCTTTGAATGTGGACAAGAACATCAAGTTCACCCGTGAGGATGTGAGGGAAAACAGCCTGGCTTTCTTGGACTATGCTGAACACAAACTGGGAGTAATCAGGAATCTAAACCACAGAACCACAACAATACCCACAAACACAAAGGGTAAACATAAGGAACACAATCACGTCAAGGCAGCCCTCAAAACCTGTGGCTACCCAAACTGGGCCTTTGTAAAAACCTCAAGGCAAAAGAAAACGGACAGAGAAGAAAACAGAAATAAATGGAAAAAACTGTTAAAAAAACATATATATATATTAAAAAAATCCTTATATTACTGAAGTCTGAAATCCAGGGAATTTTCAACAAACACAACATCCCGGTTTATTTCAAACCCACTAACACCCTAACGATAAGCTTCCAACACACAAACAAAACAATGTGTTTTATGCAGTCCAATGCACTGGGAACTGTACTGATTTATACCTAGAAGAAACAAACAATACATCTTTATTTAAACAGGAAATCCATCTATTAACAGAGGAGGAGGGTTAAGACACAATCTTGCTGTTCTTCAGTCTCTTCCCACAAAGTTACACAAGAAAAACAATTCAAATGAACTCTCAGGTGATGATAATGACCCCCCTTTACACCCAGAATCACCAACAAAAGTGAAGGAAGAAGCAGGTTGAGAACAAAGGAAAACAAGTAGGATCTTGACAGTATCATAAATAGCATTATTAATAATTGTATTAACTTGATGAGAAGAAGGTGGTCTGTGAAATAGAGCCAAACCATTAGATTTAAGCAATTGTGTATCATTACAAGTATCAGAAAGTTTTTTTTATCTACATAAGTCCTTTTTTTTCTACTACCTCGTTACTTTCTGCTTTATTCATATTCCATAAAAAATAATAAGGATCTAAAATAATGCCAACAAACACTTTCTGTGATTCATCACAGTCATGTATTGGTATCTCTCCCTTTCTCTCTCTTTTCGACAGTTTCTCCTTCTATTTGGTCTATATGAACACTTAATATATCTCAGATAAGAGATAACTTTAACCTTTCCCTTCTCATATTATATATATATATTATATATATATTATATATATCCTTTGCAACATTCAGAAGCTCAATATAAAAAAAAAAAATCATAATTAGCTGTGCACATTTAAATAACGTTATCTATTTGAGATTAATGCTCTAAGCTTTTGATTGCAGCATTACACTGACTGACTGACTGAAAGTTATTTTTACTATTGACCCTCCACTTCATAAGGCACTGCGTGTCGTTTTACAAACTTTGTTTTTTATTATTCAAACTTAGAGCTCACACAGCTATGGCGTTATTAGTCCTCAGGCTGCTCACAGCCCATATATTGCCTTCAGAGCTGGCAATCCAGCTGGTCTCAGAACAGTTAGGGTCTAGCTGTCCTGTAGAAGCCAAACAACCTCATGCCCAGTGGATTACAGGACATTTCAGTGACAGCGGAGATACACTGTGGCAGGGGATTACGACCATCTCGGACTATAAACCACCATCAAAGACCAGGGATAGTGACCTGTCTCTGCTGAACAATCTTAACAGCCTTTTTTGCATGCCATAAAGCACAAAACAACACAACCACCATCATGCCTGTGCCAGGAAGAAGAAGCAGCAGCACTGTGAGGCCTACCGTCTTCCAACCAGAGGATCGCTAGTTCGAGTACCACCGCAACCTGAAAGACACCACCTTGTGACTCTGAGCATGGCACTTTGTCCCCCCAACATCTGCCCTGACAGATGGCTGCCCACTGTGGCAATATGTGTACTGGTTTCTGTGCTGTGACACAGATGGGCAAACGCAGAGGTTAAATGTCCCCATTGTGTGTGTGTGTTTGCATGTGCATATGTGGACGAATAAAAGCATTCTTTGTTCTTCTTCTTTGACAACACACTAAAGTGCCTGGCTCAGTTGCACAAGGCGGAGTCCTTGATGGACAGTTGTGTTCCAGGTCGTGGTCTTGACCAGCGACTCACTGGTTATGAGTCAGCTCCCTCCACAGGTAGTCCAACGCCTCCCCAAATTCTTTACATCCATTGCACCTCTCCTGAGACATTATCAATCAATAATTCAATCCACATTTATTAATAATGACTGTACAAATATAAAACTCACACTCTTGTTAATATGCCATCTTTGGTGGTACGTCTCTCGTATTTTGGCGGATCAGAGTCTAGCTAACTGAATCGAATATCCGGGGGGAAGGCCGGTTGCGACAGGGTGACATTGAATCCCCCTCCTGGCTGAGGGGGACAGAGGAGAGTTGATTGCCCGGTGCAGTGTTGCCAACTCGCCGCCTTTTTTTTATCATAAGCAACCAGAGATTTCTTCTGGTTTTATTTGAGACTTTTTAGTGTTCTGACGTAAAAACACGTATCGCTGTGCAGCAACTGTCATGAACGAGCGAGTGCTGCCGTAAGCCTCTCAGACGTCCTGAAGCGCTCTCAGGCGGGCAGTATTGCGCAGCAGCCCCAGCTGCAGGCAGAGCAGAGTGGAGACCGTTTCTCAGACTACATGCACAGAGCCACCGATGATCCCTCCCTGGTTTACAGAGCACGATGTAATTCTCAGTCACTTAGCGCAGCAAGTGTCAACACTACGGGCCATCTGCGGCCCACTGTGCAGTTTGATCTGGCCCGCCCCCACCCCCAAACACGTCACCTTTTTCACCTCCTGTGAGTTTGAAGGTATGTCCTAAAGTGGGGCTCACATGGAATACTTAAGTTAGTAGTTAGTAGTAGCTAGTTCTGGTTTGCAAGCATTTTAGACTTCAGTTGCAGTTTGCATTGGTGGCTGAGCAATAATCCCCTGTCCTGTATTCAGACTTGTTTAATTTAGGCAGTAACAAACCAATATCCCTATCAAAAGAACAGTGTTTTTTCATGTTTATTGAGAATACAGTTTGATGAGAAGATGCTTCTGAGCTTCTAAAATATCATATCGATTATTTGCACCTTTGAAAGTGCATTCTAAAGACTTACAAAGCTGTGTATGTCTGTATGATGATATGATAAAGGACTTCAACAAAGTAAGAAGGTTGTAGTAGGCCAGGAACATTAACATGGGTACCTGCAGGCAGTTTTTCAAAATTGCAGGTAAAATTTCTGTCAACTTATTGTTGGCAATGAAAAAAAAGTATTTCACATGGCCATGCAGCTCTTTGAAAATGAAAAGGAGAACCTTGAAGCTAATTCTGAACTGTCCTGGAAGCCAGTGGAGAGAGTCTTTCTTCCAGGTACCAGTCAGGAGTCGGTGAGCGGCGTTTTGGACCTGTTGCAGGCGGGACAGGAAAGACTGACTTATTCCGGTATAAATGGAGTTGCAGTACTTGATTTTAGCAATGTTATGTAGGTGGAAAAAACTTGCTTTAGCTAATGCATTAATCTGCTTTTCAAACTTGAAGGAAGTAGTCAAGTATCATGCCAAGATTTTTGACTTGGGGTTTAAAAAGGGAGGAGAGGTTTCCTAGGCTCTTGGAAATTCCTTGTTGAGCCATCCAGCAATTGATGTCCTCAAGGCAGTCAATCAGACAGTTGAGATGCAATGGCTGTTAGCTTTCAGGGGAAGATGGTGCTGTGCGCCATCTGCATAGGAAGTTTTAGGTTATGTTGTGCTTTTGCATTATTTGATCAAGGGCCAAACTACTAGCCTGGGAAGAGGACACATTGCAAATTGTCTACACTGATTGAATAGAAAAATCTATTACTGAGGTAGGATCTGAACCAGATTCAGGCTGTGCCACCAACACCCACCCCATATTGGAGGCGATCAAATAGGATGTAGTGATCCACGCTGTTAAATTGCACTGAGGTAAAGCTTTACAAGGGCAGCACAGTCCCCAGAGTCGATAGAGAGGAGCAGGTCGTTAGTCACCTTTAACAAGGCAGACTCTGTGGAATGGTGTGCCCTAAAGCCTGACTGGAATGTGTCCTAAATGTTGTTTTGATATAAATAGGCCAGCACCTGACAACTAATTACAAGCAAGGTCATCAGCGAAGTCAAGATCTTCCAGCTGGGAGAACAGGGTCCACTGGATGCCTCTGGGTCTGTCTATTGTTGTGTTTGTTGTGATCCAGTCTATGGTTACTAGAAAGAGGATGGGGGATATGGTGCATCCCTGTCTCGCTCCAGACTGAATGGAAAACCATTCAGTGAGAGTATTTCCCATGATGACACTGCACTCAAAAAGTTCTTAGAATGTTTTGATGATTATCATTTTTGGTGGTATTCCATAAGAGTGCAGTATCTTCCAGAGGGTCTTTCGGTGGCCTTTTTGAAGTATACAAAGTTGATGTAGAGAGTGGTATTCCATTCTAGCCACTGCTCTATGACGTTTCTCATATTGGAGATCTGGTCCATACTTCTTTTCGGCTTTCATCAGAAGCGGCAATATTTCTACCCAAATTGACTGGATGGCCAGGGTCTTCCATGGGCCTGATTATTCATAGTTTAACCAGTGTGCTGGCTTTTGATTGACTCCTCACCCAAGACCATGCAAGCCTCTCCACAACAAGGTCTCAGCACCAGGGAGAAGGTGGAACAGTGCCTGGTTGGAACAGTACCAATGGCCATTGAGCTGTTCATAATAGCATGGATGCTAGGGCTGGCCATTACCTCCTTCAACAGAGTAGTGGGGACACTGTCACGGGGGCCAGTTGCAGACTACATCAAGGACACAATGTCTACAAGAGAAGGTAATGTGATGCGTTGGAGAGAGTCCAAGTGTGACGAACAGGTCAGTGAAATTGCAAGGTCACGGGTGGGGGGAGAAATATCTATTGTGATTTAATGTCCTCAACTTTTGTAATGAAAAAATAAAAACACACTTCGTAGGGGGGACACCTCTATGTTGGGACTTGGGTTAGGGGCAGATGACAGAGTTAATGGTACTGAATAGGACGCTGTGCCTGTATTCAGCTTTTACAGCCTTAACTGCCCCCTGATGTTTGATCAGAATTTCAAAGAAAATGTGGAGCTTCTCATTCTTCCACTTTCTCTCTGTCTTTCTGCATTCCCTCCTTTGGGCTCTGGTGGTGTCATTGAGCCACAGGGAAACTTATGGCTTAGGTTTTTTCACCTTGAGGGGGGAAATGCAGTCAAGGACAGAAGTGCTGGTAGTGTTAAATAATGAGATACGTTCCTCTGTGCTGAGCTGAGGGGGAGAAGACTCAATGGAGCAGATGTCGAGGGAAGCTATAAGGGCCTCTGAGAACTTCAAAGCTGTAGAGACGTTTATCTTGCGAGAGCAGCATACATGAGAATATAATTTTCTCTTAAAATAATTATAATATTATATAAATATAATATTATAATATAGAAATGTAGCATTGAAGTTTTCAAAATTTAAAGGTTGTTGTGTAAATCAGACACTGATGGCGCTGTATTGTACCTTTTTATATAGCTGCTTTTTTTGCGCTGGTCAGGGGGGTGGTACTTGGCTCGAAAAATATTTCAAAGGGGGTACATTATTAAACATAGTTTCAGAACCACTGACCTACAAAATTGATGAGCTCCTGCACCCTCTGCTACTCGGGTATGTAGAGAATTGGAGGTGAAATGTAGAAAGGCAGATAAAAAGGCCTTGTAATATATTTGAATGTACCTGTATCAGATTTATATGTGAATAATTGTGTGAATATTTGCCTTTCATGTTTGTGCACGAAAATGCACAATTCTAATTCCACAGGTTTGATCAGCCATCTACCCCAACCAAATCAAACCTGATGCAACCCTACTCTTATGCACCCCCTATATACAGAGGCACACCAGGAAAACACAGGATAAGGTGACTGTGCCTATACATACTTGGCTTTACACTGGAATAAAAAACGGATGTTTCTAGATAGCAATCAATCAGCTAAACCAGGCCAGTGCCCCCCTAACCACTATCCAATACAATGTAGGAACGAATGTCTCATCTGACTTTAATTTAGACTATTGTTCTATTTGTCTTATTATGATTAATATTTCTAGTGTTTATTATTTGTATTAAATATTAATGAATTGTGTTTGTATTTAAATTCAAAAAATTGAAAATTGAGGAGTGTTCAAAAAATCAACATTAAGTGGTTTGAAATTCAAACTTTAGTTGGTGTCACTGGCTGCAGCCAATCTTGTAATTAAGCATCGATGAGGGACGGAATTAACCCAAGGTAAAGACACTCAACACAGTAGTTGTGGATTACATTATTGACTCATTTGCAACGATTTATAACAGGAAAAACAGCATACCTGTTCTTAAACTTGGTGCACACCTAACGCAAATACAAAAAGTAACTTACTCTACCACATTTAGCGCCAAGCATGCATTTAAAAAGCTCATAGTCAGCATCCCAGTCTTTAAGTTGTAATGCTTTAATTTATATGCCTCCAACAGTGCACCTGTTCTTACACATGGTGCACATCTAACGCAAATGCCAACATTAACTTCTTCCAAAGGCATGCTGGGAGGTCTCCGCCCACACACAGTTCCCATATCAAAATCTCAGTGTTGGCATCCCTGACCTAGAGCATGTAATCCTTAACAATATACGGCTAATGCTTATCCAATCTACTGCCATTTCACTGCGCTATTACAATATACAACATAGGTGGCGCTGTTGCAAGTCATGTAGAATTACGGTGGTTCTTAATCTAAATTTGGGTTTCACTATATAACAGCATATCAAACTAACGTCAAACAAATTATATATTTGCCCTTTTCTGAACTAATAATGCCACTTGTTGAGAACCCCTGAGCGAGACTGTACAGAATACAACATTTGGAGCTCTCTGATTCTCTCTTTTTAATATTGCTGCACGCTTGCACCTGCACGCACACACAATGCCATTTTTTCCCCTTTATTTTGTAAACATGGAGCTTAAAATATATAGAACAGTATGTGTACGCACACCTCTCCCTAAGCGTCTTAATCAGACACACAATCGAGTCCAATGTACTCTGTTCCTGGCTCAGGGCGCGCTCTACCGAGTCCATTCAAATCTTCACAGAGCTGCGTCAAGGCATGAGCGCACACTGCACTTCCCATAACTCCCCAACTATACTTCGGGGAAGTCTAGACCCCGAAATAAGTTTTATCGTGCTGTCATGCATGTATTTTACAGTGATATCTAATATTCCTGAATTCTAAAACAGAAGTTTGTCCTTGTTTCTTGCGCAACACCAACCTACATTAGTTTTATTATTTATCCCTTGGATTTTGATAAACCACGTTTTTGTTAGGTTTAGAAAGCTGAAACGACACCACCCAGAATCCCCGGCTAGCAGGTACCACTAGCAGTGACCCGTTTTTATGATTAAATGATAATTGTCCTAAATAAAACAATGTATACTTCATTTGCTGGTAATTATGCATTGTAATAAACGTTGTGGCAGCATTAAAATAATACCTATCTACCGTTTTTCTTTTTCACAGACAGTCTAGCTTGATTGCTATACTAGAAACATCAGTTTTTCCAATTTCAGTATAATGCACAGTATCTTTAGGCACACATGGTAAGCCTCACCTTAATTCTTTGCCTGGCGTCGTCACCATGGTAACACGCAGACTTTTGTTTACTGTGCATTTATATACCGTCAATTCCTCTCCAAGTCGCACCTTTCTGAAATACGTTTCACCTAACGATTAACATCCCCATTGAAATACATTGGTTTTTAATATCAACCGCACTTTTATTTGAGCCCAGATTCGGCAACAAATCAATAGATTCATTTTCCTAACAGTCCCACGGATATTTGTGAGACAGGGTTGAGTCTCACCGTCAAAACATTTCAAAATTAACTATAACCCTCAGTGTGAAATGTTCTAGTTTAAAGGTTATCAACCTACCGTGGCTCCCTGCTGTTGCCTACCACTACCGACTGTTGCTACTGATTTGCACTGACAACTGCAAATCAAAGAAAAAGCGAAATAAAAAAAACAGAAACACAGTAACGAGTTGTCCCTCTTATCCTTCAGAAGTTGAACCAGGCAATTGCACAAGATGGTTTTAAGTAAAAATATCTATTTTTGGTCAATTTGGCCCATAGATCTTGGTTTCATCTGCTTCTGATAGCAACATAAAGAGGGTTGACTGAAAGTAACGTTAATCCACATTACAAAATAATGTTAGATTAGCATATGTTGTGTTTGTTTCACCTTTCTGGTACTGATTCTTATTTAATTGAAAATGTATTGATTAAAACTCAGAGAATATTACTGGCAAGGTCTTTGATCATGCACAATAACAGAGCAACATGAACTGCAAAAATGCAGCAGGTCAGAGAAGACTCTTTTTTTCTGCAAAGCTTCCAGGGACATAGCAGTCATTCTTCATCCCTTATCTGAACAGTATCTGTGTAAGTCACCTAGACATGGTAATGTCTTCCTGGTACCTTGCTAATGACAGGCCATCCACTTCTCCTCCTAAAAGGTCATGACTAATTCCCTCTATCAGCCACTTTGACACTGTGCAGGCAGGAAGAGGCTACGAAACAATGTGAAACTAGAAAATTATGAGCAAAGCCTTTTAGCTGCACGCTGGTTTGAAATTGAAGGATCAGCCAAAATTTGGTGTCACTGAGTTGGATGTTCATGAACAATCTTTCATACCTTATCAATTGCATGTGAAGGCAAGCATCTCCTGGCAAAAGTTTCAAGCATGCTACTGTTGCTTGCCTGCTGGAAGGAGTTTAGAAACTTTATTTTTAAGATGGCCATGGAATGTACTGGTTTCTGATTTCTGTCTCAATTGTACAGTACACTCTCAGTTAATTATTTATTGTGACTGATCTACTTTTCATCCACAGAGAATATTATGGCAGTAATGGATATAAGATATTTGATGTGGAGTAGACAATTATTTGAAAGGACATAAACAAAAGTTGAATAAGAAATCTGTGTAAATCCAAAACATATAATGCAAATTAATTACTTTTTACAACTAAGCTTTGTGGTTTGCATAGTCTCTGTGAAACACATTGCCGTTCTGAATCTTCCCTCATTAGTATGAACATATTGTAGTTGATGGGCAATTCCCACATACAGTGTCCTGATTTGAGAAATAATTTCTGTCAGATGCACATTCTTCCCAAAATCTTCCCATTTGAGTAACATTTATAAATAACAATGACAGTGTACAGCTATAAGAATAAGTAATGCCTTGCTCATGGGCATTAGAGGTAGAGTCTCTTCTGTTAGTGGGGGGTTTTCTGCAAAATATATTTCTGCAAAACACTCTTCTATCTGATCATCCTTTGAAACTTTTGAGTTAACATCTAACTTTAATTTAGGAATCGCATTTTGAATTTAATTTTGCTCAAAGGATAACTTAATGATCCTTGATACGACAAGGAAACCCAGGCATTATTATTAGTATAAGTGTACTGGGATTGAAACATTTTTTTTTTGTTTTGTTTTTAAGGTGTCTTTTGTTTTTAAGGCGGCATTTAGTGCCATCCTCAGGTGTTTTAATCTAGGCCTGAGGGACAAACCAAACAATTTTATCAGTAAATGATAGTTTATCAGGTAATTAGTGGACGGCACACTGGATGGTCACAACAAGGGCTCTGTCTCCTCCTCCTACCATTCAGACTGCAGCAGACCTGCTGTCTGCAGGCCAGCAATGCCACATCTTCTGTTTCCCATTAATCAAACTGTGAACATCAGCTGTGTCAGAAGGCTGATCCTATCAGTGAGCCGACATTTTTGCAGGTGAGGACGTGACACAGGTACGCATGACGAACCCTGTTTAGGGGTCCACACAGAGACAGGGAGTGATGAAATAATAGCAGTGAGTGTCATTATAATTCACTGTGTGATACTACTTGCTATGAAATATATGTATGTGACAGACTTCCGTCCAGTCAGCTATATTAGTTATACCAGTACTCATCTGGTTTTATCTTACTTCACTGTAAACCAGGTTTGTCTATTAAGATATAAAGTCCTCCATCTTCATATAGCTGTATGTCACTTATCTGACACACTGCAACCAGGCTGATTTACAATGAAACTATTGTATGTCAGTGCTATGCTGTGCAGGGGCAGTTAGGCTGGCAGCTGGGTAGTCTGCTGACAGCCTAGCCTTAGGCCAGGGGTGTCCAACTTTTTGGCTGAAGTGCCAAAACAGTGATTAAAAATCAACCGATGGGCCGCTGTCTTACTCTCTTGTTGTTGACCGGGTGGGGGGGGGGAGTGTTAGTCCCGTTTGTCAACAAAAGGGGACTGTTAAGCGATGTGAACCTCCGATTTGTTGGAGGGGGAGGGGCTTGGTGGCGGGCCAAATTGGGAATTACTCGGCTGGCCAGCTTAAACTGCACAGCGGGCCGCAGATTGCCCACGGGCCCTAGTTTGGACACCCCTGCCTTAGGATGTTGAACAGACATAGTTAAAAAAAAACATTGTACCAATGTCATCATAGCATTATTTCATTCACTTCCAATCATATTATATATTATCTCAAAGCACTTCACAGAAAGGCAGAGACCTTCTCTAATTTAAAAGTGATAAGAAAAACTCCCTTGTAACAGAAGGAAACCTCCAGCAGAACCAGACTTAAGAGTGGAAGGGACACGAAATAGGAGAGAGAACGAAGTGAGCATGAAGGCGAGAAGAAGAGGACGAGAAATATAAAGCATGTAAGAGAGAGACAGACAGATAAGGTTATTTTTGTAATCAATACTATATACTGTTGTGTGTTGTATCTAACAACACAACAACTACCACAATGCAAATTTGGATGTACAGTACATTCATTCACATTTTGTACATAGTGCATGAATCGCAAAAATAATGGCACTTATCCTTAGCATATTAGAAGCAGAAGAAGAACAAGCTGATTTTTAATAGACCCACACAAACATGCACATGGTCAAACACATCACACAAGTTGGGGGAAATTTAGTCTCGGCATGTATCCCATCTGTGGCGCATGCAAGGCCACAGAGCATTGCGTCCGGGGAGCCTTGCTAAGGGGCATTAGAGGTAGAGTCCTTTTTGTTAGTGTTTTTTTTTTTTTTTGATGCATGCCTCCTTCGCCCCTAGTTTAGAAATTAAATTCAGAAATATTTCTGCAAAACATTCTTCTATTATTTTGTACATTTTCTATATGGCTAGCTATTCCATTCAAACTGTACATTTAAACAGCATATAGTATTATTATTATTATTATTTCCTCTTCACAATGTTAATTTCACCGCTTATATTATTATTCATTACATACAGTCCATTTTCAATTGCATATACTTAGGTCACTGCATATATTGTATCTTCTGTACTATATATTTGTTTTTTACTTTTGCACAGCTTTAGTTTACTTTATTCTGTACCTTTGTCTATTTATATTTGTAGAATTTACCTCTGCTGCTGCAGGGCCAAAAATGTCCCCACTGTGGGACAATAAAGGTTTATCTTATCTTATCTTAGCTTGGAAATTAAAAAGGAAGTTGCGTTCAAGCAACCTGGAGAAATTTCAGCAACCCATTTGTAACCACATCAGCCAAGGACCTCCCAGGCTCCTTCAACTGCAAAATCATCTGAGACCAGCCACCTGATGAAAATATCAGTTTGCACAACCAAAGAATTGCTACACAAACTTTCACAAACTATCTCTGGGTGCTAATCTGCATCCAAGTCGCCCTCACTGGAGTGTTGACCTGAATGCAGTTTGTCGTCGTAACTGAGGTGAGTGGGCAGATGTAGACCGTGGCAGTGGTGTCTGGTTGGTGCGCCGGCAGAAGGTGAATGGTGGAGAGAGAGGAAGCCTGTCCAGAATCAGGTAATCAATTAAGTCAATATTAAGCATTTGGTTAACCTGGTTCTGGGCTCTCTTGCAGATAGTCTGGATCATGGGAGAAGGACTGTCGTACTACCTTGTTAATTATTCATTCACTTTCACATTCACACTCACTTCCAATCATCCAACCATACAGTGCTGATGTTTTTGCATTTGTTCAAAGTTGTTGTTTTTATTGAATTATTATATTTGTGCTCTTGTGTAACTGTTTCAGTCTGTTTTTCAGTTGTTGTTCTGTTGCCAAGATGCCTGAATTTCCTTACGGGGATCAATAAAGGTCTAATCTATCTATCTTTCTATCTATCTTTCTCCAAAAATAGAGGAATGCTGAGTGTGTTTTGTGTCAACTTCTTGTTAGAATACACCCAGTCTTTAGTTGGAAGCCCAAGAACAAACCGGAGAAATCTGGAGAACAACAGCTCACAACTGCATGGTTTATTATGGTCACATGTAAAGTAAAGCAGCGCTGGGCCCAGCGCTCGGTCCAGCGCTGGGCACAGAGTGTCAGAGTTCTTGCAGGATCTCCGTCAGATTGCTGCTCTCCCCCCACACCACCTCAGTTTAGAACAAAAAAAATGCATTTATATGTGTAGGAATGTATTCATGTATGTAGGTAGAAATGTATGAAAGTATGTAGTTACTAACTCTCGTTTACAACATTACTCATTACTTATTATTACATTACTTTCCTTCATTACACAACTCATATTCTGTAGTTATAGCCTGCATGGCCAAACTGGTTGACCAGTCTGACGCACAGAGACTTGTGGCGCATGCACGTAGATAGAGTCATGGACAAACAGACACTTAACACAAAGGACACTGAGACCCAAACAGGACACCTGAGACGGACCACTCAGGTGCGAAGAGGGGGCTGGACAAACATGCCCAGCACCAACAAGGAGGTGACATGTCAATGACCACCGCCCACCTATAGTTTAAACCAATAACAAATGTAATGTAAATGTAATGTTATGTTAATGTATACACTATTATTTAATGCGCTGCAACGCATCTCTCAGGGTTCTTTGCTCCGAGGTGCATCGTTTGCTTTTCCTGTGGGACTGGAGAAACCTTGATCAAGGGTTTTATTCTTCGTTTTTTTTTGTCGTAATAAATCTTTTTGTTAAACGTAACTCGTCCTCATTGATCCGTCTTCGGCACGGTGGTAACTCAGCAAGTACTTAATCAGGGAAACCTACAACTGGGTTTGATTTCCCCAAAACATCGTGAAGCATATAAAGTAGTGCATGCCACCATTTATTGTGGCCAGAAACCCCTGCAGATCACCAAATTGTGTGCCACATGTTGGTTATCGATTGGGCCTGACGTACACTGTATACCAGGGGTACTCAAATACAAATCGTAAAGGTCCATAAAAAATTTTTTTCAAAATGCCAAAGATCCGTTTAATAAAGTCGGTCAAGGTAACAATTTTATTATTGAACCACAAATCACTATTCCCACATCCCTTCAGCCCATTAATATGAGAAGTTGCACCTTTGGTCTGTTGTCAGGACTTTAAACTTTGGCACAAAAGGTGTGATAGCCAGGCGTAGACACTCATGCAAGTGTTCGTTGTGACTCGGCTGCGGTACTTGTCCTTCACTATGTTCAGTGTTGAGAAGGCAGACTCACAGTTGTAGGTTGAGCCAAACATTGTGACAACGTGAAGTGCCAGCATATGCAGGGGAGGGAAATTAGCTGCAGTAACTTTGTGTTGTACTAAACACGTACCATACTATGACCCCAAAACCGAGGTACGAACCAAACCGTGACTTGCGTGTACTGTTGCACCCAAAATATGTATCCAATCCACTGACTTTACGGAGATTTGTGCTCCAATCTGAATCTTCCGCCTGTTCATGTGACCGCTGCAGCAGTGTGAGGCCCCAGCCATAAATTCTCTTATTGGTCAAGACGTGTGATGATGCCCATTGTGGCAAATCAGGGAGCACAGCCCAGCCAATCCATCCCAGGGGGCGGATCCTCAGGCTGGGAGATGTAATTGACAATGTGTTTTACCCTTTTATCCTGTTCAAGTGTTGCAGCCACTGGGAACCTGGCAATGAACGGAACACTTAAAATGACACAGCTGCAGCAGGAGAAGGAGAGTGAAATGAGAAGATTTAACAGGCAGCACGAGTGAGACTGGAAGAGAAAAATGGGAAGAAGAACACTGGTTCCTGCATCAACAGAAACAGACAGCTTTATTAAAAGACTGGACTCCGGAGGTAATCACCACCAACTCTCTCTCTGCTCTATCCCACAGAGTAGCGGAGACAGCTAAAATAACCCGGATCGGAAGAACCCTGAGTTATAGTTTGACACAAAACTCAGCGTGTTACCATGGTGATGACGCCAGTCAAGGGTTAAGGCTGTCTGATTTTTTTTATTTTATTTAACAGTATTTACACACACCTTAGCGTCTTAATCAGACATACAGAGCGTTCAATCGAGTCCAATGTACTCCGTTCCATGATCAAGCTCCATGATCACAGTGTCAATAGGCTGACCGAAGTTCTGGTAGGACTAAAGAAGAAGAGGAAGAGTTCATAACAAATCAAGTTGTTGACATTCAGTCTCATCCTGCTGTCACTGTCTCCCCCCATCAGTCTCCTGATAGGTCACCCAATCTTCAACCACTGTCATTTCCGCGTCCCCTCTTCTCCCCAACAACACAAATAATTGGGCACTCCATAACCAGTAGTATCCAATTCTTCAACGCAGCCACACGATGCTCGTCATCCTGCATAAACTCTCGGGGCTGCTGGAAACACTCCCGTCCTCTGTCAGCCTATTAATTGTCCACGTGGGGTCTAACCATACAGCCCGTCAGCAGTCTGAGCTGACAAAAAGGGATTTTTATATTTTTAATATTTTACTGAGTTGTGGGAAGTCTCCGGTCCTATCCTCATGCTGGCCTATGGAGCAGGGCATTGCAACAGGATCCTCAGCCTCAACACCTGGCTCCAATCAGCCTGTAGAGCTTAAAATGTAGGTTTCATTGACAACTCTAATCTTTTTTGGGACCGTTCCGCCCTCTTCGGCACTGATGGAGTTCACCCCAGCAGGTTTGGTAGTCGCGTGCTAGCGGCAAAAATATAGCATTCTGTTCAGACCTGACTATTTACATTCAAAACTCACACACCCTTCTCAGGCCACCATCTCCATGGCTAGCCCCCCCTACTGTCATCAAATGGCATTAACCCCTTGACTGGTTCATCTCATTGATCATATTGTCATAACAGCCCGGACTTTTGTCCCAAGTACAAGACATCCACCTTCTGGCTGCAACCTCAACAACCTAACCAATATACCAGTAAAATCCCTGTTCTAAGGTCCTCAATGGCAGCGCTGTTAAAAACTACAAAAGTGCCGCAAAATAAGGTTGGGGAGCTGCTTTTATCCACTATGCCCCCATGTGGAACACAATACCAAAAGGCATCAGGGAGGCAAACTCAGTGAACAATTTTAAATGGCATCTAAAAAGACACTTTTCAACTTAGCTTTTAATTACAAATGTTTGAGTTGTATTTATTTATGTTTTCTATTTAATTTTTTATTTTTTTACAGTTGGGTCCATGTGTGTTTGGGGCGCTGGTGCGGTTTTGGCGGGTTTTGTGCACCACCGTTGTGGTCTTGGCATGGAGCGGTGTAGGGATTGTGGCTATTTCTGTGTGTGCCTCTTTCCTTTTGAGGGACAGGAGGTGGTTTGGCGAAATTGATGTTTGCTAATTGAATGGTGCTGTTGATGGCAGTCTGGTGTGTGGCCTGTTGGCGTCGCTGGACGCTGACTTGGTCACTGCATGATGTTCAAATGCCTTGCCTTGGAGGACTCTTTGGTGGCTTTTGATTTGCAATGTGAGTTTGGCTGAATGTGAGAGGATGGTATTATCCTGAACACTTCAAGATTCACCCTGCTGCTTTGTCAGTAGTCAACTGGGGGAACTGATTCCGATGCCTGCTGGGTCCGGACTTCAGGTTGTGACTGACTGTGGGATGATTTGCAGCCGGACATTGGAAGTGACCTTTTGGTTTGTGGCTGTTGGTTTGTCGGATTGCTTTTGGTCCCTTGGAGGGAATACTACTCTTTGGTAACACATTCTATAAAATACATTTCTATAATGCATTATAAGCACATACTTGGATAACTGGATAATGATATAGTAGTTATAATTTACATTTTTTTAGATTTAGATTTTTTAGATTTAGAATTGTGCATCGTCCCACACAAACATGCACATGCAACACACACAAGTCGGGCGAAATTTGACCTCTGCATTTGACCCAACTTACAGCAACCTTCTGGTCCGATGCCTGTCTCCCTCACCACTATGCCACCTCTCCCCAACCATGAAACTTACAATGCATTATCTCCACAACGTTAGAATGTGGGAATTGGACTGAGACATCAGTTTGCAATATGAAGATCCAGACTTTGATGGAAAACTCACTTGCCTAGTTGATGACGAGGAGATACCACAAATCTTCAGTTCATATTTAACTTTGCCAAGATTTCAGTTCTGTTACAGTAACTGATATCCTTTCAGATGCGTCATTCCTAGAAGAGAAATATTTCCCCAAAATACTGTTCCGTCTGACAATTCTTCAGTTACTTCTGAATAGTAATAATGTTCTAGCTGAATTTTGAAAATCAAATTCCACAGTCTTTCACCCCACTGCCATGTATCATAGCAGAAGATAACTGTGTCAGCATTTCTTTATTCCAAATTGAAAATATAGCAGATCTGCTTCGCTTTATTTAATTCTTGACTCTGTCGCTCCTCTGAGAAAGAAGGTTATTAATCAAAAAAGGTTAGCTCAATGATACAGCTAAAGAATGCATGCTCTTAAACAGGCATTGCACAAATTAGAAAGTAACGACATTGCACTAAGTTGGAAGATTTTCACTTAGCCTTGAAAGAAAGACCTTGAAAGACAGGCAAATCATTTATAATAAAGAATTTCACAACTCTACAACTTCCTACTATTCATCATTAATCGAGGAAAATAATAATGGGTGCTGAAGTGAGCCCCTCCGACATCCCTAGCACTCACAGCTGGTCAGTCGGTCAGTAGCCTTGCGCAGCAGTCAGTAGAAGGTACACCGCCTTTTCCGCCTCCAGACTGCATGATTTGTGCATGCGCATAGCAGCCACTGATCCCTGCCTGGCTTAAAGAGAGCGATGTAAATGCAAAGGTTTCTTATTCACGCCACTTAAAATAAATGACTCAAACAGCCTCAGTCACTTAGGTTGTTTGATGTCATCTAGCAGTCGCTAGCCACTTTTAGGACAGCCAAAAGCTACTTGTGCAACCCAGTGTTGGCAACACTGGGTTCCTCTTCGGCACTGTAGCCAGGGTGACACTGATTCATAGTTCTCTTGATACATCTATCCCTCTTACTCTGAATAGGTGTTGTGTTTGTTGTTGGTTCCTGTCTTCGGCAAGTTTTCTTCAAGTCCTCTCATATTCCCGCAGTAGTTGGAGGGAATCCGTTCCAAAATGTGATCGGAGATCGGGGGAACACTATTTGCGGGACCACCGGAGACGATCGGAGGAAGGCTTTGTTCAGACAATTCCAAGTGCCTAAAAACCAAAGTTGGACTCTCTCCTCGACACATGCCCCAAATCTACAACTGGACCAATCCAGGAAAGGCTGGCTACAGAGGAATGGTCACGGAGATCTGCAATGAGATTCCGCGAGCGGTTCCATAGATGTGTCGACATGAGCAGGGTTGCAGCATGCACACAAAGAGATGAAGAACCGCCAACTGCATTCCTAGCCCGACTCCTGCAGATATGCAGACATCGCTGCGGCTATGAAGAACCTGGAGACGGCAACTACACTGGGGCCCTGTTGAATTGCCTGCCATGACAGTTATGACACACTACAGAGACAACAATCCTACCTAATTTTTGATTCACATGATAGAATCATGTCAAAAGGGGGAATGTTGTAATTGGCTTTGTTCTGAAACATCATGTATACTTATTCTGCATTTTTCCACTGAACTTCAGCTCATATGACGTACTGTATATCCTTGAATGGTCTAAAAACTGCAAGATAGAATAACCAGCAGAACAGGCTTGTACTACAAGGACAGATGAAACTTCTCTATCTTGTCAAGATATGTCTATAGTCAAAACAACACTCACACATACATTCCAAGATTCTTGTCCACGCCACTGGTAACTGGCCAATTACATTTGGTCAGGTGTAAGCCCAACCTCTGTACAGGGCAGGCCCAAGAGTGGGGCACACTCTTTGCCAAGCACTGCTTTACTTTCCATGTGACCATGTAATAAACCATGCAGTTGTGAGCTGAAGATTTCTCCAGATTTCTCCGGTTTGTTCTTCGGCTTCCAACAAAAGAATCGGGCGTATTCTAAATGTAGCAACATATCTGTGAAGGAAAAAATCTGTAGAATCTTCAACAAACACAACATCCCGGTTTACTGCAAACCCACCAACACTCTGATGCAGAAGCTGGTCCACCCAAAGGATAAGCTTCCCAAAAACAGACAGAGCAATGTGGTTTATGCAGTCCATTGCACTGAGGACTGTTCTGATTTATACATAGGAGAAACAAAACAACCATTGCACAAACGCATGTCACAACACCAAAGAGCAACGTCCTTTGGACAGGACTCAGCCGTTCATCGTCATCTGAAGGACATTGGATACTCATTTGAGGATAAAAACGTTGACATTCTGGCTAGAGAAGACAGATGGTTTGAAAGAGGAGTAAAATAAGCCATCTTTGCGAAAACAGAGAAACCATCACTTAACAGAAGTGGAGGCTTAATACACCATATTTTAGCCACTTACAAGGCTGTCCTTCACTCTCTCCCAAGGAAGGGAAACAAGAACAACTCAAAGAAAATCTCAGGTGAAACTAACAACCCTCATTTACACCTAGACTCAGGCGAAACCCATAACCTGAAACTGGGCCAGATGGCCAACAACCTGCAAAGATGGCCAACAACCTGCAAGTTTAACACAATCGTCCTCTAATTAGGTACTCATCCTCTGATTAAATATTAATCTCACAGATGATAAATACCTGAACTTTTCCAGCAACTACTTAGAACTGAAGAAGCCTTTCGGATGACGTCTTCAAGTAATCTTCAACCAGTCCAGTTGCCTACTTTGATTCGCACTTAATATTACCATGACCTGGGTGACTGAGAACCTTCACAGACATAAAAAACCACAGCCAAGACAAATGACAAATTCTAACCGAACTATCTCTAGCAAATTTCCGTTCTGGATTTAGTATATCAAAGCACAGAAACAGCACTGGCGTTACAAACAACCTTCTTAGATACAGAGCCGGTCAGGGGGCACCAGTGAAATTACATTAGGTAAGGGCATTGATGTATTTTTGATTGTCATTGTTAAATCCAAGATTTAGAATAATAGCTAGGGTTCTTCTGTGTCTGTGTTGTAACAGCACAGTACCATCCGTATTATGCCTATGACAATCATGCACATGCTCAACATGGATAATTTGAGCATAAAGAATATATCATCAAGCATTACATGCTCTAGGTCAGGGTTGGCAACTCTGAGATTTTGATATGCATGCTGGGAACTGTGTGGGCGGGGACTTCCCCAGCAAGCCTTTTTGCAAAATTAATGTTGGAATTTGCATTGGTTGTGCACAATGTGTAAGAACAGGTGCTCTGTAGGAGGGATATATCAATACACATTAAAATGATTGAGTTGTCATCTCTAAGCTTTTGATATGCATGCTTGGAAATATATGTGGTTCAGGACTTCCCAGCATGCTTTTTTGGGAAGTTGCATTTCTAAAACACTCAATAATATTTCTAATTTCAATGCTTTTTTGCTCCCTGGGTAAAGTTTATCAGGGCAATTGCTGGTAAAAACATAAAATCTTATAAGCATAAAAACCTTATTTAAAATATATAACATTTAGAAATTGTTTAATATAACCTAAATCTCAGAGAATTTGAGTTTTTATAATACAATAATATAGCAGCCTAATAATTAGTAAAATAATATATGATTTTAAATACAAAAAAAATACTTAACATCAATAATAAATACTAATAATATCAATCATAATAATACAAATAGAACAACAATATAGATTTCAAATCAAGGGAAACATTCATTCCTACATTGTATTTGATGGGGGCGGTAAGGGACCTGGATAATGGTTAGCACTGGCCCGTAAATGGTTGAGAGCCCCTTTCCATAGAGAAACATTATCCAACTGCACTGGGTCGCATTACCTTGGCCACCAGTTCCACCTAAGTGACCTTGGAGTTATTTTTACCAAGGCCTGTCTTTTGACACATACATAAAATGAATCTCTAGGTCAACTATCTTCCACTTTCAGTTCTTCCGCAACATAATGAAAATTAGAAACATCCTGTCTCAAAAGGATGCTAAAAAAAACTGTGGACTACTGTAATTCTTTACCGTCTGAATGCTTCATTAAGTCAATTAATTAGGTAATTAAAAATGCAGCACGACTACTAACAAGAACTGCGAACTACCATATTACCCCAGTATTAGCTTCACTGAACTGGCTCCCTGTAAAATCGAGAATAGTGTTCAAAATCCTCCTCCTCACTTATAAAGCACTAAAGAACAAAGCCCCAGCTGATAGTGCCGTATCTGATAGTGTCCCAATAGATCACTTCTCTCTCAAAATAAAGGCTTACTTGGGGTTTCCAGGACCTCTAAGAGTGCAGTCGGAGGCAGAGCCTTCGGTTACCTGGCTACTCTCCTGTGGAAACAACTCCCAGTTTGGGTCCGGGAGGCAGACATCCTCTCTACATTTAAAGTTTAATGAATTTGCTTAATGAATGCATGTATTTCTGACTGTAATAACCAGTAACCTGTGACATTGTTAGCCCCTTGTGAGTGATGGGGCAGACATACAACAAGGCTTGCCATCTAAAATCCATCTCAATCCATTCTCTAAATTTAATTTAATGCAGTTTAGCTAAATAAGCCTGGGCCACTATTTCAGCAAACACTGTAGAGATCAACAGTCTTGTAGAAGAGGTTGACCATATACACATCTGAGTTACATATGCAGTTACTCATTATGCATATCAATAATTTATTATCAATAAGTATAAATTCACATATCCCATAATCATAATTACTACCAAGCCATGTTTTGATCCACTCCATCTTTTTTAAATAACTGCATTACACTGTAAATGCCACATTTCCTGTAATTGTTTCATCTTAAAAGGGTAAGATCTCAAAGAACAGAAACTTTCATGTTGCATGTTCATTTCGGGTTTAGTTGGTAATCACTTGTCTCTCTCTGTTTCATTTCCTACTTGTTTGTTTTCCAGCATCCCTGATGAGCTGCCTTCCCTAATGTGTTCCACCAGTGGGCAATTGCCTCCTCTCCCTTTCCTCAGTATTTAGTCGGTGTTCAGTATGTGTTACCTCAGTCAGTTGCCAGTTTGACTTGTCCTTTGTGAGAGCATTCCAGCCTCGCTTTCCAGTGAAATGTTTTCCCTTATGTGCTATGACTGCTGACTGTCTCTTATTTTTGCCTGTAGTTTTGTCTGATCACCTGCTTACCCAACCATTTTTTATACGATTCCTCAGTTTTTGGACTTTTATTATGCGGTCTTGACGTATACATTTGAATCTCCACTGAGTCCGTTTTACAGAAAGCCTTAATTTCCTAACAGAGATTTCTCGTAGAAACAAAAAGATTATTGCTTGTTTCCTACACCCTCTACAATTATCAGATTATTGGATAATAAAGGGCTCGGTTATCAGAGTAGTCAGGGGTTACCTAACTCTGAGGAGAGTTTTCTAGTCATGAAAAGACCACTCAAAACATTTTAAAACTTCAGATTTTTTCCATTTACCAATTCACACACATATTAATACAGCGCTTTCTAAACCCAGTGCTTCTCTGCCACACACAAACCCACTGCTATTACATGCATTATGTTTTCAGGAGCAATTTAATGTTCAAGTGGCTTACAGTAGCCTTTTCAGAGTAAAGTGAAAAGAAAATAACAGTTAAATGGAAACATACCTTGTGTGAGTAAGTTTAGAAGCTTGTTTTTTTGAGTATTTGAGAAAAAAATGAATTTGGTTTAACAAATTGTTGAAGAACCTAGGTGCATAATTGACAAACACTCTCCCAATATTTGGGAGTTGTGTGGCGACGGAGTTCCCCAGCCACACACATTTGTCTACAGCATACTTCTCTGTGGAAGGATGGGTTGCAAAGACAGGTTAATATTTTTGCAGTATTGAAATACAATAGAGAAACTTTATAGTGGTGGACTGTCATAGTTGATCCATAGGATTACATTGTAGCCACTGCCTCGATGTCAAGGCAGGCTGAAGTGATGTAGTGCAGTGGTCAAATTTCACCTAATTGGTCCAAAAAATATTATTTGGTACAGACAAATAATTGTATTTCTTAATAATGACTAAATTGACATTTTACATAGTGCATTAGGCTACAATGTGTCATTTTGTAACATTGTTGGTTTGTAGTGCCCCGGAATTTTAATGTTAAACAATGTGCCGTGGCTCGAAAAAGGTCTAGTGGACCTGCAACTCGTGGATCAAAAAAAGCATTTTTAAATGAAGACAACTGCATTTATAAATATGTTCATTAAAAAATCCCCTTTAAGCCTCTGCAGATTTAGCCTTCCAGGCTTTGAAAGAAAAGTCTGCATCTCAGTGGCCTGTTTTGTTATTGTATGTTCTCTGTCACCTTGTACATATATTTTGTCTATCCTAATTGATTTCTCTGTTGTTAAGCCTGTGCACGTTTTTGTGTGTAAGACAGATAAAGAGAGATGGGAGCTGATATAGAGGATACGAGCTCACTACGCACACTAATGAAAACAAATGGTCCCTCATCTGCTTCACTTTGCTTGGTTGGTGGAGGGCAGTGTGTGACACCAGCAAGCTTGGCATCATGAATACTAAGGGAGGTAATCATTCCCATTTCAATGTCTATTTATCACCAAGCTAGTCCTACTAATCTACCTGTGCCTGCACTTCATGGGTGTTTTGCTAGATCTTATGCCAGCTTGCTCGTGTATGCATATAGATAATCATAAAGGGAAGGGAAAACATATCTCATACTTAAGGTTATGATCCATACAAATTAATTTCTAGAAAGTGCATTTGGGGCTCTGCAACTCACTCTTTTATGGAATTCATAATCATTGGTCACTGCTGAGTTCCTACGAGTGGTAACACATGAGTAATGACAAAGGGCTGAAAGTGTTATGAGAGGTGTCCAACTAAGGAAGTTAAGATGAAGCTAAGGCTCTAGTGGGACTGCCTTCATCCAACTGCCAGCCAACTCACAAATGGGTCATCTCATGACGTTGCAGGAAACATGGCTTAGCTCACAGGTGCATATTTTCTACCATGTTGTATAAATAGTGGGACTTCCCATACTGCACACAAAATGTCATCAAGCATTGGAAAAAATAACTTTAGGAGGGTGGTAGGGTGGACAAACCCCTACTGAGGGGAACCTCTGCGTGGTTAGCACTGGTGGGAGTTTAATCCTTGGCCTTTTCATTGGCCTGTGATGATTCTGGAGCTTGAAATCTAATAAGGTATTATCTGGGCCCCCGCCTCCTCGGACAGCTGATTAATGCCGGAGGAGATGACATGGGGCCCGGCGGGGGCCTGATAAAAGGAAGCTGGAATTGGAGGGAGCAGGATGATGAACGAGCGGCCAAGCCCGCGGCCGTGTCTCATTAGTGCGCCCCTGCTCTTTCACGTTGAACTAATGTAGCGCATCGGTGTAGTGCAGCCGGCAGCTCAGGCAAAGAACATTGTAGCAACGCGAGCCAGAGGAGGTGCTAAGAAGAATGCAATGGGGAGAGAGAGGGGTGACCGTATGAGAGGCTAATTACACCCATAATACATACCACCCTAGACCAAATACACTTTCATGGTGATAGATAGATAGATAATTAATATTTTTATGTTAGTCATTCTGCTCTTTATATGCATATATGTGGGGTGTATACATGTGTACAGAGTGTGTTTGAAGAGCAGCTGGGGTTTGGGGAGTGAGGGTAATGGGTCAGGGCCCTATTTTGAACAAGTACTTACAGGTTCAAATAAACCTTTGACGACCACCTCCCCCATGAGGTCATGTATCCACAAACAACTGTGCCACCCTACCACCCACAGTGACTAGCTGCTGACCTGCTGGGGTTTTCTCAAAACACACTGCACTGCCTTGTACACACCTCATAACACGACTCTGTTGTCTGAAGAGCTGTAATATGTCATACGTTTAATCATCATGTTTTGAATGTATACTTCTTTTCACTGACTCACCAAATATTTTTCATATTTTTGGAATGTTAAAAACAATTCACCAATTCACATTTTTATCTTTTTACAATTGTACACATTAGGTCAAATAATAAATCTACTGAGTTTGAGATATATGAATTAAGAAACGCAATGTGAATGAGTAAGCACCTTAACCCTCGTTCCTGCAGCATAATTCTAGCCATATCACTCCAGAAATAATGGGAATTGAAGTAAATGTACTCCAAGTTCCACAAGTGAAATGGAATTATAGAACTGGGCTTCTTAGCATTTGTTATTGCTTTCATCTGCTTCTGTATTGATGTTTGACAGCATAGTAGCAAGGTGTCATGTGCACATGCACGTATGTTGCTGTTTGTGTTGGTAGAGTTGGAGGGAGGAGGGGTTTGCTGCTTATAGAAGCAGGAGCAAACAGGATGCTCCTAATCATTTGAATGTGAAAGTATTCTTTAGGTTTTTAGTGCCCTAGCTCCCTCTGGACAGCATGTTTTCAATCTGTTATGCTTGGCACTATGACCCTTCCAATGCAGACTGGGGTCAGGGGTTCAACCAGGGACAACACCCCCTATCACTTCTGGTGTCACTCAGATCCAGTGACATTGGCCCCTCAGCTATGAGGGCAACAGCACCCTTAACAATAATCTAATTAGCTATCAATGAGCTTCATAGTCCTGGATGTAATTGGCTTTTTAGGGGCGGGTAAAATGAGGAGTAGCATCAGAGGTGGGGGCAGTGGGCCTACAGCTGGTGGCAGTAAATGAGATAGCATCCATCCTAATAAATGTTACATACCATGTACTAAAGACACCACACAAAACAACATGTTACATTCAACAATTTCTGAAGATTTTTTTCAAGAAAATCTTTTTTTGTTTTTTTGTGTGTAAAATCAATTTAATGTAGTCACCATGTAAAGCAGTGAATTCCTCTTAAAATAGTTATTTACTATGCAGGGACATCTGAAACCCACACAATCTTTCGGAGGTTTCAAAAGTACCGCATAGCAACTTTGAAGCTTTGAAAATAGCTGCCAAATAGCGTAATAATAGTCTGTTACCATGAATAGGAAACTGTCTGTAATACATATGTAATCCAGAACCACCCATAAGACTCAAGACGCACATCTGCAGACCTACCAGTGCAAGGGGTGAATCCTGGGAGGTTTATGCAGGAGGCAAGAAATTACCTATGCGGTCACATATTTGGTTTGTGATTTTATCTTAAACTACCAAGACCTGCAACAACCTTGCACTCGCAATGAATTCTAGTTTTTTCTGCTGTATTCACTCTTGGTCTCATTCATACTGTACATGCATACAAGCACATGTGGCCACAGTGGGCAAGTTGAGGAACATTTCTGGACATCAGTGCCTGTCTGCAATGCATCACTTTCGTCAATAGGCTGACTACACACCAAACCTGAAAAAACAGTTTTTCTACACTGTATATTAAATTTGAGCAATCATTAAATGTCCGACAGGATGTTACCGTTACAATGCTACACAAATTGAAATTAAGATTGTGACTGAGTAGTTTGTCATATCATGTAGTAGGTAAGTATATATAGTGGTATCAATACATTAATGGAATGTGCAGAAGTAATATTAAACAAATACGGTAGTGATAGAATAGGAAAGTTTCTGTGTCTGTGACAGGCATATACTGTTATTAGATAAATTGATCTAACCCCTACACCTGCCCACAGAACAGATAACAGCCACCCTTTCCCATCCTAAAATATGGAACAAGAGGTTCTCAAAGTCATATTAAAAGAGACTCTGGCTCTCCTGTGAAGTATTAATGTCTAGACAGCTCTTCTCCCATGAAAGACTCAGAGGCCTTGTCCTTCACACTCATCCTCTCCTTCCTTTGTCTTGTTCCTGAGTCCCGCCACCTTCCCCGCTGGCACAGGACAATTACCAGCCAGTGCTACTTCCTAAACATGTCGTCCAGGGCCAAATGGGGCCCCAGCAGCCAGGGTCCGAGGGAGAGAACCCATGATCACCCATGCAGAGCCACAACACAAGAGAACGGCTGGCTGCTCCCCAAGGCCTGGCGGATGCAGGTGTCAATCATGGCAAGAGAGGAGGGCAGCAGGATAAGTGACCCCCATGACAGACAGTAGTCTGAATTCTTATCTATCACTGTTATGGCAATGGTCATGTTAGAACCACCTTGTATGTAGAAGAAATCTGGGGTCCCAGTCGTAGAATGAGAGGCAACATATTAAATTTGTATCATGAGTAGGAATCTTTCTTCATGTTAGGGCAACATTGGTTTACAGCTCACACTGTCTACCTCCACATTTTTTTTCCTCACAAAATTGAATCCTGCACTCTGTCTCTTAGTGCCTCCTCCCTGGGCTTATCACTTGCTAATATCTATGTCGCACACACCAATGAGGGGGAGGTTCAGCAGTGTGTCTAGGTCTTTTCATGCCAGAGGGGCCCTCTGCCACAATGGGTTGTCAACAAAAGGCCGCTCTTATTCTCTCATTATTGACACCCTTAATTGTTGGCACTGTTTGATAATGGCTCTCAAAGCATCACCATATCAGTCATATCCTTCTGTGGGGGGAGGGGTAATGTAGCTCTTGAGCTATATCCCACCGCTGGTGAAATAGATGCTTAACTATCAACCAGGGTTCTGAACTGTTCTCTTTCACTGGGATGAATCTTTCTGTATTATTAACCATAGCAGGATTTTTGCTCACGTGCATGTGAATTCGCCACCCTCCATAGCTCATCAGGGAATCCTATTTCCATATTGTTTATTAGTGGCTTTGTGTGTTTGATAGCACCTCCAGTTGTATTTGGAACAACGGGCACTGAGTTATATTGTTGTCTTATTAATTACATGCTGGTGTGTGAGAACAAATCTCTTGATGCATCAGCCACGGCCTTCAAATGAGCTGCTTTATTATGAGAGGAAACGTTAGCCTTAATTAAACAACACACTTTTATTAGTACAGCGTGTAATGGTGGCTTCCGTTCCTGTCAGTGCTGAAAGCCCTAATGCTGGTGGTTATGCCAATCAAGGGCCTTTAAGAAATGAAAACTGTCTAATCCCATTTCAACTTGTGTAATTAAAGGGAATGTGCTTGTCATTAGTCAAGCATAAATTGCCCACTTAACCTAGCTTATGAATATTTGAGAGACACTTTATTGTTAGGTTATTGAAAGGAATTTGCCTGAAAGCATATAGTTATTATGGGGAGTGTTGATCAGTTATCTTTATACGTTCTTATATTATATATTTGTGTGTATGTATATATATATATATACTGTATATATATAGTATATGTGTGTGTGTGTGTGTGTATATTTATATAGACAGTTAGTTTTTAAATATTTATTCAAATAAGCCACTGCACTTCACACAGCACCTACATTCCCAATACACTTAAAATAGGTTTTTAGGCAATAATAACTTTGTCTTTATTTTCTGCTTGCTTGCCAAATGTAGAAGTGATTTCCATACTGTCCCATTGATATCATATTAATTTCTTCACTAACAGTGAAAAATGTAAAGCCTTTGAACGTGAATCCACCGAAGCTAAACTTTGATCCTTCGATTTCTCACTTATTCACTATTGCATATTCTTTTACATTTATACCAAAACCAAATTAATCATTCGTTAATATGTTATACCATTTGTAAACACCCTTATAATTTACTTGAAATCTTTCTTGTTACAGTTTATTTTCAATAGCTAACAAGTGTTTGTCAATACTGAACTACTTTTTCAAAACTCTTCACACTGCGCTACAAACACACATCTCAGCTAAACAGTTCACCTCCAATTGATGTAACTGTTGACTGCCTCAAGTTTGGCTGCATCCTTAAAGCGTCCTCTCTCGAAGAGAGTCCATGATTCACCACGTGGCCAATGATTGTGGCCATCATCTCATCAGAGGCCACAGCTCTTGGTCTTTCTCTCCTTCCTCTTCTCCCTCTTCCTTCCAGTCTTCTCTCTCCTGCAACCTGTCCACTTGAATCCATATTTCATAAAAGAACATTCAGAAGCCATCTTTTTTTTCTGCTTGCTATGAGCAATTAGGCCAATCACAGATAATTTGGGTAGGTCATCAGTTGTAAACTGCAATCACTCACATCAATCAATTATATGTTGTATAGTACTAAAGCACAGTCTGCCTCAGAGGGCTTTACAATCTGCACAGGTGTGACATCCTCTATTCTCACCTTGTTAAGGAACAACTCTAAAAACCCTTTATGGGATTATAATTTTTTTTAACAGATTAAAGAAAGTGTGTTGGCATTTGAAAAATGTGCTGCAAAAGTATAGTATAGTGTTTTGTAGGTAGGGGACACTGAATGAATTTTGTGTGAAATGAAAAGTTATTCACAGTTTGCTCCACATAGACTTGTGTTGAGCTGACTGAATGCTAATAATATCAAGGCTAAAATCACCCACACTTCTGAGATTTCACGTTTTAATGCAGACGAGAAGAAACTGGTCTTGCTGACGTGTGACAGACGATGTAGACAGGCCAAAACAAATAAATTAAAATCATTTTCAGTGTAGATAGGTTTTGATGCATCTGCACAACTTCATTCTGTTTGTTCAAAGTCTAACATATTTTAGTTGAAATCCAATGCATAAACTGATAACACCAGCTTGTAGAAATCTTTCTGTATGGACAACCTGGGGTAACACATTTTAAAAATGGGTGTAGACTTAAGAGGTGAGGAAAATGGTAGAACGGAGGAAGCGGGACATAAGAAATAAACACAAAATACAACATTATTTTTCTTCTTGTGGTAATGGGATGCAGAGAGGCATTCTGAGAGAAGGGTCTCTAATTTAAGACAGGCCACAAACCAGGTGTAGCTTGTTTTGCAATGGTGTGGCATGGCAGTGGAGAGTAAACACACATTCCTATGACGGGACAGTGTGCGTGTGTATGTGTGTGTGGGTGCGTGGGTGCGTGCGTGTGTGCCTGCTGACCACTCCTCCTGACCCTGATCAGAATGCTATGCAAACCTCCCATAGGCATGACAGGTGGCATGGGAAGGAGCAGAGGACCACTGAGGGAAGAGCGGACCATTTAAAACAGATTATGTGATCCCTGTCACCTTTCCTCTTCAGACCCCGTGATCCTCTCTGACCTATGAGGCACCTGCGCAAGTTGCTCTACAATATATGGACAACCTGTTGCCATGCACAATCAAGTTGGATGCTGGCATAAGATGAACATTTAAAATTATGTTTTTCATCCATGTTTTTGAACACGGATGCCGTGCAGGCAACATACGAGGAGTGTCCGATAGTCTTTCTTGTAAAAATTGGGTTGCTTTGTTTTCACAGCCTTCAATCTATGAGTCCACCAACCAAAAAGAACATTTCTTTAATTATATCCCATCAGCAAGTCACCCATTCACTCAGACATATAGTGCACATATTTATAGACTGTAGGTACATTGCTCCAGCCATGTGGAGGAATTACCTGTGTGTTCATTACAATGAACAAAACCTTTGAATTGATTGATTCTTCTGATCTATTGAAGTAGATCGCTTTAGTAGTTATTAAAATTGGGACAACTTGGGACATATGCAGATGAGGAGCTGTGACACAAGTGTGTATAAACAGAAAGGATAAGCAGTTGAAAAAAGTATTCAAGGTCACAGTACAACCTATCGTCTGAGAAGCCAGTCAGAGAAATATTGAAACCAGATGCAGACTCATTCAGATCTGGTGAGACACCCAGCTGAAGACACTGCAGCATGTCAAATCAAAAATTACCCTGCGGGCCCCTGCATATTTTTTGACTCAGATTTACAGTCGTGTGTTTTTTTAATATAAACTTTCATATCTAGAATGATTAAATTATTTTCACATTCAACACAGAGGGCAGTGATTCCATGCAGAGAAATGAGGCCTTGGATTTCAGGAGGCCATCAGAGCCCTTGCTGAGTTTGTCATCCAAACTCATTTGGATGTGTGACTGGGAACGAATCAAGGAGAATTACTTCTATTCAGCTGAATAGCCATGTTGGATTCACATAGACACCATCACATACAGTACACACACAGAACATGTTCACAAACATAAGTACACTTAAATGTTTTAATAATTTATAAGATCATCAATAGCTCTTGTAGGATGGTTTATAATTTAATACCAGATGTTCCAAATAATTATGAATAGCTGGAAGCTTTAATGGGTTTGCAGTACTATTGAACTGAAATAACACCGAGGTACTGATTTGGTCAGTAAGAGTAAGTAACTTAGAGGGTTCTTCCAACCTGTTCTCATACACTGGCTGTCAAGTTTTATATTTTGTGAAACCCATTAGGCATTTTGCATTTGCATGATCCTGTGTGTGTTTGTAAGTGTGTGTGCATGTGGTAGTGGTGTGTGTGTGTGTGTGTGTGTGTGTGTGTGTGTGTGTGTGTGTGTGTGTGTCAGCTGTAGTTTCTATACACCCTTTTTGTCTCACTAGGTCATTCAGTTAATTGATTTCAGCCTGCTTTTCATATGTAGTGCATTGTGTCCAGTAAGACGGAGTACTAGGCAGAAACCACTGTGAAGAACCACCTGCACTCTCACGCCCATGGTCTGATCTGTGGGCACATGAGAACTTGCATACACTGGAGGAACATGACTGTCTCCTGCCTCATAATAAATGGTCTGTGAAGGACCTCACCACACCCAACTTTTACAGGGAGAGTCACCTATTCAAGAAGGACAGAGTGCGATAAGCAAGAATGAAAGGATAAGTAACATCTTGTGACCAATGGCACAAAGTGGCAGTGTGAGAGCTTGACATACATTTGACCCAGCAAGGATAATACTAATAGCTAGTTTAGATATTTGTATTCACTGTCCACTTTATGAAAATAAGACAATCTGTCTGAAAATGAACTAATTTCTGGGCGTGCCCTGCTACCATCGAGAATTTATTTTAATCTTAGGCCACAGAATCCCTTAGTGCTAGCTAAGGCAATATTTTATATGAGAAAATAGAGGCCCAAGGTTTCCCTTCACTTTTGCTGAGTAAGAAAAATTCAAAATCATCTTTTACATATATCTTCAGGGTTTTTCCCTATTTTTATTAGTTTTCCTTTAGATTTTAGCAGATTTAGCAGCCGTCTACTGTTGTACATACTGTTTATATAATGATGTTTTACTTACTGTCTTACTTTCAAAAAGTGAACAGTGAATACAAATATCTCATCTAGCAATTAGTATTATCCTTGCTGGGTATGTCAAGCTCTAACCTGGCCCCTCCAGGCCTCCTGAGAGCTGTCAATGAAAGTCCAGGAGTTCCGCCCCCAGGGTCAAAAAGATTTTACTCACTTACAAACAGTGCTCGCTTGTGAGGTTGACTGCTTCGTAGACTCTCCCGCGAGAGAGGGCATAGTTAGATTGTCCACAAGTAGTGAGTTTGGGACCATGAAAAGTAATGTATTTGCGTGCACGAGTAATGAACTCGCATGTGCAAATTATGACCCGAATCTGATTCCACACTAAGGGTGAAAAGCTAACAAATTCAAAAGCTTTGAGCAAAAAAATATTCCTATTTTGCCCTGAAATTTTATACAGGGTGTTTTTTCATCATTTTTAAACTAATGAGAGGGTCAGAGCAAGATATTTCAAAACTTAAATAATAAGGACCACCCTAATACGCAGATAAACAGTTCACAGGTGAAAATGTAAAAAAATGGTGGTGTAGTATGTGTTCTCCAGATATTGCTCAACCTTTTTCAATGACTGGCAAAGTGCAGTCATCCATAACAACTATGCAGGAAAGGCCTAAGCGATGAGAGGGTGTGAATTCACACGTTTCTTGCAAGACAGGATATGCTAAGCTTGTATGTAACCCAATGGATTTTGAATCCTGCTTTTCAGCTATGCCGCAGGCTTTCTTTCTCCTCCAATCAGATTACATAGAGATGAGAATTCTTCATGCCCCATCCCATTCCAGATGTCGCAACGGCACCTATGAACTTGCTGTACTCGCCTCTCCAAAGGGCCTGGGGACACAGCCACGTTGTCACACGTTCTCCTTTCGGTGACACATGGCATGCCCGTCACTCAGCACAAAGCTGTAGAGGCCAACACTTATCTGTCTGTCACACATCTGCAGTGCGAAGAATTGAAAGGGCGTAGCTTCCGCTATTAGCTAAGGTAAATAGCTAAAGACATTAAAATGCACTGCTTTGAAATCATGGATGCTTACATTTCTATTTCAGTAGTTATGACCTGACATGCATTTAGTCAAGCTAAAACTGAGAGCTGAAATATAATTCTCTTAAAAGGTTACAGTATAGGCAAATGACATCTAGTTTAAATTGCATCTTGCAATAGCAGAAGATTTGTATTTCTCAACAAAAAATTAGTGAAAAGTTAAGTCTTATTTTTTGAATTACCCCTCCACGCATTCCTTCCAGGTTCATGTAGACGACTAAATGTGTGCAGTAGTAATTCTCCCATCATACGTCTGAGTTGCAAAAAACGAGTAGATGGTGTTGCGGAGCTGCTGCATGTTCATGAAAGCAATACAATAGATTTCATGAATGTATAATAAAACCACAACATTTATTTTAGGCTTGGAACTGTTTAAGAGACTCTGTGAGTGGAGCAGCCTTGATCATGTGATGTGCAACAGGGGAGCTGCTTCCTTGCAGGAGTTTGTTGAGTGGCTATATATATTTAGTGAGCAAGTGAGTGCTGGAGAAATGTGAGGAGACTGAGTTAACCAGTTATTCAATCACGTCCCCTACTTTGTGTGCATGAATGCCACTAAAGGAAATGTATAACCGGTTATGTCAGCAGTTTATCAGTTCTATGATAATGTTTAGAAGTTTGATGAATATGTTTAAGAATACTTGTTTATTGTCTCATAATCAGTGTTAATGTGGTCTAGGGTTTAGTTTATGAAGAAGATTCAGCTGTTAAACAGCACCATACTTATTACAGTTCATTGTATACTGTATACTTCCTGAACACTTCAATTGTGTATATCGTAAGCTTATTTCTATAATTCATGTATTTTACCATATTCTTATCATTATTTTGACTTCGCTTTACCACCATAATTCCTGTGTACATTTAGTGAATAAAATCGATTCTGATAGTATTGTTCTTAATAGCTATTACATTTAACTTTTAACCTGAGTGTTCTCTGTGTATTTTGTATCTGTTGTTTCTGTAGACCACACACCCACCCCACACAGCTACGAATAAACTGCCTCCTCTGCTTTTGATCGTGATAATGTAAATAGCATTACTTCATTTGTGATGATTACACAATAAATGAGCCATCATTCAACTGGAAGCATTACTTTAGGCTAAAATCACAGAGGATATGCCAAAAATTTTGCTTGCAGTAATCAAACCACAGCTTTGGGGGAGAGGTGGCCGGTGAGTGAGACAGGCATCGGACCAAAGGGTTGCCAATTCAAGGCGGTCTTCTCTGGAAGGATGCATGAACCCCCGCCACTAACAAAAAAGATTCTACCTCTAATGCCCTTGAGCAAGGCACTACCTCATCCCCCCCGGACGCTCTCAGCTATCCACTGCTGTATGGCCTTGCATGTGCCACAGATGGGTTAAATGCAGAAGAAAAATTTCCCCTGACTTGTGTGTTTGCATGTGCATGTTGTGTGGGACGATGTGCAATTTGAATTCTAATTCTTTGAAAGCCAACTCATAAACTAGTTTATAGCTGTACTAAGATAGAATCCAGTCCTGTTAATGTAAACAGTGACTCTTTCTTACATAAATTAGTTAGACCTGGAGTTCCATGAGGTTCTGTAAATGGACCTATACTTGTATTCTATACTGTCACTATATACTCTACACTCTGGCATTGCCTTGGCTTCCAGTCTCCACTGTTGCCCAGTGCTTGCTTGTTGTGTGACATGTTGTTTTTTTTTCTCTAAAAAGGAGCATTGAGGTTTGGCACTATACAAATACATCATTTACATACATATATTTACCTGAACCGTCCCTAGGTAGTTGGATGAGAGGTGAAATGTATTCACAAATATTAAATTACTATAGTACATTCAGATGCTCTGTTGCAATGGTGGTCTGTGGAGAATACAGGTGTATTTAATTCATTTAATGCAATATGGCTGATTTCTCTTAATAATTTCTTCAAGCCTCTATCTAGGAAGTTGTATTGTACGAAAAAAAAACAATGAACAATTGGGCAGGTTTCAGTTTCATATTTTTTTCACGAAAAATTTAAATATGAACAACTGAGTGAAAACTATGAATTCCCTCAAGGAGAGAGTGCTTTAACTCTGCCGGCACTGAACAAAAATGTTGCTTTCTTTTTCTCTGAAGCTCCAGTTAGGATCAGTTGGAGTAATTTTGACCTTCATCTGACTGTATTTTGTGTGTAAGAGAAACCTCAACTATGTACCATAATGGTTCTGGATTAGAGGTATTAATTAAACAGTCTATGACCAGCATTTCCAGGTTTGTTTGCATTAATATTTCTCTTCTGTATCCTCCCTTAGATTCACCAAAGCAGGACCATTATCATGTTGTGTGGATGTCAATAAAAACACAGATGTAAGTTTCTACAAGAAACAACATCCATTGACCCGCGACTTCTTATCCACTACCCAGCTCATTAAGGCTGCGGCTGAGTGCAGTGGGCTAATTGAGTGAATTGTCTAACACTGGACAGTGTGTGCATGTGTTTCAGAATGTGTGTGTGGGTGTATGCACCTGTTTGTGTGTGTGCACGTGTGTGTGCATGCTATGTTGCTTCAGTAAGTTCCCTCACATTGTTGTGAGAGCCCATCCAGGGCCTTCAGTGCCTAGATAACGAGTTCTATGCCTGACAGGTGTGTCGAGATTAGTGGCGGGCTTCTCCATAACATCTCCTCAACCACACACACTTACACATACACACACCTATCACCCACTGCCCCACCATCTTCCCTTACAGTAAACATCCGCCTGCCTTCCCACTCTGGGGAGCAAAAGGAGAGAGCATGTTTGACATCATTAATTGGTTCTTTCTATAAAGTGAGTCAAAAATGATGAAAAGGGTTACTGTGCTGAAATAATTAATTTGGAGCTAAATTTACTGACAGTTGGGTTCTATCAGCTATCCACCTTTTTTCTCTCATCAGTGCCCTGTGAATGGAGAAGGGCCCTGATACTGGTCAGCTTTATGAGAGCATTTTAATGAAATATGGCAAAAAAGGAATGTAATTAATTTGAACGTGTAGAGTCTTGCTCTTATACATATTTTTGTACATTATTGCCTTTTATTATGAAACTAATGTAGCAAGCATTTTAATCCAATTAATTTGAAATGAAAGAGGAAATTATGTGGATTAATAATGGTGGGTGTGGTTACACACATCTCTTCAATTACCATTCTCATAGTTCCCTATCCATATCCTTCCATCACAGTAATTAACGGGTTTTAGGGGGACTATTATACCAGTCAATGAAAAGAGTCACTACCCACAGAGAGAAGGATTGCGAGGATCAGTCACAGGCTGAATGAAAGGCTGTGACTGGGATCAGTTAGATTGCTGATTCTAATCACAGATGTTCTTTTAAGCAAGGTCTTCCACTGAGAAGGCAGATAATACTTGCAATTTGAATTGATGAAAGCTAACATGCCTAAGTATTTGTTGAAATCACTAATTTGTTCCTTCTCGCTGATATACGTTGGAGTGCGTAAAAGGCATTTATTGCATATTTGTGAGGGTTATTAGGGGTTGTGTGTGTGTGCGTGTGCAAGTGTACACCGATCTACCAAAATATCGAAACAGGTGACGGGTTTTAATGTTGATTAGTGTATTTTTATTACTTAGTCTAAGAAAATTCCTGGAACTACAAGTTATCATCATCAATGTTTTGGAACGGATTCATTCAAAGCAGGCGAAAAATATGCACTGATCAACAGCAATATTAAAACCAGTTCCTGCTTCAATGCTGAAGAGTGTAAGTAATTTGTGTATGTGAGTGTGTGTGGGGGGGCGCAATCATTATTGCTAATTATGTTCTTTGTTAAATGGACAAAGGATGAGTAATTGAATCCATCACCACTCTCTTGCCTCACTTGACTCTATTTAACCAACATGGTCTAATAATGTCTATCCACCAAAAAAACACTCTGATATGTACATTTAAAAACTTAAAAAATTGACAAAATTCCATCCTGAAAGTGATATTTTGTGATTTTGTGTGAGCAGTGACAAACTATATTTCCCATATGTTTCCCTTTCTTTATGTCAAACCTTGACCCAAGTCATTCCACACAAGTGCTGGTGAGACCATCCTTACTATCGGAGCCAGCATGTTCAAAGAAAGCCAACAGCCCGCCAACGTGCTGACGTTTACACTCGCACACACCTTGCAGACAAAGCTACTGCAACACAATGGAAAATACACACTTTAGCAAATTAGAAACTACTGTCAATTAATATTGTGTAAAAATGTAACTTTAACATTATTTTTTTTTCTCTTTCTTTATGTAAATACATTTCACATTGTTGATACTTGGCAGGCTCATACTTTCATATGTAAAACTATTATTGCAATACCGTAATTTACTACATAAAGTTGAAATGAAGTATTTAATTGCTGGTCATTGATCAAGAAGAAAGCTGAAGAGCAGAGGTGACCGATCCTTTTCTGTTGCTGCCCCTTGGCTATGGGATAACATTCCAATCATTGCCAGAGATGCCACATCCATTGCAGCGTTTAAAACCAGGCTCAAAAAACATTTTTATTCTTTGGGTTACGGGATTCCCTGATATGGTGCCAGTCCTGATAGGCTGTGTGTTTATTTTGTTTTTAATGTTTTGTTTTTGCTTGTTTTTTTTTTATCTGTGCAGCACTTCAAACTTGAGAATTTAAAGTTGCTCTCATAATAATAATACTATAATATTTTTTACACTGATTTTTGGGTAAGTTTTGAATCATATTTAAGTCTCAGATATTTGTCTGATTTTACAAAATGTAATGTAATATCTGCCATAAATTCTTTTGGACTTTTAAGACCCTTTCAACGTACAATATGTTAAAAATTTCAATATTAAGCATTTTTTAAAAATTTTAAAATTAAGGAGGTACTATTTCATTTTTCCTGTATCTAAATAAAACCATATCTTAAACTCAGACCATTCAGACATTGCTATTGCCCAACATTTTTGTAGTATTTTGACACTTGTTTTGACGAGCAAAATATCTCTGAAATCAAACTAAGTCAAAACTGCTGCAAATGTTGAATTGCATCAAAGTCACACCAATGGTAACCTGGTCCACTATTGATCGTGTGGATGAGCAATAGCATTGTACTCTCTTTCCCTGGAGAGAACCATCTTTTTTGGTAATCTCACCCCATTCTGCTACCCCTCATAATGAGAGGGGCCCCTGAATGAATCTGCAACCAGCACCCAACAGGGGACCTGCACCTCTCCCTATGGAGTGCATATATAATTGTCACTGGATGCTTGTTAAAAAATTCAATTAATCAGAATGGATCGGCCATTACAGGTCAGAAGACAGGACACCCTAACAGTTGGCTTTTATTTCATCTCATATGTGGCTCTAAATGAAGACTCGCTGTACCATGACTCCATAATATCCCCTTGATGTACCATTAATGTTTATTACCTAAGAGAGGATATAGAGGCACTTATCAGTATGGCTGTGGGACCTATACTCCTGGATGTGGGATAATCATGTCACATGACTCTGTATACATTCAGTCTGGAACGCCCACTTTCTTTGAGAAAGACAAATGAAAAAATCATCTCTTACATGTATATCTTCAGGGGTCAACATCATTTTTCGCTATTTTCATTAGTTATTCTTAAGATTTTAATAGATTTAGCAGCAGTCTAGTTTTGTTCATATATACTGATGTATTACTTACTGTCTTACTTTCATAACGTGGACAGTGAATACAAATATATAATATCTCATATAGCAATTTGTATTATCCTTGCTGGGTCAAATGTACATCAAGCTCTAACCTGGACACTCCGGGCTAGCCGAGAGCTGACAATCAAAGTCCAGCGCCCCCAAACCTGACTCCATAAAAACACCTTGGTCAAACAAACCATCACCTTTGGTAGTGCATGGATTGCAAATATCAATCTGTTGCTTGGTTGACAGACTAGATTAATCTTGCACTCATTCATAAAGAATGCCATCCACAGTTATCAGATAATAACACGGTAACATTATCTTATGTGTCAATGTAATAATAACAATAATAAAAACAACATAATATCAATGTTCTGCTTATGGGCATGCTGTTTTACTTACCAAAAGCAATGTGTCTTTCTTCAGATGCACATTGCTGAATAGAATTAATGGGACGTATTTTATTATTTATTATTTATTCGATCTGTTTATACAAACTTTAAAATGATTTTGTTTTAACTGTATCTGCCCAAAAATCATATTAACTACATAATAAAGTAGTACAAAACAAACATTTAAACAGAACCCTATAGCCTAGAAATGTAATTTGTCAAAAATGAGCTTGATTTTTTTCCGACGGTAAGTTAAACAGAATAAAACAACACACCCTTTGCCCGGTACAGTAGGTCTGTTTGACTTCAAGCAGTGTACTGTCCTCCTTTTGCACACAGTGATTTAGGCCCAGCATCCACTTGGAGCATCTTTGATAACTGCTACTGCAAAGCAGATGCTTCAGAAGAATCAGTGCTCACAGCTTTTGTTTTTGCTCAGTGACTATTAAGCCCCTATGTCCAGGACAATCCTCCTTTCACTACCAGTTGAGATATTTTAACCTCGTTATGGTGAAATTTTAGTAGATAAGACCCAGTGGGTACTTGTTTGCACCTTCTTTAAATATATTGCGAATACTGACATACACCTCTCCTCTAAGCTATCTCTGAAACTCACAAAGCAGATCATCTGAATACAAGGGGCTTGTACTGTGAGTAGAGGCTCCCAGAGGACACATTACCTCTCTTCCAGTGGGTTTGCCGACCACATGGAGAAAGAGAGTCTGGGGTGTGTGTGTGTGTGTGCGTGTGTGTGTGTGTGTGGTCAAACAGAGTGTATAGTCTTCTTCACACATTTAAATCACATTCTCTGTGCCTCTGTAAAATTAGATACAGAACTTTGTCTGAGGTGAAGAGTCTGGGGGAGCAGTGAAAAGAGAGACAGATGGGAGTATGAAAGGAACAGAGACAGACTGCTGAAGCAAGGGAATGTGTAAGATGAATGATAAGCTGCTGAAGAGCACTTTCTAGTGGTGTAACTGAGCACTAGCATGGCCCATCAAAGTACAACTCCACTGGATCTCAATTCAAACAGGGCATCTACAGAAAAAACAAAACATTTTAAACACATCTTCCAGTGTATTTACACAAGTCAACTACAATATACATGTGTTAGTCCAAGTATTTTGGAAAATACGGGGAACCTTATATGAACATTATTCTGAATAGTTAAGTGTGAGGAAGGCATCGATGTTAATTTGATGTGTTGTTCTATCATGATCTGTTGGAGATTGCCTATATTGTAAGACAAACTGCATTAAGTAGGGGTTGTGATAAAGCTAAAGGTGTGTGAAATGTGATATATTTGGTATGATTTTAACATTACGAGTTAACGCAGCTAAGCTTACATTTACCATTGTAGTCTTGATAAGAGTGACGGTTACTATGGGTAAGCTTGCTGCTGTGAGTGCAAATATTAATGCTGTTTTTTTTTTCTTCTTCAGTGCCTTAATGTTTTTTTTTTTTAATGTTTCCATATGAGCAACATACACAATACTAAGAAACACTCAATTGAGTTTGGGGCACAGGTGTATAGATGATATGTTTGTAACCAATGTCCTGGTGTGCATTTGTGGCTCAACCTCCAACTCCAAAAATAGAGCTACAATATCTTGCAGTGTCATTGTCTGAGGAAAGAGGATTCTTATAGGATTGTGTTTAAGGCCAAACTGCATGAGCAATATCATCATAGGACACAAAAATGCTGTGCTGGAACCCTTGGCATAAATCTCTGAAATGACCAAACATATATTTCTGTCATGTCTCCTTCCATGTTGCACGTTTTTATATCTGTTTCCTGTTTTATTTTGGCATTCATTTTGTCTTTGTCTGTTTCAGGTCCCTTTATGTCCTGCCCTTGTGTGTAATCTGTTCCCCTGATTACAGACCTTTTGTGAATAAAACGTTTGTGAATAAAAGTGTAAAAGTTTTTTCAAACTTTTACAATTGTGTAACAGAGTCGTAAATTTTTGTTATCTTTGTGTCAGCTTTACAACTGTCATTTGATCAAGAGTTATACACAACAGTTTATACTGGTGATTCCATACATTGGATTACATTCTATAGATTAGATTTGATTACTTTAACTGTGAAAATAATTATTAAGATGATGAAATGGAAGTTAATGTTACCTACTGTGTAGTTGATTCGGATTTTGCAAACAATATGGGCAAACATATTTTATATGTTTAATTGTCCTGTATTTTTAACTACCTTTAATTTAATTAATTTAAAATAAAGCCCATTTTGACAAGTGTGATATTTATTATAAACTATTATTGTTGCAATAATTGTTTAATTGATGTGTTACTTGTTATAAGCCCCCCCCCCCCTTCCCAACACATTTATTTTAATAAATGGTAAACTGTGGGTACCCTGTGAAGTAAAGATGCCAAACCACAACACACAATGAAGATCCCTTCAAATTCCCAGAAATTACTAATTCAACAAGGCTGTCTACTGTAAATCTAGCTTCCATCTTTTATTTCACAAAGAATAACCAAAATAACTCTTCACAGACAGAACAGATCAACTATGTTTCCTAAGAACCGTGGGTTCAAATGAGTGAGTCAAAGCTTTTGATTCAACATCTCTTTTGTATTTGAGTTTTTCAGTTGTGCAGACACTAAAAGATGTGGCATTTTTGAATGCTAACTATTCAGTCAGATGACGGTGGCATCAGTTTCACCTTGTCAGATACTGGCAGCAGTTTTGGAGCCAGAGATGGAAACCGAAAAAGTCTGTGGTGAAGTGATTAGTAAGTGAAATAATATGTATATTTATATCCAGTATAGCATTGTAGGAATTAAACATACTTCAGGTAGGCTAGATGTTTCACATTTGAACGATTCAACACCTGACTGTGGACTCGTTTTTCATTATGGTGTGAGCTTCTGCAACATCTTCTGGTTGATGGCTGATGAACGATGCAAATTATCTCTATGAAGCTCAAGCAAGTAAGCTAAATAGCGTCTTCATTATGTCGACAACATAGTGGCTATAGAAAAGCACTATGAAAGGCGAAGGAAGATCTTTGGTGTAAATGAACATATTTCATGAAGCTACTCTCTTAAATTAGCATAGATATATAATAAACACACAAGGACAGATGAGAGAAAATATATATATAGTGTAGTTCATCTTTGTTGTACCTCATCAATCTCTAGTTGTGACAGCAGATTGTCATAATACGAATATTAGCACACATATATACTTCCACATCTGCATATACCGTGTGTATGTATTTTGCTTTTACAGTTACATTCCATGAATTCTATTCTTCTCTGTATGTCTTGCTTTAATACTAGACTCTCTCTAGTCAGACTCATCAGGTTGACCTGGTTCCCCAACCCCTGACATGTACCTTGTTGACCTGGTTGATGTCCGGACCGGCATCAACACCTGTGAACCCAGGGGAGGGATCAATCCCCCATCTTCTGTACCAAAGTCAGACAAATGAATCAATGTGCCAGTGTCAATTATTCTGCTATCTCCTGGTATATACAAGATAACTGTCAAATTTTGGAGTATTTTTATAAAGAAAGATGTCGGAAATTGGTCTTCCCCGTCAAGTGTTTAAATTCATTTCTCCAGTTAAATTGGACAAAGGGTTGGACACATGTTAGGATATATATGTTGTATTAGCCCCTAATGAATGAGGCTGGTGAATATGGGTCAAACAAATAAGATTTGGTTTGTCTATGGTTGGAAGGAAGCAGCGGCTCTTACCATGGTGTCGTAAGCTCCCTTTTTTGAGGGGGTTTAATTTACTACTTGTTTGATCCCATTATACATGTGTCAATCAGATATACATTACACTGGCCCTGTGATTTTACTGTATACATATGGATTTAACTGCAGGCACCAAACATGGTTGGAGGCTGCTGGCTGAAATTGGAGAGAGAAAACATGGCAAGGTTTGCTCCAAAAGGCAATTCTCCTTAAAGGCAGTCTTTTCTTTGATTCTTAAGTCTTTTCACAATGCAGGATATCATAAATGTAAAAAAAATAATTAAAGTTTCCCATACATTTAACCTCTAAATTAAAAGGTTCATTCCCTTGTCAAGCAAAAACAGAGAAATGTTTCCTCCTGCTTCCTCTCCGGTGCTCACAGGCTGCGCCGGCTGTCAGGCTACACACTGTTCCTCCTAAGGTGCTCATGTAAACAACCTAAACTGCCGGCCCTGTAACAAGAGAGCTCACTTTCCACCTCACAGCACCACACGCTGCTCCTGTTAGAGATGCATTCTCTCCACGCAGGTTTCCCTTCTAATCGGGGTGTCAAAGAGGGAGAGATGAGGGAAAGGAGGGAGAGAGCAGGAGTATTTCACATGAGACGCCTGCGTTCACGGCTCTAAACTCTACATGCGAGAAGCCGCGTGTCGCGGAGACAAGCCAACTGTCAATCACGAGGCACCCGTCTGTGCAGGGCTCACATGGTAGGCTGGTGCACAGGAAGACAATGTTCTCCCAGATCATTTACACACCCGAGTGGGAAAGAGTCATATGTCTGCAGCTGGAACAGATTGTTATATGTCTGTTTTGAAAGGTGGGAATTATAAACTATACAAATACATTTCTGTCATTTATGCAAAGGCTCAATGCTATGAAAGTGCGAAAAACATTTCTTGGTCACTCAACACACAACAACTAGGCTTATACAAAGAGCTTAGGAGAACTGGAGTTAAGCTTTTTGTATGATAGTCATCCTTTTATCTCAGACACAGAAATGAGGAAGGAAAAAAATAGATGTACTAGGGGACAAAAGCTGTGCCATTAGACACAAGACATGAAACTTATGGTCTTTTTGTAAAGGAGCATGTCAATAGTTGGGGAATAAAATATCTGTTAAAACCCCTGTATTAAACAGGAAAGAGGGGAATATATTTGTCTTATTGGATGTTACCGCATTTCTACATTTTATTTGCCAAATGTAGTGCCAAATAAAGAGCCCTACTTTAGTTTCTTAGATACAAATCAAGATATGCCTCTATCATTGATGTGGATGTAATCAGTATTTTTTGCAAACAATGGATCAGATGTTGTGGGTGATTTTGTATTATGTAAAACGTTTTGTGTTATAAGTGTTATGTTCATTTTTGAATATTGTTTTGAACATTTAAAAAATAAATAAAATTAAGGTTATAATTACAATGTATTCATTATTTTAAACTTAAACATAAGCATTCATTTTCAATACTAGCATTCTTTCCAAAGTAAACTAAGAGCAACAGCATAAACCCACAGATGTCTGGGAGCCGCAGCAGTTCACTTGAGCTCTTGATGACTCATCACACTGTGTAGAGAGAAGCAATCATAACTGTTTTTACAGTATGTCATCATTAAATTTGCATTTTTTTTTATCTGTGGTTTGATGCACCTCATTTAAAAAAACTCTCATTCAAGGAGAGTCCTGACTACATTATGCTATAGATCATGCTCTCCAACATCTACTTTGGGCTCCATATCCACACTTATCTCTGTCAGATGATTGACAGGTCAGGGTTTATTTCCCTTGAGACTTCCTGCTAACGAACCCCCCCTTGTTGCCTCTCATTGGATGATCTCCTTCGCTCTGATTACACCCCTTATCTCTGTGCCCTGCTCATAAGGTTTATCTTTTTAATTATGTCGCCGCTAAACTGCTGAAGAGGCTTCATGAGAGCCTATCAGTGGCCCCAGTCTCCTGTGTTCCAGACCTTTCTCCCCGCTGGTAATACACACACAGAAATACACACTCCTCTTGGTCCCATATGGGCCAATCCTCCCCCTGTTTCCTCATATACAAAGGCGGACATCGGTGTTCAGGCTCTATTGACGAGAGATAAACACAAGGTTAATTATACAATCTGGCTCTTTTCCTCTGTCTTTCTTTCTTATTTTTTTGGTCAATCTCTTCCTCTGTGTCTGTGTCTTCCACACCTGCTTCCCAAATTGCTTATCCCAATTGTTCATCCTCTAGGTCTCCTTTCCTGGAAGAGTTTTTTTGTGTGTGTGTGTGGAGGGGGGTTGGCACAGTTCACAGTTCAAGGTCAACAAGCTCTCATGAGACATTTCAACACGTTTACAGCTGATGTAATGGTGCCTTCCTGGTGTACTGGGGATCTAGACTTGGCTCTGCAAGGGATTAGAGTTCTGATTCAGAAACAGTCAGTGTCAGACTTCAGAACGCCTCCTTAAACCCATAGCCACAGTTGTTGACACCCAGCAAATGAGTACTTTCAAAAACAGTAAATAGATGGCTATTTTGGCCCAGTGTAGTCATTTCCTATGATTTATGATATTCAAGTACAGAGGGTGTACAGATGGAGTTAATCCAAGCTCACCAGAAGGTGTGCAGGTGGAGTTAATCCGAGCTCAGCATATTTCTGCTTTCCAAAAAGCCTCCTTGAAATACTCATAGCAGTAAAAAAAAGTGGATTAAACCAGCCATGGACAAGGTTTCAGGGTGCAGCTAGGGGTCAAGTGCCGTGGCAGCAGGGGAGCATTTAATCCATCACCCCTCTCACCTCTCTTTAGACCAGGTCTGCCAGGGCCCCATATAGGAACACGGGCTTTCCCCCGGTTTAACATCCAGTCTGTGAACACAGAGCAGCAGAAGGGGGTTCCTGAATGGCATAAATCATTGACTCACAACCATGGTGGTAACTGCAAGGTCAGAGGTGAAATCACTTCTAATTTAGGAAGGGTATTTTTTATTTACATGCAGTCTTTGAAAGAGATAAAATGAAGGAAACTGTACAAAAAAGAATTGTAAGTTATTAAGTAATAAAGAGGTCAGAGAGAGAGAGATCACATGAGATTACCAAATTTGAATTTTCACCTTATAATGTACTATTGTATTTTTTAAAGATTCAATTAATTTTGGATGTAAATGTTTTCTTTTGTAAGTACAGTGTCTGAGTGGAAATAAACGAGTGGAAGCAAACCAATGAGGCATAATTCTATCCTGAAAGAAGAGAAGAAGATACCTTTTGTAATACACTCTATGCAATAACAATCATAGCTCCTTTTCAAATATTCCTCTGCCTTTGCCATCCATGCTTGTTGACGATAAAGTGCGCAGCCTGTCTGGCCTGATATCAGAGGTGAATGTGAGGGGGTAGGGGTGGGGGTGTGATGGGGATAATTGATTTGACTTTGGCGTTAGCAAATCCCTGTGAGGTTTGAGGTGGAACGGAGGAGGAGCAGCCATAGAGTGTGTAATCACTGGGTATCCATGACACCACAGACAATAAGCCCTCTAAATAAGCCTAATCTCCATCATTGGGATAGAGGAAGAGGCAAGAGAGCCAGGAAACGCAAGTAAGAAGCAATCCTTTTATAGAAGGTAAATTGGTTTTTCTGCAAACTTGTATCACGGCTTACACCGACTGTTAAACCCTTGAAGTGCCCCTGACTACCCTGATTTTCATGAAAGCTGGTCACATAGCACTGAGGACGTGAACATGCACACATAATATAGCATTGTTTGGGTGCAACATTTTATTATGTGTTTTCTAAGTGAATACAAAAACAGAGGATTTGGATCTCCTTGCTAAAATGTATAAATTGGGAGTTTATTACTGTTATTTGCCTCCGTAAGAAAACATCAAACAATATAATAACAATTAACAATAACAAAAACAAAGTAACAATTAACTGTGATTAGTAATGGTCTATTTTGGCTGTTTGTGAATGCTTTAGATTATTTTGCCTCTACATACTAAATTAAAGGTATACCATTACCTATATTATCACTTTGACATTATATCCTACTGGTTTACAAGTAGTCAAATGATTTGATCAAGCCTATGAGATCACAAACATTTTATATGAGTGATCACTCTGTGCTCCAGATGTAAGAAAAGTGTAATATGTATGGTGTGTAATTTCTGTTAGTTCTTCCAGGTTACTTTTTGCATCATTTCTAAAGGTTCCAAACATTTTTCTGATGGCAGTTAGGCCATATTAGGAGGAAAAATGTCCAACAATACACCTGCACCTAAAGTCAGTATCTTCATATGACTTTGTGTTGTTACATACTATTTTATGCCATAAATAAATGATTCGCAATCCACACTTAGGTTCCCTTTATTAATCACTCTTTATGTATAAACTTTATATTTTATCTAAACTTCAGCATCACTCCAGCTCCTCAATGACCCGAAAGCCCATGTATAGCTTAAAAGCTTCTGTTACAGTTTGCCATTTTGGACCACACACATACACCATCTTCTGTCTCTCTCTCACACACATACACACAGTTAAGTGGATTACACACTGATGATTTGTGTTTGACCAAAAGCATTTAGTCACGGAGTGCACAGCCATTCAAACCAAGGCTTAGGACCCTAGCATGTTATCCGTTTGGTCAGCGAGCATATCTAATGGCGTCAGTGATTTACCATGTCACATGTGTTTGTCAGTGTATGAGCTAAGAGGACAGGGCAGAGGTCCGGTGCAGACTGTATGGGATAAAGCAAGTGGATAAACAGGTCAGAGATGTGCCCCTAGTTTAGGTTCTGGCTGTCCAGTTTCAATTAAGAACAGATTCAAGAACACCACTACTGGGCTTAATTGTTAGACATTGTCCAGCCATGTTGTCGACTACTGGTATGTCCCCCTCTACCTTTGTTTGGCAAATATAACAACTCAAATGAAAAAATAACACCATAACTATAACCAGAAAATCGTTCTTTCATTTCAAAATTCTGTTTATTCTGTATATAAGAACACAACAGAATCACAATCCCTAACGCTTCTAAACCACATATCAAAAAGCTGTTTCACAAATACCCCAACAGTGGCAGCTTTCATCTTTGCTTGAAATTTTGTTTAGGACCTTCCCATTCTAGGGAGGGAGGGTGGGAAGGGACATGCCGAAATCATACACAAGGGACCGTGACAGTGCCTCTGAATCTTTAAACCCTCTCCGAGAAAATTCAGTTTGACCTCCATGACCGAGTGGCTGTTGAGTTTGTGTCAGGGCAGGAAATCACTGTATGACGACAATGCCATATGTGATTAAACACAAACTCACTTTCTGCCAGAGCAGGAGCACAGTCTGTCTTTGTGCTCAGATAGCCCACACCAAGGCTTCATGGCTTTGGTGATGAATGGGAAGAAAACTATTCACTTCTCCCCCGACATGTGTTGGAAATTGTTAAGAAGTGATTTTGCTCTGCAGGTAACATTGGTCGTCTTGGGTATATGTTTTATAACTTGGGTATCATTTTTAACTCTGCTTATCTTTATGTATTATTACCAAGGCATTTTCCATCTTCACAAATGAATACGTTTTTTTTTACCTACTCTGTTGGCATTGGTCTTGACCTATTTGTGGAGCAATGCCCCCGCATTTTGGATGAATATGGAGATTCAGGATCCTGCGCTAAATACGACCCTTCATGTGTGACCCCACTATTGTTCCCCTCCACACAGGGGACTCTGCACTTTGATCTGCGACTCTAGATATGTGTGGATTTGATTTGCTGGTACCCTTGTCTTGTTAAAGGTTTCGTGTTGCTATAGGAACCTGGTGGCACATGTAGACACCTCTTTGAGTGACATACATGCTCCATGAATATGTTGTGAACATATATACATACATGAGAATATAAAGTCATCTTTAAGTCAGGGTACAGTCTTTGAGCTACGGGTTATCTCTCTGTATACGTGCATGAATGTCTGCATGTGTTTCTGTGTGTGTGTTTACTTTACAATGTCTTTTATTAGACATTATTACATCGGATACAAAAAAGACTACACTTTAAATGATAGTACTTGCATTTAAAGCAGAAATACCTCTATAGAATTAGAAGTGTACTATTCTATAACTCCCTAAAGTTAAATAAGATGAACTATGAATGAATACATGAATTCTGTACATTATGTCTACCCTTGTATTTATTCACCATTTTAGTCTGGTTGTTGACAGTGTGTTGAGGGGGGTGTTGTGCCCCCTACTGGTGTGTATTTGCACATGTATGTCCCTGTCTTGTCTTTCCTCCTTCCCATTCACTTATTAATTAATCTGCTTTTAACTTTATCTTCAGTCGTTGGTTGGGTGTAACAGTTTGAGCAGAGTGTAATGAAAAAACAATTAGCGGCTTTTGGCACCAAAACACCCAACACACTTGTCCCACCTGAGACCGGCTTCTCATTCATTCTCCTCTTCCTTAGTTGCCCAAGGCCTCATCCAGACTTTAACTGTTTTATCATGGTTGTTTGTGTGGCTCTTTTATGAAAAGACATGCTGACATGGCAAAGCATCTATTGCTCTGACTGGAAATATGACTCTGGGACTCTGTCGCTGCTGCTGAAGCTGCTAAGCCACAAAACTCCATTATTGCCTGTATTCCTGCTTCCTCTTAGAGAGCCGAGGAGCAGGGAGACACTGGTGGAATAGGAGGTTGATTGTGATTGATGGCTTCCCATTAGCAAGTCTGTTATCGCTCCAGCTGGGGGGAACGACCACTGAGTTGTAACACAACACATTACCTGAGACTTTCTCCCCAGCCCAGGCTGAGAGCTGCTTAGATAAAATATAGACCCTCTTGCGGAGATCCTCATTCCCTGCTCAAGGCAGCCCGACTGTTATCCCGTCAGCTCTGATTTGCTGAGCATTCCCACTCAATAAACACATCATTAGTATTCATATTAACTGGAGACAGCGTTGGAGATGTAAGCACTCATCTCTCTCTCTCTCTCTCTTTCTCTCTCTCTCTCTCTCTCTCGTTCCTCCTCTCTCTTCCTCTCCTCTTTGGTGTGCCCTGTCAAAAAGATTGATTGGGACCAGGGCACAGAGTGTCCTGCATTACCCCAACAAATGATCTGGCCCTTGCTCGCAGACCTTGGCAAGAAAGAAATCAATATTTCACCATTAAAATCTATCAAAGGAGAGTTAGGGCAGCGGCTGTCAGATGCGACACTATCAAGCCACTGCAACATTAAACCTGACACCTGCAGCACATAAGTAATCAATACCGAGGGGTTCACAGATCATTTGTGGTCACCTTTTAAGCAGTGATGGATGTCTCCTAAGAGAGTGATTCATGTTGTGACACTGTTTAACAGGGTTTTATTCCTGTTTAGACGGTCATCCCTCAGAGATGAACTGGAAATGGAGTGCTTTGCTTCTCTCCTAAAACCTATTTCATTGTATTTGATCTGCTTTTTTCCCTGCTATAGTGCAAAACACATAAGTGCGTAGGAGGTCAAATTTTATGAGTTCCAGTGTCAGTGGTTGAACTAGTAAGTTTTAATCTGTGTTGTAGGGTGTCAGGAGGTTTTGGTGAGGTGGCGCAGATAAAGACGGGGTGGGAGAGGCTTTATAAAAAGACGAGTTAAAAAAGAAAACATAGTAAATGTCTGAACTTGAAAACTGTTGTGGACCTGCTGTAAACTACTTTCAATGGAAAGTAGCTAAAGCTGCTCAAAAAGATACAGAATGACTTAACCTGAACAAATGAAAATATATTCTGTGCTTGAACTTATTCACATTATCTCACTCAGTCTCTGTCAATTACGCTCTTACAAAGATATGATCTGAGCAAAAAGTCCCAGCTCTGCAGCAATAAACGGTAAAAACATTAAGTATATTTCAGGAGTCTCATGGAAAATCAGGGTAATCTTCAACAAACACAACATCTTGTTTTGTTTCAATTAAACATTAGTACACTTTGTGTATTGTTTCAAACTTTTAATTTTATTTTACATGAGGTGGAAATATCGATTTGTGTATTGAGTGTTATCAAGCATGCTGTTTTGCTGTATACTTTCTGTGAAAATATTTCAGTTAAGTGCATTATTTTTCATTATCTTGAAAGACCAGTCACAACGCTTTACGCTGCTGTTTACCCATTCACGCACACATTTATACAGTGCTTCTTTATACACACTATGGCATAAGGTGCAACTTGAGGTCCAGTGTCATGAGTGTCCACTGTATGCAATCTTTGATGCATACAAAAATGCAAAGGAGACATGTTGTTTCAGGGACCTTTGGAACAAAAGAAATATGATCCATGGCCTGCTTGAGTAACAGCTCCATGAATTAAAAGGTACTGAATGCAAAAGCCATCTAGAAGTTTTCCCTCTACTGCCACCATTGTGTGAACTGCTAGTTATGAGTATAATATTTTAGGATCCAAACCTTTTATTGTTTTGGATATATTTCTGTTGTGATTTTGCCAAATACAAATAATGCTGGACTGAATAAAACAGCAAGGCAAAATTATTTTAGTAGTAGTTTTGACAGTTTAAAACAGCGCCCGGTAGAGATCATTTTGAATGTTTAATGAACAAGTCTTTACCAAAGCCTGTTGTGATGCTTTGTTCTACTGAAATGAATAGGTGGGCTGTGTTTCTTTTCACACATCGGTGTTGTCTGTCTAAATATGGCTATAGTGTGTGTTCAGACAGGAAGGGAACAGCCTTTTTGCCTCACACCATTCACAAGAATCAGACTACTGGACAGATCATTAATTTAACATGAAACATAACAAATTCGTTTTATGTTTTGTCTGAAAATGAATTTTAACAGTCGTTAACTGGTGTAACTGTTGACATCTGGTACCTAGTCTACTCCAGAGTTTGTTCTTCCCTGGTGCCTTTTTCATACGTGGCTGTCCTGTTTTAGTTTGACTCAGTATTGCCTTTTGGCCTGGACTAGCAGAAATTGTTTTAAACAATTACACAGACATCCACACTTATTTCCTGCTAATAGTTCTAGTGGATTTTTCTGGTCGTTTTTGTCCACCGAAACAAATCCCCACCCTTATTTTCCAGCATTGATGTTGCTTGTTCACAGTATTTCCTGCAACTAAGCATCCGACTGCAGAGAAGACAGTCTTACTCCTGTTAACACCAGCCTACTCATCTGAACGAGATGACTTAAAAGATGTATGCAGGCAAACTCTGGTGTTTCACTCTTGTTCAAAATGGAGCAACTAATGTCAAGTCTCTGTTTGGATAAAACATGTTAGTGAAACTGCAGCAGCAAGATCATTGGTGACATCAAATAACAAAATAAGTAAGTATGTATGCGGACAGCAGTGATTATATACTGTTTTTTGTCTCCTCTTCAGCAAATATGTGAGAGCTCTCAACCTTGCCTCCTCACCCTCAGTCTATGAGAGGAGATAATTGCTTGTCAGGAATAAATAGAGAGATTAATGAATTCATTAGTGCTGGGGAGTTTAGCTCTTTGGAGCAGCACTTACTGCTATGACACATTACGCCTATTGTTTTACTAGCTAGTTAGCCTTGAACAATAACATTCACTCAGCAGATTGCCTCATAAACTCATGTAAACCTCAGAGAAGCTGCATCCTCATCCTGGAATTTAGCGACAATACAAACAAAGGTTCTTTAAATTCTGATTATTCATCTTAATTAGCTTTGTCTATAAAATCCTTTGTCTCTGGGAGCTGGAACAAGACAGGCCACATTTATCCACATTAGCCATTAAGACTATACAAGATGATGTGTACAATTTTGCTGTAGTAGCAATTTGTGTGCGGATTTTGTGTCAGATTTGTGAGTATCTCACCTTAATTACATAGAGCTTTAAATTGTTTAGATTTTTTACTTTTAATGCAGCACAGGAAAATCATATTGCATAAAGGACCTCAAATAACATTATAAGCCAATCTACTTACATTTCGATTTTGTTTCACTTGACAAACATAACGTGAAGCCAAAATATTTAACTTAAAACAATGTAAATTCATACCAGTCTTTGTATTTTTGTTATGATTTTATACTTTGATACAGGCGACATAACACATTTATTATATTTACTGACTAAATGTATTTCAGTACATAACTCTTATTGAATATAATTGTTCAATTGTTTAAGTGCTAGAAAACCGGGTGAAGATTTAAAAACTGTCATTAAATACAAATACTAAGATGAATATGAAATGCTGAACAAATAACCCCCTGCCGTCTCTTTGCTCTTCATCACCAGCCAACATGCTTTCCATCAGACCCTCTCATCTACACACCAATAACAGGACTGATACAGGCACAGACCTCACAAGTTAGTCTAGACTTTATTTGCTTATTTACTCATAGTTTATTATACTAAGACAGCAACCATCATAGCACAGGGATTTTCTTTTTTTACATTTACTCATTGTTATTTGAAGTAAGTACCATCTCAGAAATGTGTTTGCTTCCTAGGCTCTTTCCTCCGATTGCATTTTTTCCCCACTGACCTTTTCCTTTTAGTGACTAATCAAAAGCCACTGTGATTTCTTGGTATGAAATTAAAATATTCTGGTAACACCCACGTTTTGTCAGATTAAATCACGGCAGAAGCTGCAATAGAGGAGAAATAAACAAGTATTAAAGAGAGAAATCTGAGGCAATTGGTTCATTGGCTTTATTACACCAAAACAAATTGCACATGTTCAGGTTGAACAAAGTAATATGTGATAAAGACGTGTCAAAACCTGTATTTAAAAAAACTAACTAAGCTAACCTATAGTAGGCAATATTACGATAACACTGGTAAAGTTTTTGTTTTAAAAGCTGTTATTCTAATTGTATTCATTACATTCTATCGCAAAGAAATTGTTACAAAGAAATGCCTCTTAAATGATCCATTCCTACCCCACAAAAGTGCTCTTTCATCTCTTGTTTTATTCATTTCTATCACAAAGGGTTCTCAATATTTCAACCAACCCAAAAACATCTCCTGTATTCAAAAAAGAAATCTAGCAATTTAAAAGACTTTAACACTACCAACACCAAGGTTACGGCCATTTAAGTCAGTACTTCTGTATTGAATGATCCTATCTCTATTATCAACTGGTTCATACTCGGTGTCACGATTGAAAAAGGTTATTTTAACCAGGAGTTTAAAAAAGTTGAAACATTCGTCATCTATATTAGGGGAGGACAGTTAATGTTGCCTTTCTTTTTTCGAACCGAAAGGTGCTAGGGATAAATGTTGGAAGAACTGCTTCCTGAGTCTTTAAATAACAAAAATAATTTCATCCGAAAATAACTTAATGTGCCTAATGTGTTCATGTCTGGATTAAACTAGTTTACCATGTACTTCCAACGTTTTACAATCAATGAGAAAGCAATTTTATTCATGTATCCTTTAATTTGGATCCATTGATAATGTACATGTCACTAGGGCTGGTGGGAAACCCACCAAAGGTGAACACTGAACATACAGAGCATGCATCATTCCTTTATCAAGAAAACTTTAGTATAGATATAAACTAGTTTCATATGATAAAAATGTCTGGTAAAAATGTATGTCCGCCTTGATATGAATTATATATTTATATATATATATATAATTAATTCATGTGAAGGATGTGAAAGAGTCAGGCGATAAAGCAAAACTGATCCCCTGCTTGTTTGGCACAATGAAGCCATATATTCCAAACATCCGAGCAAACTGGAAAACTGACGGATGCTTCCCTGCTAATAATTTTCCTCGCAAGTAGAGATAAAATGCAACAAAGAAAAAAAACACAGCAAACCCCCACTTTTACTGTACACACCAGTTCAGGTTAGGACATAACCAGTGAACACTCCAATTGCCCTGGAATAAAAAAAATACTGTCTGGTCCAACAGAAATCTCCAGGCAGCCAATCAGGAGCTAAGTGCTCATTTGGAATTCATTGGCTCTCCCAGGGTCCTGGTCTGATGACACTGAATGCAGATATTCTCTGAGAACCTATTTCTGTCTTCTGGTTGGTGCAATGACCATTTTGAGCAGAGGCCTGATGAAGCCAAGATATTCTTCAGTCCTGATGGGCTTTTTCCTGATTGAATTTATATTCATACTGAGAAAAGAAATCACAGGAAGAGAAGAACAGTTAGAGACAAAGAGCTGAATTCAATTTCATGGCCAGCCCCTGTGCATTACTTTAGAGGAAAGGAGGCAATCATGACATGTTGTTATATTGTTTGAATTACAATTCACCTCAGGAGAGCAACATGAATCTCATACCTATACAACAGACTTTTGGCAAAGCAGATTTAATGAAATGATACCAATTCTTACCAAGGATAGTTGCCGTCCTATGTTTCCCATAGTAATCACCCCGGCAAAGAAGATACAAGGTAACCAGGAGCGTATGTACAGGAAATCTGGAGAAGTATACCTGAGCAATGAAAAACAGCAACTTATTATTCTTCAAATACATGTTAGACATTCCAATACTTAACTTTTAACAGTGTTTGCTCTGATGGTCTTGGTTGGGCTGATTGTTTAATACAAGGAAAAATAGTCAAAAAATATCAAGAAAAGGAAACATTTTCAGATTAAAATTACAAAATATTATCCGTTTATCAAAATAGGGTTAGACAAGGCTGACTTGTCACAAGAAACATAAACATAATATCAGTCATTAAAGAAATCAAAAATGTATTTGAAAATTCAACATTCAAAAATGTCTCTTCTCCTAAGCCCATTTTCAACACTGTATCAACAGAAGTAACTTACTGAAAGACTCCATTGTAAACCAGGAGTTGGGTGACCAGTGTTGCCAGCAGGGCTATGCTGACTCCCAAGCCAAAGCCACTACGTGAGCGGTCAAATGTCCACCACAGACCGATAGAGAGCGCTGCCAGAGTGAGAGACAGTTGGATGTTGTTGGCAAAGTCCACTTTCTGACGGAGGTAGGGTCAAGGTTGTCAGGTAATGACTGATTCAGTGCTGTCCACTTGTGGGGTGCAGCTGCACTGTAACACCATCTTCAAATTATTCATTACTGTAGCTTCTGATATTCTGAGATATTCTAACGCACGCACGCACGCACGCACGCACGCACGCACGCACGCACGCACGCACGCACGCACGCACGCACGCACGCACGCACGCACCCACCCACCCACCCACACACACCACTGCCAATCAAAATGGAGAAATACTGCAACCTAATAAATCTCTGACAGACTATTTGCTTTTCCAGCCAACATAGAAGTACTAGAGCAGAAACAATCGGTTTGAAAACCCCACAGACTCAAGGATACAGCACTTGCATGGTTGATGCCCACAAACACTGCCACACAGCGCATCACACTGGACCATTCCCGCTTGAACTTGTGCGGCTCACCTAGATGTCTATCGATACAGGGGTACAACAGACCAATCATTGCTGCAAGACGGGAGAGAGAGAAAGGAAGCACAGAGGAGACAAATAAGAGGCAATAGGAGCCTGCTGCAGTGGCACCATCAATGTATCTGGTGCTATTGTTTTGCTGAGAATAGGCATTGAGATAGTGGCCACACTATTTTGAAGGCACAATAACACAGCCATGGAGGGATTACTTGACAGGCCTATTTGGACATAGGGAGCCTCCTGGGTTACATTTTCTATTTTGAGGGAATTACCAACAAAAAATATAATTAATGACAAAGAGAATTGGGCACAGTGGTTAGCCGCACAGCAAGAAAGTTCTTGGTTCAAGAATCAGCTGCTGGGTGCAGGGCTTTCTGTGTGTAGTTTGCATGTTCTCCAAGTGTCTTTGAGTACTCCGGCTTCCTAAAATGCAGGTTAATTGGTGACTTTGTGTCAGGCCTGCGATAAACCAGCAACTTGTTCAGGGTGTAGCCCATCCCCCATAAACAGCTGGGATTGGCTGACAAATGAAAACAACAGCAACTGATTGTACACAACTTCTACAGGAGGTAGAAATAATTGCATTTCATGGGTCAAAAGTGTGTAAAGATCATCAGAGACTTTTATAATAAACTACAGTGATGTACATCACGACTCACACCCTGATAATCTCTGTCCTGGCTGACATTAATGTTTGCACTGTCAACAGAATACAGTGGCCCTTCTCCTTGGGCATATATTGAAGTGAGTAAAACAATCCCTTGGAAGTGACATGCTCCTGTCGGAGGAGTGGTGTGTCTCAGGAGGAAGAGTGCTTCAGGTTGTTGTACTTTGAGCAGAGCCTTCTGGGAGCAGGCAGAGCTGCAGATATATCCCATCCAAAGCTATATACCCATGGGACAACATTTTATTAATGCTTGCTAGTTATGCCTGGTGGGCATGCTGTGTATTCATATGCAAGAATGTGTATATATTTGTACAGCTATACTCGCACAAACATGTGTTGTTTTTAATTTTGTGAATTTGCACTTTTTTTTAAGCATGCTCTCGTGTAACATCATGGGATCATTTGTAATTTCTGCACTTACATTTATTTTGCTTAGATTAACATTGGTAATGTTTATTAAAATAATCACAGTGTATATATTAGTTAATTAATACAGCTCTAAAAAGGTTAAAAAGATTACAATTCTTACCATACATTGAGGAATTTTGGAGAATCTTACAAGAATATTTTAACATTACATACAATGTAGCCACCTACAGTTGAATGTGTTCTACTTCACCGTAGAGTTCTTAGCAGTGCTCTTTGCACAGCTGTGACACCTACCTGTCTAAAAGTGTCTTCTAATCTAAGCCCCTTTAAAAAAAAATATATCATAATGGAATAAAGTCAGGACATAAGAAGTATGTCCTTGTCTTTTTCCTTTTATCTTGCAAGTAACATAAAATTAATGATAAAATAATTCAGACAGGATTCTTTTACCCAGTTATGGGGAAGTGTTCACATACCTGAGGCCGTCCCACAGCAAGGGGGCACCCACCAGGCTGAGGAGAAGATACTGCTGATGACATCAGGGGGAAAGAGGGTGACATTTCTCTGCACTTGAAGTAAGTTCAGCACTAGAGCCAGGAAGACGCCCACAGAGAACAGCATTGCCCCTCGCATCACCAGGTTTGTGGTTCTAAAATAGTAAAGTTAGGTAGTTAAGATTACAATTTACAGCCCACAAGCTAGGCAGGTGGTAAGTTGGACTGGTAAATGGACTGCATTCATTCACCATTTTACTTTAAATGTATGTCTCATCACATGTTCAACACTGATCAATAGTGTTTGATCCATATTATTATCAAATGCTGCTCAAAGTCAAGATATGGCACATATGGAATTTTACATTTAAAATGTAATTTCTCAAAGCTCAGAGACTAGAGAATATAATGTACAAAATCCACACGGTCTTGACAGTATTTTTTATTTTTGGATTTGAGTGAACTTAACCTGTTGGTGATGACTGAGATGTAGGGCCCACGGGATAGAGGCTGCGTTTGCCCAGAGCCCGACCGCTGCTGCTGCAGCTGCTCCTGCCTGCTGGTCATCGTGCTGTCACTCATAGATGTCAGTGCAGTGTCAAGGATATTTGCAGATATATGGAATGGTGTGTGACGTCTTTATCCACCAGTTAGTTCAATGTCTTCCCTTGACATCCTAAACAAAAATACAATTATAATAATAATCATAAAAACAACCACAGGTGGGGTATTAACATCAATAGAACATCTGAACTAATTTTACTTCAATTCTTTTCATGAATAAGTATTTGCAAATATACAAATGGAGGTGGAAGTATTTGCTTGGAATTAATATATCAACATCATCATATATTGTTGCCTGGGTATTCAGGTGTACCAAGCAAAAAGCATCTAAAGTTTCATCTAAAACATAGAAATCCAAATCACTTGGTAAAGTATGATGGTGCTCATCTGATACAGATACATGTTAAATGCCATGATGTTGTAAACTACACTGCATTACCTCATCATGTTTGAGGTTACATTTTACAAGTGGTATAGTGGTGCTAACCGGTGACACCGGTGTTGCCTAACTACACCACTATACAGACTGAATAGTGGCTGAACTTCAATGAGTGAAAAACATGTTGTGTTCAGTTGATTCCACAGTTTAAGCCTCGTCACGGAACAGGCTGTACCTGAGAACCTCACTATAATCACAATTTGTCAGGCGACTATGTTGCTTCATGCTTTCACCGGCTAGCTGGTGAATTTGGCATAGCCCTTGTCATTAACAGCATTTGATCATAGCTTTACATTCAATAGTCGCATTTGATGAACTGTTTCAGAACGCAATGATTCACATCGCGCAATCGTTAATAACGGACAGGTAGCTGTGGTGATCGCATGCTAAATTACCTCGGCGTTAGTTGGCTACCCTTACTGTTTGTGATAAATAGACTGCTATTCGTTGGAGCATTTTAGCCGACGTCAAAGAATACTCCTACCTTATGGTGACGAAGACCTTCCACGAATATAGATGGCCATCGAACATCTACAGTGACTTTTAATATCTCACTGACTAAAACCACGCTGCATCACATGGGGAAAAAACATTAATTTGCTTTCGATCCCTTGTAAAACTACTTCCGGATATCCGAACTAAACGACCCAATCAGCGTCTAAAGCTATGATGTAATCGCGTCAGTCGTCGCTGACGTATCACATGATTGGAGGTTACTGTCCACCAGGTCAACCTGGAGCCCCTGAAAAGAACAACGATAAATCTGTAGAAGTCATGACTAAATAGACCAGTGGTTAATTGCAAGTAAATAATATAGTATATAATAATGGTTTAACTATTGTATATTTACTTTTTTTAAATGTTTGGAAACCAGAATGCATCCACCTGTAAGACAATTTTTCCAAAATGGTGCTGCCATTGAGTGGTCCAATGCCTTCACTGCACAGATAACAATGTCACAATGTTTTGTGGTCTCCGAATGTCTGTAAATGGCATATATGTTTTATAAGAATATTATTATTCTTTGCAAGCTCTCCTGTGCCACAAAATTGCCTGATGATATGGATTTGGCCCATTGGCCTTGAGTTTGACACATGTCAAAGAGTCAATGAGATGATTCATTATACATTAGGTTCATAAATTAACTATATATATGTTTGTGTTACATGTCATTGTCATGAATTGTTTTTATTGAATAAACTCTAGCCGAAATGTGATTTAAAAAATTAAAAATGTGTAAAAATGTCAATTTAATTTAGATTTGTTTAAATAAATGTGCAAACAAGTATTAATGTAGTTACACGTAACAATGCAGCTTCAGCTTTCAATGGCAAGAACTAAGCATCTGTCATTCCTCAAATACACCTGCATACACTCTATTGTATTTTCTGCAATATGTTTGATTTGTTCTTGTGGTCTAATAGGCTGACAGAGATGCATAGATGAGAAAGTGACAGGGTGGATTATATCAATCTTAATCCTCTGTCCCATTTACATATTTTGTTGTGTTCAACTCAACATCCCTGCCTAATGCTCATGGTGGGGTTTCAGGGGTTTTACCTGGCTGCATAATGGTTTGTACATAAACAAACTGTCCAGGCTGAGGTACCTCAGCATATCAAGAGCACCTGCTTTGGTTAGTGGCTTTTCTAAAATGTCAGTTTCGCAGAAGGTCAGGTCAGTTTTAAAAGAGTTGGTCTCTGAATACCAAAATATACCACAAATCCCTCACACGTGAGGAAAGCTGGTGTTGTATTCATGTTTACTGTCTGACGGGTGGTTTATATAGGACTGAGTCTAAATACAGTTTGTGTGTTTGATGTAAGGAGGTGACATGTCAACCAGTACAACAGTGTGGGTCACTAATGTCTTTTAATTGTGTTTGGACAGCAATGGAGCTTTATTGCATGCAACAAGAGGAATAAAGAACACAAGTATATTGGCTTTGATGATAGGGTTTTTTTCATTTATTTACATATACATACATAAATTCACATCATACCAAGCCTGTGTTTTAATAAACATTTATATTTGCGTCAAAAACTGTCAAGCTTCAGGGCACTATCATCAGATTCTAGACAACTACATTGATTTATGCAGGCTTTTGTCGTTTGTTTTATCTATACACTGTACTACTCATAGTCCCATGGGATATGCACTTAACCCCAATAATTAGAGTGATAAAGGAAGTCTGATAGGTAAGAGGAGGGTATGGGGGCTTTCAATTAGCTGTCAAGGGCTACATGGAGGCCCCCTGATGCCACCAGAGAACAGCCAGGGGTATGGTTCTTCATCCTGCCTTTGGGCCTTTTCATTATCAGACCAATGAGTCCCACTGTCACATCCTTCAGCATAAATGTGAGTGATGGAGTGCACGGGCTGGGCTGTGGGTGTGGATGGTAATGGAGGGGTGGGGCCAAGCCCTCATCGTAAATGTCACCCCCATTGGACCATTGCAGGTCCTGGCTCCAAAATAATAGGCCCTGTAACCTCTCTGTTGTCTATAATTAACCTCTACCCCCCTTCGTTCCTGCCTCATCCACCAATCCCTAGACTGCTCTGATGTGGAAAACGATGTTTGCCAAGCCTCTGAAATGATTCTCTCATCACAGGGAAAGACATAAATGGGAAAAGGATGTGGGAGCAACAAAAGAAAATGGCTGCTGCTCTTGTATTCCAGTAAATGTGTCACATGTTTGGGAGGACCGCATTGCTCTGCATAATGATGAAAACATCAGACACAACAGTCTGAATTTATCACCACATCTATTAGATTAAGGTTCATAAATACTCAAAAAAGTGGAAAAAAGTTTTTTTTTTTTTTTCAATTGTGCACTTGTTAAAAAACAACCTACAGCCACAGGGCACAAAGCATACATGTGGAGAGCCATCTTACAATGAGTTTTTGACATGCACCCTCTATCTGAGTGTGTGCTTGACATGCTTTGAATCTACATTAACCACAGCTCTGCTATTTGTCCAGAAGCAGGGGACAGGATTGGAAAAAAAATAAAATAAAATACAAAAAAGAGAAATGAGCTGGCAAACACAGGTGCTTTCCCTGCTCAGGCATACTAACATTTACCACAACAAAGAAACATCCAACGAACAAATTGGGACAATGGTGGGTGTCGACTGAACACGAAAGACAGTCAAATGATCCTTAATGGTTCGAGATGACCCTCCTACATAATGACATTTTGAGGATGTACACACTGACAATTGCAGAATGGACAAGCAAAGAGTGAATGGAACATAAAATGAGAGAGCTCTCCTGTTTCTTTAGCGGCATTCAGAGAGGAAAGGTGTATCATCTATGGGCAGTGGAAAGAGAGAGGAGTTATTGTAGTGCATCATTGTCTGTGCATAGTGTAATGGAGGAAATGCAAATGTCCTGTTGCTTGCAGCCACATGGAAGCTATGCCAGCAAGTGTGTGCCATATTGAATGATAATGACAAAGTGGGCCATATCCCTTGTGTGCAAGCCTGCGGAACAATGATTACAGATTGTCCGGTGTGTCCTTAGCAACACAAGGGACCTGATTCTAATGCTAATCAATGCCTCTGCCCATTGAAATATATCTGTTCCTGAAACACACGAGGAAATAAGATGGAATACTGCAGTTAGGGTATTATTGTATCCCAAGCCTGTTTATTTTGATATGTGGTTTTGGCAATCTTAAGCTATTGCACCACCTGCTGGCCTCAGATTGGAACTAAGATTACTCGCTTGTATGAGGGCATGGCAGGTGGAGAATATGTTTATGATGCTTTGATCATACAGGAAAAAGCAAATGCAGTGCACACATACACACATGGGTAATACATACAGTAATGTTCCTCTTTGAATGTACTTGATTTTCATTCTGAGGAGAGAAACAAGATGGCGAGCCGAGGCACAGTGATGCTCAGCTGCACACTCCATGTAGGTTAATAGAAGGGAGGAGAGTCTATGTTCAATCTGGCTCTGATTGGTTGGTCAGCAATGTGCAGCTTCTCTGCAGAACAACCTGTCACTATCAATCACAGACCATCTCTTAACAGCCAGCCAGGGCCAGGAGAGAGGCAAGCCCATTGCTATTCAGGACGAAACAGATGATAAATCATTTGTACATAATTAGTGCTCAGCAAGGTTACAACTGACACGCATTTTCATCTTAATTAGGAGGTAAATTTGTTCCATTAATTTAATTTGGTGCACATGAGCAGCTCTGCACCTAACTAAGTTAATCTTACACCTGTCAGGGGGGTATGGCGTTAGGCCCTGGATTGCGTGCAGAAATGGGAAAGAGTCCTTTATAAAATTGTTTCATGCACAGACCTCCAAGGCAATTTGACTCTAGTGAAGCAGTAGTGGCAGATAAATTGTACCTTTAACATACTACTACTACTGCTGCTGTGTTTAAGTAAAAGCCACAGTGAGGGGGTATTTAACTCTAGTGTTCATTTATGACTTATTAACACATTTATTACAGATAACCCATGTCTTCTGTCACATATGGTAACCATTTTACTGTGCAAGTAGTGGTCAGGGAACAGACAATAAACCAGCTTTGCATATCCAGTACTTTCAAGCCAAACAATAAGGTAGGCATAAATGCTCCATCATCCTAGAACAAATATTTAAGCATCTCCTATAAACAGGCATTATCAAGTAAAATATGCACTTGTGAGAGTTGTTGGGCATCCATATCCCCAGTGTTCTGATTTACAGCCACAGGAGCCTTCATATATTTGAGTGAGATTACTGTCTGATCTCGTTGCAGTCCAGCAGGCAGGCATAAGTCCAAGGACTAGATCTCTTTTCATTGCTGAAAGCTACATGAAGCCGTAGTAATTGCCCCAAAAAGCTGGTTCAATAGAGAGGAAGGTGGAGAATGACTGATTTAGTAACTATAAGGTTTCTAATGGAATTCTCCACTGCCTCTCGGGTACTCAAGCTGACAACTATTACCTGAACTGATGCATAGTCCATTACAGCATACCCCACTGTAATAGAGTGTCTATCATGTGAAGTACAGAGACGTCAGGTGCCAAAGCATGCACTTTCACCCATGTGTTAAGGTTTAACCCAACAATAATGGCTTTTATTTAAACAATGCTGCCTGGTCTTGTAAATGTGTGTTAAAATCAACACAGAAAGAGAGGGAGTCAAGCATAAATCAGCAAAAATTCTGCTCTTACATCATGTCCAACTCTTAACAGTGGACCCTACATTCCTCTTTCAGGGGACTGGATAACAAAGGTGCTGGTCAGCAGCTGAGTTGTTTTTATGACATGTTTTTGAACAGGTTTTTTAGCTATTTTTTAATTAACAGCAGAAAACCAAAATGAATGACACAATAATGTTAATATGTAAAAACCAGAGGCAATAAAGGAAAATTTTAATGCAATACAATACAAACATGCATATTAGGGTTGCACCTAAGAATTGTGTTTTTTATTGGTCTAGAAATACTGATAACACGTTCCTAAAAGTCATTTGAGGTCTTGTTTTGTCCAATCCATTGCCCAAAACCCAACTATATATTTTGAAAGGGAAAGGGACATTTGAAAAAAATATTATTTATCAGATGAATCCAGCAGCGAAAATGTTTCTTATTTTCTGTGTGATTGATTGATTACTTTGTTCCATGCTATATATAACTGTGATGCAGCTGGGTAGCTTGAAATGTTTGCCCAATTAATCAAGAACTTTAGGACTTTTTTTATACTTTAGTTTGTAGAATATAAACATGTTTGCCTTTTTCATATTAAAGATAAGCACTTCTCAAATGTTGACACCAGCAGCTAAGCAAGAACTTTGTCAAAACAATATAAAACTGATTTATATAAGTATATCTAATTAAAAGATAGCAAGGTCAAATCAGGCCAAAATATCTAGTTTAAAGAAATTCTTTTGATTTGATACCGCTACTCTCGCGATTCCTTCCTAATGTTTAGGACTTTCCAACATTGATATAATTACTGAGTGTGGCAAAAACATTTTTCTTTTAACATTCTGTAACCATAAAGTTCCCTCTGTGTTCACTCAATATTTCCCCTGATAAAGCATCACAACAGAAATGAATGTCTCATTCATCATTATGTCTTTCATACAGCAACTTGTGTCAGCACTTCAACTTAAACTGCCAAACTATGGGATCCACCTGGGTAGTTTCTTGGCAGTATCAACTCTACTATTCATATTATTGAACCACTTGTAAATTAATTAAATCGAATTCAATGCTGTACTATCAGTCCAACCACAGATTAAAGTTACAGGCCTTAAATCTTTAAGAATAAAATTAACTGCCATCATACAAACCACTGAAATTGACATCTCTACCAGCAACTGAATTAAAATCCTGTTCAAGATTCATCAATAATAAAAAAGGGCCTATAATATTATTTATTTTAAAAGCACTCATGCTGCATGATGAACAGTTTTACCATTGATACTGTTGGGAAATGTTGTTGGTGATCCTTACATACCTTAAGAGATACATTACTATTAACAGTCAATATTGTTTTATATATTTATGTCAGAGGATACGCTGGGTGGGTTTTCAAATATTAGCCAGTGTGACAATTAATAAATAAGTATTGAAGCATAAGCATCTCACAACCTACACAGTTACCCTGATAGCCAACAAGGTAAAATCCAAATAAAACAGCAGCTAATTTGAATAATACTCGTGAGCTGATGATGATGTGGAATTTATTATAGGTCTTAACTAATAAGTTGATACAATATGAACAATTCAAAAGGTGGTTGTCAAACAATTATTTTCTCTGTTGAAAAAAGAAAATGGATCATAATTTCATACACAGAATTTGTTTTGAGTAATCCTCTCATCATTATATTCATGTGATGATTTCAGTATTATTTCTTGATTATTTTTCTTGTTATAGAGTCCACATTACATTTGTTCCCAGGAGACGCCAGCTTCTTGTCTTTTATCAGCTCCTCCCGACACATAGGCTCAATGATGGAGCCCAGCCGGGTGACCACCTTGGGCTTGGTGATCTTTTTGACAGTCCGCTCTGTGTTCCAGGTGCGACCCATGGGAGAGCGAATGGTGTTCTCAAACTGCACGTGGTTCTCGAAGGGGAAGGGCAGCGAGGTCACCTGGTGGAGACTGATGGAGTTGATTTTTTTCTCTGAGATGATGACACTGGGCAGGTGCTGATCTTTTCTGGGAGGGGGAGGTGCAGTCTTTATCCTGAACCTTCTGCGTTTGTGGCGGGATGGTTTGAGGCCCGTCCCTCCCCACTCCCCCCACCCAGGCAACGTGAGGTCCACCACCTTAGGCTTGCCTGCATCTTCCTGGTGCCTCTTATCCTTAAGGAAGTCAGAAATGACATCATCCCCAGCAAAGGCCTCTTTAATGAGCCCTCTCTGGTCTAGTTTTTCATCCAAGTCCTCCGTGTCCTCCATGGTCTGAGCAAGTGGGACTAGGATGACCTTTGCCTCTGTTGTGAGAACTTCTTTCAGCTCAATCCCTCTTTTCCTTTTTTTGTTTTTTCCTGCCATTGGAGTTGCAGGTGCTGGGTTTTCTGTGGCTGGCGACAGCTGTGGGTTAACAGGTGCTGGGTCAGCAGCTGACTCCTCCAGACTGAGGAGCTCCACATCTTCCAGTGTGCTGACCCTCAGCAGCCCTTCTCTCAGCAGAGCTGAAGTGTCCATACAGTTGGCTTCTGCTGCTGCCTCAGCCTGCTCTTCTTCAGCATCCCGACAGCGGTTTGTTTTTCCCTGGAAAAGGCTATTGAATTCGGAGAGTTCCTCCTCCTCTTTGTCTGAATCATATTGCGCAGCAACTTGATTCTGCACCTCATCCATCACAGACAGTACGGGTGATGTGTCAGCATCTTGAACCTGACGCAGTTTCCTCCTGCGGTCGAACTCTCTGAGAAGTGCTACATCTTCCGTTTCCTCCCTCACCTCCTCTTCTTCTTCTTCTTCTTCCTCAGCTGTATTTCCAACAACTCTAGAGCTCTCTTCTTGAAGAGCCACAATGTCGCTTAGTTTTCTCTCTGACGGATCTTCAGAGAGCTCTCCTCTCATCCAGGGATTTAAAGAATCTAGCCCTTGCTCTGGATCATTTACAAAATCTGGCATCAGCTCTGGATCGGCCACTTCCTCCTCTTCCTCTTCTTCATTATTTACAGAGTTAACCAGCTTCTGGGTCAGCTCCTTGTTCACCTCCAACTGCTGCTGCATGGCTTTGCGAGCACCCTCGTCATATTTGGCCATAATAGCCTTGGATTTGGCCCACTTGCCACTATTCTGATGCTTCAGTGACATCCTTTCCTTCATCCTGGCCAGCTCCATCTTATTCAGCTCCTCCAAGGCAGCAGCTGGGTCCGTCCTCACCATCTCGTCGAACTCCTTCAGAAACTCTTTACGCTTTGCCTTATTGTGCACTTTGTGGTATTTCTTGCTCTTGATCTTCCTCTCCCTGCGTGCCTTGGCTTCATAGTAGGACTGCAGAGCCCGAACCTTCTGCAGCTCTGCCCGGCGGATCTTGGCCTCTTCCAGGCTCATCGCCTTGAGGGACGCCTCCTCAGTAGGGGTGAGGACAGTGTCAAGGACGGGCTGCTTGTTGGCAGACAGAAGGGCGAAGATTTCCTGCTCAAGAGGAGTCTTTGCCTTCCAGCCACTCACCACCCTTTCCATGGCCCGGGGACCACTGGACTCCTGGTTGAGGGGGAACAACAACTGTGCTGCCCTCTGGTTCTGTTTGATGATACCTTTCCACTGGCACACCTCGGTTGCTGCTTTCTGAAAAGCAACATCCCTCTGGATCCGCTCGCTCTCCTGCTTGCTCAGGGGACAGTCGACGGTTATGTTACTTTGATGCAGGTTCTTCAGCTGCTTCTTGGTCTTGGTTGGGACTGCGGGGGTTCTGTCCAGCGTCCCGATGAGATCGGACAAGTCGATTTTCACGCCCTCCCCGTCCGCGTTGACCGTAAACTCGGACATGTGGACGGCCGCCTCGGATCTTTCCCCAAGCTTTTTCTTCCTTTTACCCCCGAGAGCACTGATGGCCTCAAGGAGCTTTTGGCGTTTTCGTTCATCTTTGTCGCCGTTCTCTTCCTCCTCACTGGCTATGCTTTCATCTGCATCATTCAAACCCTCCTCCTCCTCACCGTTGTCGTGGACCAAACGGATATTCTCCCCCGCGCCGCTTTCCGCCACCGTGGAGATCGTTTTAACTTTCCTCACGCTCTTTTTGTTAACTTTCGCCATCTCCAAGTAAACACCTCTGCACTGGTCGCACGTGTGCCGTGTACCGAGGCGCTGTCGTAAAATCCCTTGCCGTATCGTCAGCGTGAATGCTGTAAAACATCTTCTTCTTCCCGATCATTTGAGGCGGTAAAGAAATGGCGTGCTACTGCCACCAACTGGAATGGAACTTCATTTTTCTGACGTTCAGTATGTGCTTCCCATCTACAGTATGTGTACACTGGAGATGTATTTTGCCTATTTAGTGATTTTCCATGGAACCGTTTATGTTTTATTTATAACCTGAGTGTTGAACATTTAAGAGTGTTGCACCAAACCTTCTTTCTTTCTAAACTTAAGAGTACAATCCTGGCTGACAAAGAAGCATTACAGTTATGCCATCATCATCCTACCCCTGTCACCTACGCTATTTGCACTTCTCGCCAGAGCACTGCAGAGGGAGTAGTTTTGGATGAAAAAAACCTTCCTTTACTTACTTTTACCCAGCCTTTCTCCTGGGGAATGAAGCTAGTATAATGGCCCATGAGTCAGAGGTTCAGAGACACTTTTCTCTATAGGTCTCCAACAGGGGGTCCACAACCCATCCGCAGAGGTACTGTAGGGGGCTCGTAAAATTTTTGGTTGATTAGACAATATATTTTTTTCCAACCAAACATACGTACATGTATGAACCTGTGTATTAATTGCATAGCCTAGTATTGAAGGCACAATGACAGGGCATCTATGTTAATACATGGCACTCGGCTCAGTTTAATATAAAACACACTTTTATATATAGTAGGAGATCCCCACTCCATCTTTTGATTGATTTGGGGGTCCTTGGCCTAAAAAAAGGTCAAGGACCCCTGCGTTATACATTTCCTGGTGTGCCCCTGCTGTCAATTTAGTACTCTCCTATCCATTCCTGCATTCTTGACTAGCTGGGTTGGGATGCTAAAAGAGGATGCATTGAGAGAAGCCTAGTAATATGAATTTATGTTATATATTGCCTTTCACATAACGTTTGTATGTCTACACACTAGTTCATGAGACTCCCGATCCACACTCCAGACCAGCTGGTGCCGCCAATGCACCATAGTGTTGTTTGCCAACCGCCAATAAAAAATCAAGAAGAAGAAGAAGACGAAGAAGACATCCATACGTCATACCTTACAGTCATGTGACCTGTTAGCCAAAACAATTTATTTCAACATGGCGGCGGCTACTTCTGTCTTCCACAGGGTGAGAACTGGGTCGAAAATAGGCGCCCAGTACGATCAAGAAGGCAACCTCATCCAGGTAAACATCAGTGTATTAACACTACTGCATGGGATTTTGCTGTTACCGCAAATATATACATTTATATGGCAACAAATAACCTGGTCGCTGGTTAGCTAACGGTGAAAAATAGATTACACGGCTACTGCACTGGAGTTAATGCTCCTGTCGTGTTAGTTCTCATTCATGAATGTCACATAACTGTTTTTTAACATTGAGATCAAGAATAATTTGAAGAAATTTAATTGAAAGTGAAATAACAGCTAAAAACGTCCGATAACAGCTATAAACAGCCCCCACCCACATACAGCGCAATTTGATCTTCAGGGGCCCAAACCAGAAAAAATATAGCATTATAACCTATAGATAACGACAACCCTCAATGTTTCCATTTTGTTAAGTAAAAATAGTAAGTACATTCTGAAAATATTTAACGACGAGCTGTCTTTTGACAAAACATGAACAACAGGAAACTTACTAAATAAGTACTATAAGTAACTTTTACTAGTGCTGTCAAGCAAAAAAAAAAAAAAAAAAAATCTTGGTTCGGCAGCAGGGGTGGAAATCTTATGCAGAGTTAGATGATGATTAAGATAGGTGAAGATGACTATCTGGCTTTTAGGTGGAAACCAGAGAGGATGAGGAGCAGAACATCAAGCTGGCGGGGATCCTGGAGCTCCTGCTGGCAGCTGGTTATTTCAGGGCCAGGATCAAAGGGCTGACTCCTTTCGATAAGGTGAACATTTGATCTGTTTAGGCATGTTCTTGGGAAAACTTTCATTCATGCCATTCCATTGACATTGCTTTGACGGTAAAGTTATAAACGTATGAGAAGAAAAGTCACAGATGTAAATGGTAAAACCTCTTCGATTATGTATTGATAAAGATCTGTGTTTTTTTGTATGCAATCAGCTGAAAGGGGATTTGTATAACATTAGGACAAATGCTGTCCCCCATTTATCAGTTAATTGTTGTCCTGTGGACAGACCTGAGCACAACAATAACTCATCAAATTATTCATTCCAATGAAACCTGTCTCCTCCTCGTTTGTTCCTTACTGTGTGGCCTTGGCACCAGTCAATCTCTTCCTGATTGATCTGTATGTACACTTACCATTCATTAAATTATCATTCTGTCCCCTATATGTATGAAATGTGAAGCCAGATCTGTCGTTCTCCCCAATTCCAGCTCAGCCTTAATTCCCTGGTCAGTCTTTGCCATCTGCCTGCCTGAACTCTGTTATTTGTCTCTTTTTTTTTTTCAAACCTACATCAATGTTGATACTAGTTTTGCCGAACTGGAACTAAAACCCTAATCCATTTTGTCGTCTCTTCTTCTACTTAAGGTGGTTGGGGGTATGACCTGGTGCATCACCACATGTAATTTTGACATTGATGTGGATCTTCTTTTCCAAGAAAACTCCACTATCGGTCAGAAAATGTAAGAGTGTTTTTTTCTTGCAGAGTACTCTTTAAGGCTTCTTTTCATGATGTGATATTTGTAGTCCCAGATATTTAAAAACTGATGACGATTTGAACTGTGAGACAACTGTGAGTTTAAACCAATAAAGTTTTAAACATACTTTTAGATGTCATTTTATATAATCCATTGACTAAATCGTATTGCATGTAACATTTGTGAAACAAATTTCAACTAAAGATTGGATATGATATACTATGTCCAATTTTGCTGCCAAAATATATTCTCACAGTCCGTTATTTTTGTCTCCTTGCAGAGCCCTGACAGAGAAAATAGTTTCTGTTCTGCCAAAGATGAAGTGCCCGCATCGCCTGGAACCCCATCAAATTCAAGGGTTGGATTTTATCCACATTTTCCCTGTGATACAAGTAAGATAATTCATCACAAACTTCATAATATTCAGCATCAAATTAATTGGCCTAAGAATAACGATACTTGATTTGACTTTAAAATTCCTTCATTAGGAAAGGGCTATTTAATTCCTGTTTGATTGTCTGCTGCAGTTCAATGAGATTTATACATTTACTTATTGCACTGTACAAAGAGGCTCCTTCTTAGTGCTTGCATCTGATCAGCTGTGTGTTGTCTCCTGCAAGTGGCTGGTGAAGCGGGCTATAGAAACAAGGGAAGAGATGGGTGACTATGTGAGAGCGTACTCCATTTCTCAGTTCCAGAAGACCCACAGCCTCCCAGAGGTGAGAACAACAGTGGGACACAGAGCCAGAACTTAGCTCAAGAGGTTCCTCGAATTACCACATATTATGATCAGAATGCGGCAATATAACATTCTAACAGGTGTATTTTTAGACTTTAAGATATCCTTTTGGCAGTATTTTACTGCTGCTTGATGCTACATTTCCCCCTGGTTTTGTATATATCATTGTGTAATCCAAATATACTGCATAAACTATCATCTAAATAAGTGCTTAGGATCTCATGGAACCCTTGTATTCTAGGATGAAGATTTTCTCCAGAGGAAAGACAAGGCTGTAAAGGCAGTTCTAGATGTACTGGTGAGTTTTTTCATCATCAAGGATTACTGTGGCTTCATAAAGTACTCGGACATCTTAACACGTTTTACACTTTATTATTTTATAGATGCAAATTTTAATGCATTGATCTATAATTAGGCTGCTAATTAGCTTTTTTTTTCGTGCGCTTACAACTGGCATGAAACCACAGTGTATTCAGAACCTGTTCAGATCTGGTCTTAACATTCGTCTCAAATGATGACACCTCAAAGTGCAAACGGTAACACACCCAAGATACTTTTTAACATTAAATTATTACCGGTCCAGTGTGACTCTGCCACAAGTGGACAGCTCTGCTGACATGCTGCAGTTTCACTGTAAACTAAAAATATTCTTACACCTCCCAGGATCCAAGCGTTAATTTGCTTGTGTCCACTGCCACAATATCATCACTCATCCCCGCATGATCTCTGTTCAGTTGGTTCAATTTTTATTCCATGATTGAAATGCATGTAGCATCTTGATTCAATCAGCAGCCTTCTTTCTCCACTCTTTCTTTTTCTCTCTCACTTGCACTGTAACACAGACAGACACACATACATAAACACATAAAAAATAGACCCACCTGTACAATTGGACTTTACAAAAGCGTCATCATTTGGCCTTGAAATGAAAAACACAGAAACTATGTAGTGCATATACAGCAGGTACATCTGGTCACACGTTGTCACTGTAGACACATTCAGAATGCATTCTACTGCATTCTATTTGACAGGCCAAAACACACAAAGTTGAAGCTATCCACCAGTTAACAAGTCGCTCAGGATGGTTGTTAATATCAGATCTGATCTAGGCCTGATATCCTATCATTTGAATCACATTTAGAGGTGGTCAAAATGTACGTAAATAAATAATTAAATAATTATACATAAAATGTACAAAAGTTTAACACATTTGTGGAAAAAAAGTAATGGATCATAATAATTTCTCAAGCCACCATACACATTAATGTTTGTGTTTTCCAGGAAGTGTACAAACCGCAGAGGAAGTACAAGAGGCAGAAGGATGCTGGACAGCTGCTGGATGAAGAGTCCAGGGTTCACTCCACTCTGCTTGAATATGGCAGGTAAGACCTGTGTGTGTGTGTGTGCGTGCGTGCCTGCGTGCCTGCGTGCGTCCGTCGCAGCTCAAATACATGATCCCTTGACACAACGCTAAATTTACCCCATACTTTATTTCTGAATAAAAAATGTTTTGGGGTGTTAGGGGAGTAAGTGTTTCTGCTTTCCGTAAAAATTATGTAATGTGGAGACCAATTATCTGCATATGATAATGAGGATTCAGAGGAAGGACAAAATAAATGACCTAATCCTTCATAATTTCAGCAATCACAGGTTCAGCTGTAGCAAGTGTGTTCTAATGTAATTTGGGTGAACTAAAACTTATCTATAGGCATCCGCCTTTTGCGTGAATCAGATTTTCAGAAGGTTGAACTGAAGTATATTGCTGGATGTGTTTTTGACTGCGACACTGATGCGTTATAATTCGTGTTGTGTGAATCTTTTTGTATTTACCATTCATTCATTGTCTGGTTCTGCCCTTTATCTGAACCTCTATCACTTGCTTCTGCAATGTTAGTCCACACATCTCATGTCCAGTTTATGTCTGACATATTGTTTTTTCATCCACCCATCCATTGCCACCACTGTACTAGAATGTCAGATTTCCTTCTGTAAGTACTGTACGAATGTGTTTTTCTGCACGTTTGTACCCTTAACATTTTGCTTTAAACATGTCAATCAAAGAATGAAAAGTTCTCATATTTTTGGCATGATGGATGTGGTGCTGCTTTGTTGTATTTATGTATGCATTTATTTATTTATTATTAATGGAGTTCTTCATGAGGAAGCTGTTCAACCTCATTCTGGATTAGTATATTTTAATGTGCTGATCTTGTAATGTGGCATGGTATACATTTATATTTATTTGTTTTCCAATCTTTATTTGACATTATTTGTTTTGGTTTTTTATCCAGGAGGTATGGATTCAGCAAGCAGTCCCAGCAAGACAAGGTAGGCGTTTCAATTACTTACAAAGCATTAACAAAGTTCATTTTCAAAACGTATGCTTTGCAGATGGAATATTTATCATACAATACAGTTCTTATGTTTTTTCTTCATTCAGACCACAGCACATATCAAAGGATTTATGTAACAATATAAGCTCATGATCACATGGCTCAAGTGTGTTTTAGGATGTGCCCACTTTTGCTAGTGAAATGGCAGAAAAAGGCTGACATGCAATAAACCTATCGGGAGTGCCATCTTCAATTCTTTTTAGATGGCTGGTTGCTGTTATAATGGTGGATTTCGAGCCATTAATTGATTTTAATGCGAGATAAGTGTCTTTTTAGACTTGGTCAGTTAATTCATGGAAAAATATTTAAATAAAAATGTACTTACTACTACTTCAAATCACATCCCTGAAGTTTTAGAAGGAAGTCTTTAAAATCAGGCCACCGCTATGCACTCCATTACACCAGTTGTAATGTAATGGTTGATAGCTGTATATTGGGGAATATTGCTTTTATAATGCACTCTGTTAGGAACCAAGCAAATAGGTCAAAAGGTGTAAAAAAAAAAAAAAGATTGTTCAAATAAAGGTTTGATTACAAAAGACAAAAATAGCTTAATACTAATGTAAATGTGTATAAGTTAAATAAAGATGTGCTATATGCATTGACTATAAGCAGTGTTTTATTTGGAGAAGTTACTTCATGTCTTCCCTCCTCTAGGTGGATGAGGGGAATGCTTTGATGGGCAGTTGCTCCCAGTTGGCCCCTCTTAGAATGGCAGATGTTTCAGAAGAAGAGGACCTGCAGGCAGTTGAGGAGGTGAGCACTGTATGCAGCTATCATGGTTAAAATGCACCAAGTAGAAATGCATTCTGCCAGCAAAAACAAATAGAAAAGACACAACTTAATTGCAGTTGATCAAGTCTTACCTGGCCATGCCAGTTTGTTTTGGCTGTTTTTTTGAGTGGTAAGACTTGGTTTTAAGCATTTAACCTCAAGGTGTCCACATGTTAAACTAATTGGGTGATACATTTATTGTTGGGAATGCATCTTGTGCCCTTTTTTTAAAATGTACTGTGAAACTTTTGTTGAAATGTATTTTTATCGTTTGTCTTAGATGCGAATTAAAACTCTGATGACCAGCATGGCTGCCATGGCGAATGAAGAGGTTCTGTCTCTATATTTTTGCAAGAGTTGTAAATTAATCTCCACGTTATTGTCCTGCTTATTCAGCCTCAAACATAGCAAACCATGGAATCGAAAATGTGTTCTTTTGAGACCTTTTTTGCCACATGAGAGAATTACTACTGTAAGATTTTAAATATTGGTCTTGGTTATTTTCTGTTTCTATCATAGCATTTATTGTCCACCTAACAGTAAAAGGGCTAAAACACAAGAGGGAATTACACCGTGATTTGTGACTAAGATTTGTCATTGTGCAGGGAAAGCTGACAGCAAGTGCAGTAGGCCAGATAGTGGGACTGCAGTCCGAGGAGATCAAACTGATCGCTTCTGAGTATGCTGATAAGGTGAGTAACAATATGTCACCTTTATGAAAAGGAGCAAATACATTTTATTTTCCACTGTCCATGTACAACAATGATGCTAATAGCAGTTACTGTCTTGTTAAAAGACACAGCATGAAATGAATACTTTCCTCATATATTGGTTAAACACACCTATTCTATCATGAAGAAAACATTTGTGTTGCTGCCTCTTTGTTATTATCATATCTTTATTGTAATACCACCTTTTCGTAATACTTGTATACTGTATGTACGTTATATTTCTCTGTAGCAAGCAGAGCTGACCTCAGAGGAGCGTTCAGAGCGCTATGGCCCGCTGCAGCAACACCGCAGGGCAGTTGTTTCGTTCACCAAGCAGATCCAGCAGAAAATCAAACAATTGGAGGAGGTCAGCAGTCTTCCCCAAAATGCACAAAAAGCCATTTGTTATGTAAATAAATCTGAAGTTGTATTTCAATGTGAATTAATTAATGGATTACATTCATCATTAATTTAATAAAACTGTTAGAGATCATTTATGAACACATCATAAATGATGAACACTTAGGCTGTTCCATAATTTGTTATATCCATAGTTTTTATATTTTATGCTGGGTACATCTAGAAAATATGTTGACAACATTTACTTATTGAGTTTGACCATTTAATTCCTCACCATAAATTATTACCTTTGAATCTGGCATGCTTTTCTGCAGCCCAAGCACACCACAAGTGTTCTATCTACTATCGATAGTGTACCTTCTATTAGTTTAAAGTTTACTAGGTTAAATCAGTTAATGGTCACATTTAAATAATAAAATCACTGATTTTTACGCTTCCAGATTTAATTTGTCCAGGAATTAATGTGGGCCATCAAACGTTTTACCAAAGTCATTTTAACCAAGTTTACTTTGTTTTAATGATCAGTAATATGTCAAAACTATATTAATGATTATTTATATATTTTGTCAGCTACAAGCCAGGCATGCAGAAGTTAAGACAGGCTGTGATGAGGCCAAGATAAAACTGATGGAGGTAAGACGAAGCTAAAATATTATGTTTGAGCCAAACCCTCATCATTGTCTTCAAATTGCCACTAATATGACAGAAGACCAATGATTACATTATGGTAAGGCATTAGTCATTTGAAAAGTAAAAAACTGATTATGTAAAATCCATGGAAGTTAAATTAAAGCCCTCTGTTTTTCTAATATTAATTACATTGTATTACATGTACATTATTAAGATTTAGACAGTATTTTGTTTTGTCAATCACCTTTTAAAGTTTTATTTTCTTGTTTGAAACATACATTTGTGTCTCTCCCCAGGCAACAGAGCTCACAGAGAACCTGGAAAAAGAGTTATTGTGTTTAGAAAAGATGGAGGTGCAAGCTGACCGTGGGTGAGTGGTGGAGAGTAATTCATTTCCTTTATTTAGTTTAGCTTTAAATTTAAACCTGGGACATTTTTGCTGAGACATCATATTAACAAATGACCTGTATGCCATTGCTCTATACATTTTTTATTTTGATTTCCTAATTCCCCCAAAAACCCTGCATACACATCTTTGAAAAACAGAATACTTTTGGAAATGAGAGTTTACAAGGTACTTAGGTTTTTATTTTCATTAGCTCAGGAATGTGAACAATGAATTTGTATCTGATTGTATTTGTCAATAAGATGCATGGTTGATGGCACTTGATGATAATGCGGAAATTATATAAAATAATTCAAGTATTTAATTAAATCAAATACATTTCTAAACCAAAGCAAGCCATGAACCTAAATTGATAGATTGGTTCATTCAACCTCAAAGTAAATTTGAGGTGTTATTGCAGCGATACATTCATCACACTAGTAATCATATAGACTCAAGGTATCTAGAAGTATCCTCTATAAATCCATGAACTACTACTAGATATACATAAATACATGAAATAAAAATAGAAGTATTTTATTTTGTATTTATCGGAGTTACTCCAGATACATCAAAGACACACTGAGCTGTTAACCAATATCCCAATTGTAGGGATATTGTTGACCCATACTGTCAGAATTGGATTTATGAGCACCTGGCCTGACTGGTTTTGCCCTTTGAACAGGCAGAGCGTCACTGTCGGGCAGTCTTTTGAAATGTGTGAGCTCAGATTGGTTAGGCAGTGTAATAGTGCTTTGTTTTTTTTCCACAGCTTGTTTGAGAAGCTTAGTGCTCTAGTAACGATGAACGAGAGCCTGAAGCAGCAGGAGCATGATTTCCGCAAACATTGTAGAGTAAGTATAACATAACACGGGCACACTTTGACCATGCTTCTGAGTTGTGTAAATTCCTATCTGTTTACACACTGTCAAGTAGAATTATACTTTTTCAAATCTCCAAAACAGTAGTTGTTTGTCATAAACTGTGTTTGGTGTCCAGGAAGAGATGGTCAGACTGCAGCAGAACATCGAGGAGTTGAACATGACTTCCAGGCTGGATACAGAGGAGGAGAAGGTCTAACACCTTTAGTTTTCAGCTTTGGTTCTGAAATGGTTTAATAACATATTTTTTTTAATGAACACCTCATCTTTTTCTTTTCTCAGGAGAGGAGTCAGCTGATAGACAAACAGTACAACACAGACAGAGAGAAACTACAGAAGATCCGTCTGCTGATGGTAACTACTTCACTTAATATAACACAAGATTAGGTGGACCTGGGATGGCCAATAGCATATGACACAGTAAAGATAAGGGAGACAAAATGAAAGCAAAGAAAATAATACAGAAAATAACAGCTTAGCTTGTTTTGAGTTATCCAATCACAAGTAGATAGGTCTATATTATTCAGTACACACTTGTCATTAGAATGTGTGTCAACATTTGTATGTGTCCACATGGGACCAATTGTGATCATATTTCCCTTCCTCACTCTAAATGAAATTCTTACTATTTCCATACTCGAACACCACACTGGGGAAATATAGTATATACACATAGTGTTTGTCAACCTGAAGAGTAACAAGCTATCAGATCGTTACTTTTTCAGGAGTTTTATTAAGATTGTAAATATGAGACTCTATTAAACAATACAAATCATCAATAGTAAAGGCTGTAAAAAATCATAAAGCCTTAAACTTACTAACCTCTTAGGGTCCTGTGTTTTCTTCTTGTACAGTTTGTTTATCTACTATGATTAGATGATTAGTCAAGTAATCAAACTGTGTCTGTGGAATGTGATTCCCAGAAATTCATACAGATTATTGTTTGTCAATATATATATATATTTCATTTTAGTTTTGCAATCTTTTTTGTGTGGACCAAGTGGTCCAGATAGAGGCTGGTCTGCGTCTTGTTTTTTGTCCAGTTTGATGATATATATTTCAAAATTTGATCTCCATAGTCTATCTGTCAAGGCCTCTTCCGGAATCTTTGGCTATAGTTTTATTTCTGTCATAAAAGGAAATGTATTATTTCATTACAAGATCATTTATTGGAAAGACAATAAAGTAATGTATATTTTGTAATTGGAAACACTCTTCACTTCGCCCTGAATCACACAGTACTTACTTTCACTCTGCTCAGGCTCGAAGGAACCGCGAAATCGCCATCCTGCAAAGGAAGATTGATGAGGTGCCAAGCCGAGCTGAGTTGACCCAGTACCAGAAAAGATTTATTGAACTCTACAGCCAAGGTAAATCCTCCACCTGTGTCTGTGCAAACCTGAGTTAGATTAGACCAGATTAGTGTTAAGAGACTCTTAATGGGTCATCTTTCAATCATAAATGATTAGAAATAAATCTATTTCGGAAAAAAAAAATCCTAATTCTTCTTCTGCCTTTCAGTGTCTGCAACACACAAAGAGACCAAGCAGTTCTTCACTCTGTACAACACATTAGATGACAAGAAGGTTTATCTGGAGAAAGAGGTCAGTGAAACTCAATTACCAGGGTAATGCAAAGTTATGGTGGTATGTGACTTTAAATTAGGATGAATCTGTAATTTTAGCTCCTCTATACAGTTTGAATATTGCTTCAGATGTCACAAGGAAATGTGCTCCCATATCTGTAGGTGAATTTACTGAATTCCATCCACGACAACTTCCAACAGTAAGTATAAATCTGTTCAAATGTTGGATGTCTTTAACATCATTAACAAGGTATATGGATTAATTGTATATTACAAAGTCAAGCTTTGTTGTCCCATCCTCTAATCTGCTGTACTGCTGTCCAGGGCCATGTCATCTTCGGCAGCAAAAGATCAGTTCCTCAGACAGCTGGAGCAAATAGTGGAGGGGATCAAGCAAAGCCGCATTAAGGTTCAAGCTCTCAAAGAATAATTATATTTTGATACAATTTGGGTCCTATTTTCACTACTAACTCACTGAGTTATTTATAGGATCTGCTTACATCTTTACTGAGACAAGTGGTCACAGCTTTATGTTAGACCAGCATTTTGCCTGTGAACTGTTCCAGATGGAGAAGAAGAAGCAGGAGAACAAAATGAGGAGAGATCAGCTGAACGACGAATACCTGGAGCTGCTAGACAAGCAAAGGCTATACTTCAAAACTGTCAAGGACTTTAAGGAGGTGAGCAAAACACTGCTTCATTAGTTATGGGCAAATGTACTTAAATGCGGAGAAGTGTCCCTTGCTAAAACATAAAACAAAAATCTAAATTCAGACCGTCCTCAAGTAGCAAGAACAAATCATTGTAACTAAAGAAAACCCCCATTAACTAAACATTTTGGTGGTATTATAAATTGATTAAATTATTAGTACTTGGAGCCCTCATTGTTGCAAATGACTTGAATAGAATAATAAGATTAGATTAATTTCAACTTTATTGTCATGTTAATAGTACAACACCAATTAAAGGCATACCACCAGTACTGCAAGATATCTTAATATTTACATTATATATACAGATAAGTTAGTGCAAAAAGAAATGTATAAATGTACAAATGAGCAGATGAATGAATATACTTTAATCAGCTAATTAATATACAATAAGTAGTGGATGAAGGTAAGCGATATAAACATAAGTGTATGTACATAGTAAAACTTGAATACAATCTAAACAGATATGAACAAAATTGCAAAAGTCAGTGCAGTACAGAATTGGAGCAATTAAGTGGTGCAAATATGGCAATAAATAAATAAAACAATACGGAGAGGTAAGTGTAGCAGTTTGTATTCTGAAGGCGCTGTGATGTGGATCAATGCGTTAAGCAGGGTCACAGCCTAATTTTTCTTTTGTAAATTTATAATCACAATAAAAGCTCTCAATTATGTGATGAATGTGACTACCAGAGCATTTACACATACATGAAGTAATTCATGTATGTGCCAAACTTTCAAATATCCAGTCCAAAGTTCCATAAATGCAAAAAAGTACATTTACAAAATGTATTTTTAATTGTGCTTTGTGATTACAATATAGATATATGTATATATATATACTGTACACACACACACACACACACACACACACACACACACACACACACACACAAACACAATTAACAATAACTTGTGACAACAACAAACTTAACAAACATTTGGATATCTTAAGAACTGAGACTATGTCCTACGTAGAACCAATACAGTTGTCATTTCTATCTTAAGGAGAAACCATGAATAGAGACACATACATATCTGCTGATGTATCAATAGACTATGTTGCAGTAACTTCAAAACAAGTGCTTTGTAAAGTAGAACTTAGAAAAAAGCTTTTACACTGATAACATATCGATCCTACCTGTAACATTAAAATTACATTATTAAAAATCGAATTTATTGGTTAGCTGATAACAGCAGAAATGCATTTTATTATTGATTTTAAACGTATTATTTTCTAAGTATGTCCTAACTCTATACATTTAAATGTGTAAACAGCAGTCTGATGACAGTAATTATGTTTTTTTTTTCCAGGAGTGTCGGAAAAATGAAGTGCTGCTGTCTAAGCTGAGAGCTCAGGGAGCTACTTTGCCCTGATACCACGTCATACATCACATGCCATAGCCTGTTAACTAAATTGATTACTGATCAAATATATTGTGTATGTATGGATATCTTTTTCACGCTTCGTTTTTATGGCTGATATGGTTTTGAGCAAGTCTTTGACATTGTATTTCCATTTTGCAATGCTCACGTTCCAAGACCAAATGCCTGAAAAAACTAAAAGTCTTACACTAATTAAGTGTTTCCCACATGTTGGCATGATTTTCAGCTGTGGTGTGATTACAGTCTCTGTAACAGCCGCAATGATCACTAAAAAGCCTCTGTCACACATTTTCTTACATTTCTGACTACTTTCCACGATGGGACTGTGCAATGTCAAATTTAACATAACAGTTCTCATTATATATATATATATTATTTTTTTTCCTATACCCACTAACAGTGCCTTAACATGTGCTTTTACTGATGTTCCTTAATGAAAATGTATGAATTAGTCCTGAAACTCAATCACAATGTACTCATGTGAAGCTTTAAACATTTCTCTTTGTTTTTTTCTATTATTATTTGTTTATTTTTTCAAATCATACTGCTCTTATGTGCCTCTTGTGTTTGAACTCATCCACTAACTTATATTTGCCTCCTCTGTCACAATGCAGGGTACAGTGTGAAGTGCTTCATAAGTAATATAATCAGCCTAAAGAATTGAAATGCCTCCAGTGCTCATGCTAGATAGGATGTGCACTCTCAGACACTGTGTGCTGATGGAAGACAGTGTTCTATCAGAAGTCACCAGAATGTCATCAAAAGCTGCATAATGAATATGTGAAGGAAACATCCTGTGTATCACTTCAGATCTTCTAGTGCAGATGCACACATGTCAAATGGACCTTATAATCTATAACTACAGGGTGTGCATATATTCCATAATGTATTTCGCCAACACATAGAATCAGTTCACTTACAGTGACTACCAATGGACACTGTTAGAAAGAAAAAGAAAGTCACAATTGTAGCAGCTGTAGAAATTGTAGCTGTAGTTGCTCAATTGTTTTGGTCTGGTTTGGTTTGACAAAGCCTACCTTCATTACCTAGGATGCAGTGCAGCTGCAGCTCTGAGCTTTTGGCTTAAAGCAGAGATTAGCAGTGGGCTGCAGAGTTCTGGTAAACTCACTTCTTTCTTTGCGCCCCTTTTTTTCCAAACTTTTAGTTTGCAGCCTCAACCTCATGTGACATTTATTGGATTTCACAGTTACCTCCTGGTGATACTGTAGACATCAGAGATACCATTTCTTTAATCAAATATTGCAGCTTCATAATGTACAATGACAAATGTGTTGGTGGTGTAAATGGGTAAACATAGCCCATTTATGCACTTGCAGTAACCTTGGACGGGTAAAATGTTAGTGTATGTTTGTGCTTTTTCGAAACTTTTGTAAAATTATTAATTTATGTAATTCATCATGATTTAATTTATGAAGAAACATTGAAATATCCCTTTGACATCATTTAGACATTTTGATGCTTGTAATTAAGCTTGTCTTGTGACTTTGAGATATGTCAAACCATCTATCTAGGGAATTGACAAATTCTGCACTGAAGGATAACAAGCGCATGGTTAATGTTCAGATGCCAGCCGAATCTACCTTTGACCATGTGGTGTGTTTGCCAAGATACAAAATAGGTAAAAATGATCAAAGGAGCGCAACTTTACTAAATTTAGGTTACATGGGACAGGATCCCAGATATGTTTGTGTGAGAATGTTGTTTTGCCTTTGACCTTTTTTTTTCTCTTTTATCAGCTCAGCTCGCTCTCCAATCTCAGCGATTGATACTGAACAGACAGTTTGCATGTGTTTCGCCCGTCAGAGGTCTGATTGGGCAATGTAAAAATACGGCCATGTGCGCAGGCTGCAGTCAGCTTGCATCGTTTCTCTGGCAGTGCAGTGGAGCGAAGCTGTGTCCTGAATCAGTGGCTGCTGGATAACGCTGGAGATGCTTGGGACACCACAAGTTGCTCTGTGCTGTAGCTCCAGTCAACATCACATGTTAAGGTTGTTGGAAGGGTTGCTGATAGGTATGATTGTGTGGAGTATCTTGCCGTTTCTCCGCTGCTTCAAAGCAGACAGAGGCGTGAAGATAAAAGAAGGAAATGGGTGTAGAGGAGATGAGTAGAGGAGGCAGTGAGAGAAAGAAGAGGCCCGACTTGATCCTGCTGTGGCACTTTCTCAAGACATGACTGATGTTTGATGGATGTGAGTGTGCACTCTGCCGGGAGCTTCTTGTTTCCACTATGATTGTTACCTCAGCGCTGCCTGGCATCCTGCTGCTCATGGTTTTGGGTGTGTGTGACCGGCTAGTTGGGGCAAAGAAACGAGAACCACTGGTTTCACCTGAGAACCACATCACTCGCCTCCAAGGCCTCTGGAAACTGCACATCAGGGATTCCCTGCTGAAAGGTAGGAATGAATACGAGACAAAGTTTTATTTTGTTAAATGTTTTTAAATGATGTGTCTCGTTTCCCCTAAATGTAATTTCCAAGGCCCAAATTGGTCTACCACAGTGTTGGCACATAAGGCTGTGTAAGGGCAGGGAACTATTTGCACTCAACTAGCACTAACTCAGTGTTTAAAGCGGGCGTCGTGAAAACTTTGAGGGAAAGTGAAAAGGGGGGGAGAATTGTGACAAACAATTGTAAACATTTTTTTAGATGATTTCAATAACTGCATATCGAAATCTATGTGTCCTGTGATGCCAATCTTTAATAAGTGGCTGACAATAAATGATAATAAATAATTAAAACACGGGACCGCCGCTAAAGACGTATCTGCACAGCGTTTTGTGCAAGTGAGCCCTAGTGTGAGAGCACAAATTTATGCCGCACAACTTTGATGAGGAAATATTGGTTTGCAAAGCACTGGAAGGTAGGACCACAGGAAGAGTTCCCACTTTTAGATGAGTGTGAAAGGACGTTTCAAGACACTTATGGGGCCCCAGGCCAAAAAACGAAGCTTTTGACTGCGCATAAGTGCCATGGGGTACACGGCCGTATATAGGTGTAGAGCGATGTGATGCTCAGGTGTATTTTCCAGCACCCAAATGTCCTGAATATGAGCATGCAGTAGCGTGAGACATACATATTACATGTGCAGGACAATGTACAGGCCTTTACAAACTGACACATCGAATGTATTGAATGAAAAACAAACAATATAACCTGTTAATTTAAGAACAACTGATGTTAATTATTAACACAAATACATATGTTAAGAAAAACTATTATGAAGCATATTGATTATATGAAGTATGATGATTTTTTTATATTTGCCATCATAATGTTCCCATGGGGAAAGAAATGCAACAGGTGGTACCCACTAGAAGCTAATGTAAAAATAAAATACAGCAAAAAGCTCCCAATTAATTTCTACATTTAATACATAATAAGGAATATTGATCCTGATTTTTATCTGTTGATGAAAACAGGACATTTATTCACATCAACAAATTGTCTCTTTACAATGCAGGCTCTAGTCCACCTCCAACCAAGCAGGAGGACAAACAGCAGCTGCTCTACTGCCGTGTTGGGATTGGCTACCATCTCCAAATTCTGCCCAATGGCTCTGTTGGAGGCGTCCACAAACCCACGGAGTACTGTGAGTCCAGTTCACATGTGACCCTCTCACCATGTGTGTGTTTTAATGCTGCAAGCTTTTGTCATTGTATTCTGTTTATTTCTGTATGTGGTTATGCTTGCATTTCTTCATTTCCAAAAGCTTGGCTAAAGGTGTTTGCCATGAAGCATGGAGTGGTGGGTGTCCGAGGAATCAAGAGTGGCTTGTACCTCTGCATGAGTGGAGAAGGACTGGCATACGGAGCGGTATGTTGCCCATTTTACAGCTCACATCAGCAAAGCATCATGATTTAAATACGGCATTGCATGTTTGCTCAGAGAGATTGCGACACAATTTAAGGTTGTTAACCATCTTCCAGGAGCAGTTCTCCGCTGACTGCTTGTTGAAGGAGAATCTGGAGGAAAACCACTACACCACCTATTCCTCTTTGTCCCACCCGGGCATCTACCTGGCTCTTTCTCACAAGGGAAGCCTCAGGAAGGGCAGCAGTGTTGGCAGCCACCAGTCCTGCACCCACTTCCTTCCCCGAAGAACACTCTGACCTGAGACTGGAAATATGGTTGGTCACGCTGCTACTCTAGCCTTTCAGGAAAATGACAGGCCTCTACAAAGCGGGGTCAACTTTATTGTCATCTCTACTCGCACTTTGTGTGACAAAGGAGACACACAGACACCACACAGTCATATTGTTAAGATTATGGATTATACTTTGTAGCAAGGACTTCTAATCTAAAGAAGGCACTTTCTCCTCTTGTAGCAGCATTGATGGAATTGTATGTCTTGTTTGTTTGCTGAATACTGATGTCACTGTAAAGTTGGCTTGTTTGATGACTTTAGCAAAGACATTGTTTTAATACCTGCAACCTCATCATTGATCTTGTTTATTTTTTGTATTTATTTTTGTTCATACTGGAATTCTAGTGTACAATAAAGTATCTATTTTTCTAATCATACCTTGTTAAATACGTTTATTTCAAGGAGATGTATATTATATTTAAAACTTTCCACAAATGAATTCTTCAGCTCTCCTCCGTCACCACCTTCCTTCCAGCACTTAGGGGACACACAAGTATGTAATAGTATCCTGCAGAGAATGGGAGGTGCAGGGTCACCTGATCCCCACTCTGAGCAGCAGCCCTCACCTACTCAGGTGTCCCTATGGACCGGAGTGCAGGCACCATAGGAGGACAGCCATTAAGACACAGTGAGGGTGGAGGAAAACAAAAGGATAGAGAGAAATGAGGAAGGAATATGGGCGCATGATGTTTGCCACGCACAGTTGAGTGTGGAGATGAAAAGCTCTGTGGACATCAGTACGTTGGACATTTTTTGGTCAAACTCAGGAGTACAGCTCATCTTTCGCTTTACTGGATGGTTCTTGATGGGTTCTTCTTTTTCTTAAAAGTTTCCTCTATTCTCCTTTATTATCATCATCATCATCATCTCATTGTCTCTTTTCCCTTTCTTACAGATCCTGTTGCCAACACTGCTGCTACCGGTGACACACCAAAATCCCTATCAGTAAGAAAACAACATTTATTCAGCAAAATGAGTGCTAAGGCAATACAATGATTGACACTAAATTATTTGATTGTTATCATTGATAACTTTATAACTTTGATTGATTAATAACTTATCGAATAATGTATTAGTTGTATCATTAACACATTTAACTATGCATTCCTCTTTATTTTTTAAACATTTATACACACTGAATATTAACTTGATTAAACAACACAAGAGATGAATCGATGGAGACAGTTGTGTTGTATTAAATATTAAATACAACATGTGACGATGACAGAAAACCCACATATACTGTATTAATAAGCTTTTTTTCAACCACACATTCACAAAAGCTAAGCTCCCCTCAGAATGCTGTGCCTTCGTTTAAAAATATAGATAATGCAGTTTCTTTAGGAAAAAAGCAGCAAACATTTAGCATCCTACAGTGGAGAAGGTCACCAGGTTTTCTGTCCACCCCTGTGACACCCATAACCCTCCATTTCACTTTGACATAGTATTTTGCTGATTTGACGCCATGTGTAACCAATGTTAACATTATAACTGAAACGTGTTTCTGAATGTTGCCCTGTTAAGGAAATTAAGGCAGAGGAACCTGAGCACCCAGACCCCTCTAGAATAGAGGTGGTCTCGGTGACAGATGAAGACCTCCCCTCTGTCAAGACTCCCAACACAGTCAATGTCAGCCCCCTGGGAAGCTTTACTGCTGACCCCCAGTCAGATAATACTTCAGCCAAACCCGAGGAGCCCCAATCTCCCGCTGCAGCCAGTCCGACTATGCCAATTACCAAGGTGCAACCATTTATCCAAGGTGAGACCCGCTTATGTTACTCTTTTCCAGACTAGGTGATATGTTACAGCTTTACCATTTTGTGCCTTAGTCCACTTCAGAGAATCTGTTTTTTTTATCTAACCAAACAATCATTGGTGTTTTTCAGCTTTTACAGTTGCTTTCACTAGACTTGAAGGAGTATCAGATCATTAATTTAGCAGTGTCCGGATGCATAAAGTAGAAAACACTTAAACCCCTAAGTACTTAAACACACTGTGGAGTATTAGATATTCTATAGGGCAGGGATAGCCAACATGTTGCCACACGGGCACTTTACCCCCAAAATAAAGAAAACATGTCAGAAAAACAAAAGAAAACATACTATTTTCAATGAAAGGAAGTAATAATACCTGGCTCTCTTCACATATATTATTAATTAAAGTTGTTCTGTGAAATGTTATTCAGGAACTTTGTATTGAACAAGTAGCCCTTTCGTAGAACTCAGTACCCTTGAAGTAGCTCTCAGTTTCAGAAAGGTATCAACTCTGTTGATATCATGTTACAACGTTAGAGCACCTGAGTGTGTATAATAATATAACTTCATGGGGGTCTTCATGGTTTCAATGCTGTTTCATAACCCTCTGAGTGCTGTAACAACCACATTTTATTTTATGGGTGGGAGAAAAATCTCAAGATTACACTACTGTTGGAAGTTTACTGTATATGTTTTGATGCTGAAAGCCTGGATTGCACATGAGCTATTTGCTTTCATCAGAGGATGACTGGCAGAAAGGCTGGGGGAGCAGACTGTCGGCCCATCGCTTTGAGCTACTGATTGCTTCATGCCTTATTGGAGTGGTCACTCTCGCCCTGAGCATCGGCCTTGGAGGTGAGGAGCTCAATGTTGTGCGAACCTTGGTCATTGTGCAACTTCAGGGCCACTTGAGTGAGAATTGCCTTTGCTCTATCAATATTTGATGCCGTCCTTACCTGGTATACAATTTAGGTATACAATAGGTCCTGACCATACATCGAAACCTTTGCTGTACTTTTTTTCTTCTTTACAAGTGAAACACATAATCAGCTGGATGTAGATAAGGGCTCAAAGGCCCTATTGGTTGTCTGAACCAAACCCGAAACTCAACAACCCAAAACAACATGGAATGGCACAATTGGAAAAGCAACTGTGGAAACAAACATCAACAGGAATCAGATCAAAAAATATGTTTTTATAAATATTGAGGAGTTCTAATAATTGTATTATTATATTATCACATTAAAGCATTCTCTGGAAAGGATGATCCCTCAATTAAAAGTTAAATGGAATGGTAATTAAATGCATACTCTGTGTCAGCCACCATTCACTTCCATACAAACACACAGTCACTATTGTTGAAACCATCAGGGCCAGTGTGGGGTTTATTTGAGGTTCTCCGTTTATTGGGTGCCATCATTGTCAAAGCACATAAAGGTCTACATGGCAGGAGGATCAGATGCTATTTTAAACACACGCTAACCTTAAATCCAATGGGTCAGCATCTGTTCGGCCGAATACACATGCAGATGTATCTAAGGTTTGGTAAAGGATGGTACAAGGTATATTAGAATATTGTAATTCTAAATTGTACCACTGGATGGCATTAAAGAGGCAAATTAAATAATCATGTGTCACAGTGATGATGGATGCTACAGCAGAAAAAGGATTCTAAGTCTCTAGGTCAAACCTAGAAATATTGGAATTATTTTAAGTCAAACTATGTTAACCCACAATGAAAGGTAACATGTTCCTTTTACAGTTATAGGGTTAGCTAACAACTAGAAAAATGTGACACCCAAAATTCCTGTCCACTCATCCAACACTTTATCATAAAATCTATATATAAACTAAATTGTTTTATTTACAGTGGGTCTGAGCTGTGTGGGGAGGTTTCGTTGTGGCTTGTCATCTCAATGCATCAGCCACACGGCTCAGTGTGATGGAGAGGTGCACTGTGACAATGGAGAGGATGAGCTTGGCTGTGGTAACATGCACAAACACACACACAAACATATGATTTTTACTATTTAAGGGGTATTCATATAGCTTATTTTATTTAGTATTTAAGTATTTAAAAGTCAGTCAGTTTGATGTTTGATGTAAATTTGGTTTGGTTGTTTGGTCAAATCAAAGGAAAGGCAGGGAGACACAAATCTGATACCATAAATTAAATTTGCGTTGAGCTTACTGCAAAGCTATATATGTTATTTTTCTGTTGCTGTTGGTTATCAAATCCATGCTCCAAGCTGTCCAGCTGATGCTCTACTATTGATGTATATGATTACAGATTAGGTAATGTAGGTATATAGGTTTTTATTATTTAGGTATTTAGGTTTTTATAAAGGTCTTTGACATTGGTGTCTTACGGAAGCGCATTGCATTGCACATTGCATTCAAAAAAAGACAGCTTGTCTTGTTATTACGAGATAAAAATCTCGTTATTAAGAGATAACTGGAAAGGGGGCATGGCCACTGCTTTGCTCAGTAGAACCACTGCTATCCCGTATATTGGGCTCAATTGCCCACACTGCCGAGGCACCGAGCACTGGACAAAAGCTTTTTGTCCCATAATTGGTAGTGTGAAAGAGACTGCACGTCCACAGAAATGCACATTTACAGCTTATTTAGCTTAATACAATGTAATGTTAATATATAACTACTATATGGCTGGTGAATATTTAATTTCTGGTAGAAGTAGTTATAGCGGTTTTAAGACTGTGGCAACGGGTGTGCTTTCAAATGCATGTGTTTATATCCATGAAGCATACCATCTTGGTTTAATTGCTCCTGCACGAAGAGAGCGACCTCCAGCACATCAGACTGGGCTCTCCGCCTGACTAAACTAAACGCCTTGAGATGCCTGCGCAGTGTTGATATACTAATATAAATGCCGTTGTTGTGGATAGATATAATTCACCGTAAGAGCTGTGGGTGGGGTTATTGTTCCGCACAGACAGGTTAGTGCGCGCCACTCAGGTTGTTATTCATTCGGGTTTTCCCTCAGACATGAGAGCTATAACTGTGGTTCCTTCATGCAATAAAAATATAGCTGCAAGCTTTGGTATACCACCTCTGACTCCCGTCTCTCGGCACTACGCTGGTGACCCCGACATCAGTTTCGCTGAAGTTTCCGAAACTGGTTATTTCCGACGGCTGCTCGCCATTAACGCCCTCGGAGACAGCAAGCCTTCAGAGCACATGAAGATGATGCTGAGCCCAGCCCAGACGCGTGGGGAACTACCCCTGGGCCGAGATGTCCAACAGGAGCACCATAGCTGCAGATAGCCGGTTCATACTTCACAGCGGGCCACGGATTGGCCCGCCGGCCGTAGTTTTGACACCCCCTGCACTGTGTGATGGAGTCTTACATCGCGCTCTGTTAGCCAGGAAGGGGTCAGCGGTGGCTCTGCGCAATGCACAATTTATGCAGCCTGAGAGACGGTATCCTCTCTGCTCTGCCTGCGGCGGGGACAGCTGCGCAAAGCTACTGTGAGTCTGTGAGCACTTCGGGACGGGACTCCCCTTTTGTCTCCCGTAGGGGAGAGGTGGCCTAGTGGCGAGGGAGACATGCATCGGACCAGAGGGTTGCCGGTTCGAGGCCCAGTCGGGGCGGTCTCCCCCTGCCAACGACACCCCTATCTGCATCTATGGCACAAGGGCTATACAGCTTTGTTTCCAGGGCCAGCATTTTACTTGGGAATTTGTGACGGCTGACGTCTCGTTCCCTCTCCTCGGTGCAGATTTCCTTTGCACCCACAGACTACTGGTTGACATCAACAACAGCCGCCTGGTTGACGCGCTGACTTTTTCCTCATTTGCATGCGTCCACGGCGAGGCAGCGTGCAGCGGGCTCTCCAGCTCACTCTCAGAGGGCGATAAATATAAGCGCCTCCTCAATGAGTTTCCCAGCCTGACACAGCCCACCTTTTCCACCAGCACTATCAAGCAAGGTGTTGAGCACCACATTGAAACAAAGGGCCCCCCGACAGGTTGGCGGTCGCTAAGTCAGAGTTCGCTAACGTGGAGTGTCTGGGCATCATCCGTTACTGGGCATGCCTCGCTACTCCACATCGTCCCTAAATCGGATGGCGGTTGGGGGCCGTGTGGGGACTAACAGCGCCACTACACTGGATCTCTACCCTGTCCCTCACATTGAGGACTTCTCGGCACACCTGGGGGTCAAACTGATCTTCTCCAGGCTAGACCTGGTACGTGGCTACCACCAAGTTCCAGTACACCCTGCTGACGTCCCTAAAACAGCGGTGGTCACGCCATTTTGACTGTTCGAGTTCCTGCATATGCCGTTTGGACTTGAAAATGTGGCTCAGTCCTTTCAGCGACTGATGAACTCAGCACTCAGGGACATGCCTTTCGTCTTTGTCTATTTAGACGACATCCTCGTCACAAGCTCCTCTGAAGAACACCTTACACACCTCCGGGCCCTTTTCACGAGGCTTAGCCAACATGGCTTGATTATCAACCCTGCAAAGTGTATGTTGGGGTTGCCTTCCATCTACTTCCTGGGGCACCTCATCAATCAGGATGCCGTACACTGCCCGGGTGCTCAGAGAGTTCCTAGGGATAGTGACTTTTTATCATCCGCAGGGCCGCCCACACAATGCGCCCACTGTACGAGGCACTCAAGGGCAAATCACTTGGCCAATCCATTGACTGGACGCCAGAGAGGGCTTCTGTAGGTGTCTAGCCCACACAAGGGAAATTAAAACTGTTCCAAATGAGTGAGGAGTGTAGAAAACATGCAAAATTGTATTTCATAAATTCTTTATAATCCTTAATTCAGTGTTACTCTTGCACTTTCTGGGCAAGAATCTTGCAATTTCAATCATTGAATATATTAAGTTGCATACCTGTCAAAGAGTACTACTACATAACTGATCAATAGTCCCACAGAGCAAGAAGAAGAAGCGCCTTTCAACCAATAAGAAGCCAAAAAGAGATGAGTTTTCAGTGGCCATGACTTTTGAAAAATTAAAACAAAGTTTCATGCTTAGGTATAAAAGTTTTAAAATAAAACAGGATTTGGATTACTGTGCTTTGGGTTTTTTACAAAGGCTGCAATTCCAGCAGAGTTTGGTCATGAGGAAGAGGTATATAGGAGTAGAAACGTCATGGACAGATGTTATTCAATCCAAATTTATTGAAGAAATTAAACACATTTTTAGAAGAACACAACTTTGATAGTCCCACAATGGGGAAATTCAGTTTCCTCACTCTATTGTTGTGTACACTACCGACAGTCTGAACACACACAATCATATACAAATACATGCAAAAATGCATATTTGTTTTAGTGGTGTAGAGGAGACAGATGTTAGTGTGAGGGGGCTGCCACAGTGCCACAGTTTGTGGTCCGGTGCATTGTTCAGGAGCACCTCGGCAGTGCCCAGAAGAAGAGATCGGCACCTCTCCAGCTACCGGCACCATTGCATTTTCTCTCCGATGTTAGGATTCGAACCAGCGTCGGGTTGGATATCCAGTTCCAAGATTGTGTGCCCAAAAGACAAAGCCACTGCCACCCCATAGATAGACAGACAGACAGACAGACAGACAGACAGACAGACAGACAGACAGACAGACAGACAGACAGATAGACAGATAGATAGATAGAATTACCTTTATGTCGTAATAAGTGTTAATGGGTCGGTAGTTGCTCAGTGTTCGATATCAAAACTTGACCCTATGAACATGTCCATTTAAATTTCCATTAATTGGGGTCTTACTGTCTACCTGTCTCTGTTGTTTTTTTCCTTTGTCTCAGTGCGTCTGAGTGGGAAGAGCTCTGTGCTGCAGGTACAGAAAGGGGGAGTGTGGAGGACAGTCTGCTCTGATGACTGGAACAATTGGTTGGGCATCTCTGCTTGCAAGCAGCTGGGATATTCAAGGTCTTGGCTGCAACACTGATCTAGTGATTTTTGTTCCCCGTGTGGTTTCATTTGGCAGTGTCAGTATGTAATGTTGTGATTCCTGATTATCTTTGATTTATGACGTAGTTTTTTTTCCAAAATCAAGATGCAAGAGATAAGTGGACATATCTAACTGAAAGTAGGCTGGGATTAGACAATACAAGTGAATGAATTTTATTTTAGGAAACAATCACGTGAAATCATCCAGGAAGTCCAGTAAACATCTATTTGTCTGCTCATAGACTACAAATTAGAGGACCATTGTGTCAAACTTGCAGGTCGTTGGCCATCTGGCCCAGATTCGGGTTGTGGGTTTCGCCCGAGTCTAGGTGTAAATGAGGGTCGTTGGTTTCACCTGAGTTATTGTTCTTGTTTACCTTCCTAGGGAGAGAGTGAAGGAGAGCATTGTAAGTGGCTGAGAGATGGTGTCTTAAACCTCCACCTCTGTTCAGTGATGGTTTCTCTGTTCTAGCAAAGATGGCTTATTTTATTCCTCTTTCAAACCATCTGTCTTCTCTGGCCAGAATGTGAACGTTTTCATCCTCAAATGAGTGTCCACTGTCCTTCAGATGTAGATGAATGGCTGAGTCCTGGCCAGAGGAGGTTGCTCTCCGGTGTTGTGACATGCGTTTGTGCAATGATTGTTTTGTTGTTATGTATAAATCAGCAGTCTTCTGTGCATTGGACTGCATGAACCACATTGCTCTGTTTGTGTCCTGGAAGCTTGTCTTTAGGGTGGACCAGCTTCTGCCTCAGAGTGTTGGTGGGTTTGAAATAAACCGGGATGTC